>JBAMCE010000431.1:600000-954927 GCA_037075305.1 Drosophila kanekoi | reverse complement strand
CGAATTTAATGAAATAAATATCAAAATGATTGATAAATGGTGCTCTATATGCACAACTACCGTGCATTTTGGGCAATTATCGGAGATTTTAATAAATAATAAAGGTTGAAATATTGCCGCCATATTGATGAATACAAATGTTAAGTATAATGGCAAAGTTTTTTTGTGCATTAACATAGGGTATAATGCGAAATATAGAAAGATGAGAATTTCTCAAAATCTGTACCGAAGATTTTAATGATTGGTAATGGTGCTCTATATACTCAACTACCGTGCATTTGGGGCCATTATCGGAGAAATTAAATAATAAAGGTTGAAATATTGCCGCCATATTGATGAATACAAATGTTAAGTAAATATTGCCAGGTTGTTATTTTTGCATTAACATAGGGTGTAATACGAAATATAGAAAAATTAAAATTTCTTAAAATCCGTACCGACGATTTTAATGAAAGAAATATCAAAATAATTGTTAATGGTGCTCTATATGCACAACTACCGTGCATTTTGGGCAATTATCGGATATTTTAATAAATAATAAAGGTTGAAATATTGCCGCCATATGGATGAATACAAATGTTAAGAAAATATTGCCAGGTTGTTTTTTTTGCATTAACATAGGGTGTAATGCGATATATAGAAAAATGAGAATTACTCAAGATCTGTACCGACGATTTTAATGAAAGAAATATCAAAATAATTTGTAATGGTGCTCTATATGAACAAATACCGTGCATTTGGGGCCATCATCGGAGAAATTAAATAATAAAGGTTGAAATATTGCCGTTATATTGATGAATACAAATGTTAAGTAAATATTGCCAGGTTGTTATTTTTGCATTAACATAGGGAGTAATGCGAAATATAGAAAAATGAGAATTTCTTAAAATCCGTACCGACGATTTTAATGAAATAAATATCAAAATAATTGGTAATGGTGCTCTATATGCTCAACTACCGTGCATTTGGGGCCATTATCGGAGAAATTAAATAATAAAGGTTGAAATATTGCCGCCATATTGATGAATACAAATGTTAAGTAAATATTGCCAGGTTGTTATTTTTGCATTAACATAGGGTGTAATACGAAATATAGAAAAATGAAAATTTCTTAAAATCCGTACCGACGATTTTAATGAAAGAAATATCAAAATAATTGTTAATGGTGCTCTATATGCACAACTACCGTGCATTTTGGGCAATTATCGGATATTTTAATAAATAATAAAGGTTGAAATATTGCCGCCATATGGATGAATACAAATGTTAAGTAAATATTGCCAGGTTGTTTTTTTGCATTAACATAGGGTGTAATGCGAAATATGGAAAAATGAGAATTTCTCAAAATCTGTATCGATGATTTTAATGAAATATATATCAAAATGATTGATAAATGGTGCTCTATATGCACAACTACCGTGCATTTGGGGCCATTATCGGAGAAATTAAATAATAAAGGTTGAAATATTGCCGCCATATTGATTAATACAAATGTTAAGAAAATATTGCCAGGTTGTTATTTTTGCATTAACATAGGGTGTAATGCGAAATATAGTAAAATGAGAATTACTCAAGATCTGTACCGACAATTTTAACGAAAGAAATATCAAAATAATTGGTAATGGTGCTCTATATGCACAACTACCGTGCATTTGGGGCCATTATCGGAGAAATTAAATAATAAAGGTTGAAATATTGCCGCCATATTGATGAATAAGAATGTTAAGTAAATATTGCCAGGTTGTTATTTTTGCATTAACATAGGGTGTAATGCGAAATATAGAAAAATGAGAATTGCTTAAAATCCGTACCGACGATTTTAATGAAATAAATAACAAAATGATTGATAAATGGTGCTCTATATGCACAACTACCGTGCATTTGGGGCCATTATCGGAGAAATTAAATAATAAAGGTTGAAATATTGCCGCCATATTGATGAATACAAATGTTAAGTAAATATTGCCAGGTTGTTATTTTTGCATTAACACAGGGTGTAATGCGAAATATAGAAAAATGAGAATTTCTTAAAATCCGTACCGACGATTTTAATGAAATAAATAACAAAATAATTGATAAATGGTGCTCTATATGCTCAACTACCGTGCATTTGGGGCCATTATCGGAGCAATTAAATAATAAAGGTTGAAATATTGAAGTTATATTGATGAATACAAATGTTAAGTAAATATTGCCAGGTTGTTTTTTTTGGCATTAACATAGGGTGTAATGCGAAATATAGAAAAATGAGAATTTCTTAAAATCCGTACCGACGATTTTAATGAAATAAATAACAAAATAATTGATAAATGGTGCTCTATATGCTCAACTACCGTGCATTTGGGGCCATTATCGGAGAAATTAAATAATAAAGGTTGAAATATTGCCGCCATATTGATGAATACAAATGTTAAGTAAATAGTGCCAGGTTGTTATTTTTGCATTAACATAGGGTGTAATACGAAATATAGAAAAATGAGAATTTCTTAAAATCCGTACAGACGAATTTAATGAAATAAATATCAAAATGACTGATAAATGGTGCTCTATATGCTCAAATACCGTGCATTTGGGGCCATTATCGGAGAAATTAAATAATAAAGGTTGAAATATTGCCGCCATATGGATGAATACAAATGTTAAGTAAATATTGCCAGGTTGTTTTTTTTTTTTTTGCATTAACAAAGGGTGTAATGCGAAATATAGAAAAATGAGAATTACTCAAAATCTGTACCGACGATTTTAATGAAATAAATATCAAAATAATTGGAAATGGTGCTCTATATGCACAACTACCGTGCATTTGGATACATTATCGGAGAAATTAAATAATAAAGGATGAAATATTGCCGCCATATTGATGAATACAAATGTTAAGAAAATATTGCCAGGTTGTTTTTTTTGCATTAACATAGGGTGTAATGCGATATATAGAAAAATGAGAATTACTCAAGATCTGTACCGACGATTTTAATGAAAGAAATATCAAAATAATTGGTAATGGTGCTCTATATGAACAAATACCGTGCATTTGGGGCCATCATCGGAGAAATTAAATAATAAAGGTTGAAATATTGCCGTTATATTGATGAATACAAATGTTAAGTAAATATTGCCAGGTTGTTATTTTTGCATTAACATAGGGAGTAATGCGAAATATAGAAAAATGAGAATTTCTTAAAATCCGTACCGACGATTTTAATGAAATAAATATCAAAATAATTGGTAATGGTGCTCTATATGCTCAACTACCGTGCATTTGGGGCCATTATCGGAGAAATTAAATAATAAAGGTTGAAATATTGCCGCCATATTGATGAATACAAATGTTAAGTAAATATTGCCAGGTTGTTTTCTTGCATTAACATAGGGTGTAATGCGAAATATGGAAAAATGAGAATTTCTCAAAATCTGTAACGACGATTTTAATGAAATAAATATCAAAATAATTGGTAATGGTGCTCTATATGCTCAACTACCGTGCATTTTGGGCAATTATCGGAGATTTTAATAAATAATAAAGGTTGAAATATTGCCGCCATATGGATGAATACAAATGTTAAGTAAATATTGCCAGGTTGTTATTTTTGCATTAACATAGGGTGTAATGCGAAATATTGAAAAATGAGAATTTCTTAAAATCCGTACCGACGATTTTAATGAAATAAATAACAAAATGATTGATAAATGGTGCTCTATATGCACAACTAACGTGCATTTGGGGCCATTATCGGAGAAATTAAATAATAAAAGTTGAAATATTGCCGCTATATTGGTGAATACAAATGTTAAGTAAATATTGCCAGGTTGTTATTTTTGGCATTAACATAGGGAGTAATGCGAAATATAGAAAAATGAGAATTTCTTAAAATCCGTACCGACGATTTTAATGAAATAAATATCAAAATAATTGGTAATGGTGCTCTATATGCTCAACTACCGTGCATTTGGGGCCATCATCGGAGAAATTAAATAATAAAGGTTGAAATATTGCCGCCATATTGATGAATACAAATGTTAAGTAAATATTGCCAGGTTGTTATTTTTGCATTAACATAGGGTGTAATACGAAATATAGAAAAATGAGAATTTCGTAAAATCCGCACCGACGAATTTAATGAAATAAATAACAAAATGATTGATAAATGGTACTCTATATGCACAACTACCGTGCATTTGGGGCCATTATCGGAGAAATTAAATAATAAAGGTTGAAATATTGCCGCCATATTGATGAATACAAATGTTAAGAAAATATTGCCAGGTTGTTTTTTTTGCATTAACATAGGGTGTAATGCGAAATATAGAAAAATGAGAATTACTCAAGATATGTACCGACGATTTTAATGAAAGAAATATCAAAATAATTGGTAATAGTGCTCTATATGCACAACTACCGTGCATTTTGGGCAATTATCGGAGATTTTAATAAATAATAAAGATTGAAATATTGCCGCCATATGGATGAATACAAATGTTAAGTAAATATTGCCAGGTTGTTTTTTTGCATTAACATAGGGTGTAATGCGAAATATGGAAAAATGAGAATTTCTCAAAATCTGTAACGACGATTTTAAGGAAATAAATATCAAAATAATTGGTAATGGTGCTCTATATGCTCAACTACCGAGCATTTGGGGCCATTATCGGAGAAATTAATTAATAAAGGTTGAAATATTGCCGCCATATTGATGAATACAAAAGTTAAGTAAATATTGCCAGGTTGTTATTTTTGCATTAACATAGGGTGTAATGCGAAATATAGAAAAATGAGAATTTCTCAAAATCTGTACCGACGATTTTAATGAAATAAATAACAAAATGATTGATAAATGGTACTCTATATGCACATTTACCGTGCATTTGGGGCCATTATCGGAGAAATTAAATAATAAAGGTTGTAATATTGCCGCCATATTGATGAATACAAATGTTAAGTAAATATTGCCAGGTTGTTTTTTTGGCATTAACATAGGGTGTAATGCGAAATATAGAAAAATGAGAATTTCTCAAAATCTGTACCGAAGATTTTAATGATTGGTAATGGTGCTCTATAAGCTCAACTACCGTGCATTTGGGGCCATTATCGGAGAAATTAAATAATAAAAGTTGAAATATTGCCGCCATATTGATGAATACAAATGTTAAGTAAATATTGCCAGGTTGTTATTTTTGCATTAACATAGGGAGTAATGCGAAATATAGAAAAATGAGAATTTCTTAAAATCCGTACCGACGATTTTAATGATTGGTAAAGGTGCTCTATATGCTCAACTACCGTGCATTTGGGGCCATTATCGGAGAAATTAAATAATAAAGGTTGAAATATTGCCGCCATATTGATGAATACAAATGTTAAGTAAATATTGCCAGGTTGTTATTTTTGCATTAACATAGGGTGTAATACGAAATATAGAAAAATGAGAATTTCTTAAAATCCGTACCGACGAATTTAATGAAATAAATAACAAAATGATTGATAAATGGTGCTCTATATGCACAACTACCGTGCATTTTGGGCAATTATCGGAGATTTTAATAAATAATAAAGATTGAAATATTGCCGCCATATGGATGAATACAAATGTTAAGTAAATATTGCCAGGTTGTTTTTTTGCATTAACATAGGGTGTAATGCGAAATATGGAAAAATGAGAATTTCTCAAAATCTGTAACGACGATTTTAAGGAAATAAATATCAAAATAATTGGTAATGGTGCTCTATATGCTCAACTACCGAGCATTTGGGGCCATTATCGGAGAAATTAATTAATAAAGGTTGAAATATTGCCGCCATATTGATGAATACAAATGTTAAGTAAATATTGCCAGGTTGTTATTTTTGCATTAACATAGGGTGTAATGCGAAATATAGAAAAATGAGAATTTCTCAAAATCTGTACCGACGATTTTAATGAAATAAATAACAAAATGATTGATAAATGGTACTCTATATGCACAACTACCGTGCATTTGGGGCCATTATCGGAGAAATTAAATAATAAAGGTTGTAATATTGCCGCCATATTGATGAATACAAATGTTAAGTAAATATTGCCAGGTTGTTTTTTTGGCATTAACATAGGGTGTAATGCGAAATATAGAAAAATGAGAATTTCTCAAAATCTGTACGGAAGATTTTAATGATTGGTAATGGTGCTCTATAAGCTCAACTACCGTGCATTTGGGGCCATTATCGGAGAAATTAAATAATAAAGGTTGAAAAATTGCCGCCATATTGATTAATACAAATGTTAAGTAAATATTGCCAGGTTGTTTTTTTGGCATTAACATAGGGTGTAATGCGAAATATAGAAAAATGAGAATTTCTCAAAATCTGTACCGAAGATTTTAATGATTGGTAATGGTGCTCTATATGCTCAACTACCGTGCATTTGGGGCCATTATCGGAGAAATTAAATAATAAAGGTTGAAATATTGCCGCCATATTGATGAATACAAATGTTAAGTAAATATTGCCAGGTTGTTATTTTTGCATTAACATAGGGTGTAATACGAAATATAGAAAAATGAGAATTTCTTAAAATCCGTACCGACGAATTTAATGAAATAAATAACAAAATGATTGATAAATGGTGCTCTATATGCACAACTACCGTGCATTTGGGGCCATTATCGGAGAAATTAAATAATAAAGGTTGAAATATTGCCGCCATATTGATGAATAAGAATGTTAAGTAAATATTGCCAGGTTGTTATTTTTGCATTAACATAGGGTGTAATGCGAAATATAGAAAAATGAGAATTTCTCAAAATCTGTACCGACGATTCTAATGAAATAAATAACAAAATGATTGATAAATGGTGCTCTATATGCACAACTATCGTGCATTTGGGGCTATTATCGTGTTGCATTTGACGTTATCGGCAGCACCGAGGGCTTACTTAGTTGGTTGCGTGCGATATTATCGGCCACCCCGAAATCTTTTTGTCATATCGTCAGAGTATGCGGGGTGAAGCTGGGCACACGGCGGAGCCCAAATTTTTGAAGGGTGGCAACGCCAGACTTGCGATCCCCGGTGCTAAAAGCGACGATTGCTATTGGCCGCCCGGTTCGCTCTTAAAGAGACTATGAGGAGAGCGGATCGCATGCCCTTGGAAATGCCCTTGGCCTTCATTTGGACCATTGACCCAAAAAAATGCAGCTGTGCAGATGGGCAGCAACGGTGCCCGCCTCGCCGATGTATGCGTGTGCCAAAATTCGGCACCGATGATGTTGCTGCCCAAATGTAAAAGGGAGTTTGATTTTGTCAGTGGTCAACGGCGGGCGTGCCGTACTCGAAAGCACATTAAAGTTTTTCTTGCTATTTTTTTCAAGCCGGCCCGCGGATAAAATATTCTAAAAAGTTTCTAACAGGCAAACTAAGCCGATATGTACAATTGAAATATAAAGGGCTTTGTTTCGGTTTAATAGTACAATTTTAATAAAAACAATGTGCCGACAAAAGATCAAGAAAGCCGTTTACATCTAAGGCCACAGAGCAAAGACAGTGACATTTCCGGGCAAACACCCAACGTGAAAGCGGTGCGCATCAGCCATGTCCGCGACGCCGCCAGCCAAGCGTCGGCGCAACCCTGAAGGCGACGAGACGAGCCACCGACGACCGGGCTCTAACAACAAAGAAGCGGCCACAGGCGAGACCACGCCCACATCCTACGAGTGAGCCCGTTCCATTTTGCCCATCCTCGTTCGAGCCCTTGGCAGAGTCAGATGAAGACTCCTGAAAAGAAGCAGATTTGTTTTTATCGTTAAATTTAGTTTTTTTTTTGTATTTATATATTATACCTGTACTTACATAGGCACTTACGCCGAGCTTCCCTTTAGAGTGCGAACGGTGAGGGAAACTGCAAAGGTGATGCATCTGCGCCTGTAAAATATAAAAATTTAAAATTAACACTTGCGCGAACTATGCTCACATACTTACCTAATTGGAATTACCCATTTATATCGCCCCTTACCAACCCCAGAGAGCTCTTTAGGTAGGGTGAGATAAAATTAAGCGATTTAAAAATAATTTAATACTGATTATCGTGACATACCCAGTTTTAAGTAGTTGTGTTTGGCACATTGTTCCTAAATCGGCGCAACGATTGCCTCTCAATTGCCTCCTTGCGTTTTTTTTTTTTTGCGGCGACTGGCAATATCTTTGTAGTGTTTCGTCGCCTGTTCCATTTAGTGCTGTTGAGATAAACAAATGAATTCTATATGATAAGAGAAAAATTTAGTAATTAATACACTTTGTCCATAAGTATAAATATATGCAACATTAATACATGAGATTCTAAATAGCTGCAAAGATAAACGCCATAAGCGATGATAGTAATTGTTATAAATTTTAAGAAAACGCAATCAATTATACGCACATATTGAAAGAAAGCATGTCCGGCTAAAGTGATATTGTTGGGGAGAGTGGGCATGATGGCCGACACGGGCTAATGTAGGCCATTTAGTGGCCAAAATGAGGGAGACGAGTGTAGGTGATCGTCTCATGGTAGGGCGGGTACGCTGGGTCCGGAACCGGGGCCCGATCTGGAAGAGTAAGGTGGATAAATAGTGTTCTTGTTAATTTATAGTGAGTGTCTCACCTTTGTTGTTTACGTTTTCATAGCTGTTACAGCTGTTTATTTTGTTCGCGAGCTAGCAGTTCCGAATATTGGTTATCGATATGTGGTTCATTTTTGAATAGTGTTGTGTGAGTCTGTTTTGCTACAGACAGCTTTGTTGTTATCGATTGTGCGGACTGCGGGCCATGGATGGGACTACACCCAGAGAATCCGATGAGCCAGCCGGCGCGGCCCACTGAGAAACAAGCAGTTCCGTAACAAGCTCACTGTGCTCAGCACAATGTCCAGTATATACTTCATATATACCAATAAACATAAATACTAGAATGCAACGACACTTAGTTTTTGTTCCATAAACATACTTGCCTGCCTGCCTGACCCCGATGCAAATTTGACAAGATTTTTGGATTTCTTACTCACAAGGGCAGAGCATGGGCGCCACCACGCCATAGATATAAATCAAATAAATTAATGTATTCGGACTATCCACCAATTTTAATGCTGTTATCATTTTTAGAATATTCCAATATTCTAGTGCTCAAAATTTCAGATCTGTGACGAAACACAGAAGTTATTAAAGAAAATGTGTATATATTAGCAGGCCACGTATCAGAGGCAGCTAGCACAAGAATTTCTGCATCCATGTGCACACATACTCACAAAAAAATAATCGCAATTACGCTTGGATCATATCACTAACCATTTTCTAAGGTTATTGATCGTATGCTGTGCTCTTTACATGTATGTATGTACTGCTGTTTTAGTACACTTTTTTTTTTATTAGATGCTATCTCTTGTTATGTCAGTAAACTATAAAGCGAAGGGACACAGTCCGTTTCGTTAGTCGAGGGGTGCAAGTTTAATTCCAACAGGGATGATTTTTTATAATAATAATTTTTTATAATGCTAGTTGTAGCCTATCAACCATTAGAAAAGGTCAAGAAATGCATTTTTTCGGCTAAGCCTAAGCAAACGAGCACGTTCCGCGAGCTGTTTATATTTAGTACTTCTGTAAATTAAGAAAGTGTTGAATTATATTTTAATCTATTGTGCAACTATGTCTGTTGACCGCTTCATATAAACTGAACTTATAATAAATTAAAGCTATTCCACTTAGTTTATGGTCTGGGTCAGCGACATCGCCAGATTGCTGTCTTGGCGCCTCGTGACCGTTCTTAGCTTGGGAACTTGGAGCGCGCATGCTTGGACACTTGGTGCACTCATGCTGGTGTCAGATTTTGTCGATCGCTATGTTGCATCCTTACCTACTTTGTAGCGCACATATCCGCTCTTGCAACATTTTGTGAATCGTTTGTGTTAACTCTTCAAGGCGGTGAACTAAATACATGATGATGTAACTACAGCCAGGGTAGCGCAGCTGCTCAATATTGGTCTGGCTAGCTACCTGGTATGTGGGGCACCTATGTGCTGGAAGTTTTTCATGCTCAGTTTTTAACGGAAGCTAAACTGAGCCGTTCCGAATGCCTAGTAATGATGATTTGGGCCCCGTAGTTGTTGGCATACAACGTACTGTTCAAGTAGACCTTGTCCTCAAGAGTTAGCAGATTGAGATTTGTTGGCCATCGTCGACCATAGTAACCGCGTCCAAATGGCCCGGTTGAGTGTTGCATTGCGCGACAGTTCCAGATACAAGTTGTTGATCACAGGTTGACATCTGCGACCTTTTGCAGAAAGTTGTGCCGACGCTGACAGCGAAGGTCTTCGTACCACATTCAGCGACCGTATTGCCTTTTTCGAAATCTTAAATTCGGCTATTAGGGGGGACTGGATAAATTTGAATTTTTTGCTTTTTGGTTTTGGGAATTTACTAGGAAAATACTATATATTTCATTAGTTATTTCCTTAGCATTATCTTCCAAAATTAAAGGGCTAATCATGTTTATTTTTGACAACGTTATTGAGAGTAGTAAATCTTTTGAATCTGATATTATTATATTTTTTGCCAAAATTGTTTGGTACAAATGCTCCTTGGTGGTGTTTTGGTGTTTATTTCTATCTGGTTATTTACTGAATTTACTAGCTGAGCTTGATTCAACTTAATTTGTTCCCATTCGTTAAAATCAGGATTTCCTGCCATTACCTTTTCTGCGGTGCCCAATATTTTTAGACTACGAGCATGACGATGGTGAACCTTGATTGTTGCCAGTAATGTCTCTATGTGTCTGAGGTCCATTGTGATAATCTGTCTGATGTGTTCTTTATTGAAGAAGTGTTTGGAATTTCTGGTCTCGTCGGCGTAGAATTTAGTTATCGAGCATCCTCCCTTTAATAAAACCTGTCGTGCTCAGATCGGGCTGAATAACTTCTTTTAAGCATATCAGAGTCAATTTATTTCTAAGTCGTATGTTTGTTTTTAACCCAACTTTGTCGCCAACCTGACTTTCTCTGTAACTTCTGCTCGAGCTTGATTGCCTTAACTTCTCGGCTTCAACTTTTTAAATTTTGTCGTTTGTTTTATGCTTTATCTTTTGTTTATGACCGAATGTATTGTTCTATTATATTTTATAGTTGAGAGGAGAATAAGGTCTATGGGTTGGTGAATAATCCGATTAATCTTCATACGCCGTGCGATTTCTGCGAGAGTGCTTTAAAGTCTTTCGACTTGCCCATTTGGATGTTGTGCAAAGGAGGTGCATTGGAAATTTGAATTTCGAAATTGTTTGCAACGGTTTCAGAGCTAAGTGACTTTTCGATTTTTGAAAATATGTTCATTAATTGAAGTATCGGTGGTTTGATATCTACGATCGCTCTTGAATCAATAGACTGGACTTAAAAAATTTATCGATGTATTTCAGAAACATTTTATTGTCCGTAGAAGAAAGATCGCAATGGGGATTTTCACCGGTATATGATGGGATGCGTGTCCCTAAGAACTGTCTTTTTGGGTGGCGGATGTATTTTGCCTTGGACCAATTTGCAGATTGCATTTCTGATGCTAAATGGGGAAAAAGTAGTCGCGAAGTACCTGTTTCATATTTATATCTAGTTCGCAGAATATTGCATTTACGACACCTGCTTTAACTTTATCTTGTAAATGTTTGTTAAAGAGACTCGTGGTCTTACAATCGGACAATGTGTCGTATTTTATTTATAAAGAGTAAGAGAGTTCTTAAAGATAGGAAGTCTGATTGTTCATTACCACTTAGCGTACGCGAGATCATGATAATTGGACGCTTATTTTGCGACATCATGGCCCCTAAGCGATGCCCCCAAGCCTCTGTAGTTAAGTCAAAGGTTTGGCTAAAATCAGGGTACGCAATCATGATACTCAATCCTTGGTCTGAAGCAGCAACATCGACAGAATGCTGACTTGGCGCCTCGTGACCGTTCTTAGCCACTTGGAGCGCGCATGCTTGGACACTTGGTGCGAGATTTCATCTATCGCTATGTTGTACAGTTAGCTACTTTGTAGCGCACATATCTGCTCTTGCGAAACCTTGTGAACTATTTCTGTTAACTTTTATGCAAGAGTATGTGTGTATTACTCAACACATCTACGTATACATTTTGAAATTAAATAAAAAATGTCAGTTTACGGCAAACATCATTTACCAATTAAAAAAATTAATATCTTTATTAAAACTTACAGAAGAATGTAATTATATGTACATGAAAAATTATATTATTTTATATAATTAACAAAAACGATATAACTCGATAGCTGCCAACTTAAGCCTACATTAGGGACTAAAGCTATATTGCGTTCTCGCTCCGCCCTAAGCCTAACTTAAACTAGATTTCATGTTTGAAATTAATTTTTTTAAGCAATGCGCGAATCTGCGCCAACACCGGCCCCCATGAAGCGCTTGGGGGCTTAATTTCACGGGTAGCCGAGCCAACTTGTGGATCGGCGTCCTTGCCTGCGAACACTGCCGTCACTCTGCCGATCAGCCTCTGGTGGGACGGCAGATTGTCCTCGGCGACGACCACCAGCTCTCCCACGATGACGTTTGGCAGGTAATGGTGCCACTTGCTCCTCACTTGGAATCTGAGCACATACTCCTTTGAGCAAGGAAACAGTTTACCATCGATTCAAGCTGGTGAGACCCTGCTGCTCCGTGCACCCTCTGCGGGCAGAGCCCTCAGTGGGCCTCCCACCAGTAGGTGGCCTGGCGTCAGAGCCTCGCCATCACTCGGGCTCTCGCTTATTGCGCCCAGTGGCCTGGAATTGAGGACAGATTCCACTGCGACAAGAGTCGTCTGCAGCTCCTCGGCCGTTAGCAACCGGCTACTCCTACCGTCCGTAGGAGTAGGTGCTCTGCAGAGCTCACAACTGCCACCCACATATCCCCGAAGTGAGGAGCTCTTCGGGTAATGCACGCAAGTTCTCATCCGCTTTTTTAAGCTTTACGAGCTCGCCAAACTGGTGACTTGCTGCTACGAAGTTCGTTGCGTTGTCGCAATGGAAGGTTTGTGGGACTTTTTGACGGCTGAAAAGCCATTAAAAATGTATTAGAGGATAAGTGAGATACTAGTTCTAAGTGAACCGCTTTGGAGGCGAAGGAAAGAAATAATGTGTTTACGACTTATACGAATGTTTTCTACGCATTCGAGAGGCCAATTGGGTCACAAAAATCGACGCCACAGATAGAAATTGGGCAGAGTGCTCGCAGTCGATTTGCTGATAAATTTCCCATTTGTGTTAGCAGGCGAGGGTTGCATTTAAAGCAACGGATACATAATCTCACTGTCTGACGACAGACCTTTTGAGCGTTGATTAGCCAAAGTCGCTCACGAAGAAGACTCTCGAGGGCTCCTGGTCCAGCATGACAATTCGGTAAATGCAGGTATCTAATAATTCTTCTCGCGAATTGACAGTTTCTTTTAAAAGTAGCACAAGCTTGGCATCATATGATAGAGGAGCATTCACAAGACGTCCCCCTACTCGCAACAATAAAATGGAGCATCAAGATCCATTATACTCATACATAAACGGATAGCGACGCTGAAGGCTATGACCCAAGCGCGTACCTTTTCAAACCCTATCTCTGTCATTTTTAAATTCAACTCGTTGTATGACTTCAACCATTTTCTCGAAAGCTTCTTTCGAGTGCCGTAGGGATACTTTCAAATTGTACTGCCCTATTTTTAAATGTTTGAATAGGGGGGAACACATAAGCAAGCACAAACTTATCTGTCATAAGATGCTGGTTAACCGGCCAGGATTCTCGTAGTTCCTTCAAAAATGATAGACAATCGAACTACATCGACGCAATTAATTCATTAACATCGCAGATTCTTGAAACAACATCTGCTGGGTTTTGCTTAATAGGTACCTGGCGCCATTCAGCTTTCTCAGTCCATGCTTGGACTTCATGGCGAAGAATGTGACCGAATCCAATGTAGCGTGACTTCAGAATCAGACGAAGGAACCGTTCGTTCCATCGGTAATCTTATGGGACTTCTGACTCGATCTAAGAGAAGGTGAGCCGCGCACAACTCAAGTCGGGGAAAAGTCTTCGTCTTAAGGTGGGCTTCTTTAGATTTGCATGTCAATAACGAAAGTCGACAACCTTCTGCAGTATGGCTGCATATATATACGCATGCGCCAAACGCTCTAATTGAGGCGTCGGCGAAACCATGTATCTCAATCTATGAAGTTGGCTCTCTGAATTCAGGAGAGTTCGAAAAGGAGAATTTGCGACACTGCAGTATTAATTGTCTGAAGGTTCTGTACGCATGCAGCACCAGTCAGTAAATTATCGACATAAAATTCGTGCCTGATAACGTTAGCAGCTTTAGGGTGTGATGACTCGCTCATCTCGCTCAGCTTTGTTAAACACCGTATTGCCAAAAACGGGGTAGGCGCAGTGCCGTAGGTAAACGTAAAGGACCTCAAAGATTCAGATGGATTCTTTCTCCCTACTACTCGCTGGAAATTTCGATCTGCTTCTTGCACCATGTCCTGCCTATAAATATTTTTGTATTCAGCTGTCAATGCATATTTGTGGAGTGGAAATCGAAGCAGCGGCTGAAGGCAACTCTTCCAATGACCATAAATTCTGCAATGTTTTGCCTATCGAGTTGTAAGACTCTTCTTGGCAACTCACATTAACAGCATGAGTCTTCTCATGACTTGACAACAAGTGTTTATTGCAGAATCGGACAATTCGGGCTTGTTTGATCGGACCGACAGATAGAAGATCAAAGAACGTCTCAGCTCCGATGAGCATGTCGATCTTCTGTAACTTATGAAAATATGGATCATCCAATTGCAGGCTCTCAGTGATTTTCCAACCACGGACATTGACCGTATGGTCAGGCTGGTAACTCGAAATGGTCATCAAAATCCGAAAATCTAACAAGAACTCACTGCGATTTACTCGCGATTTCACCACTGTATGAATCTTCTTTCTTACTTGTGTATTGCATTGAGCCACCAGCTTCAATCGTTGTGCTAGCCCTTCTGTTAAAAAATTAATCTGTGATTGTGAAAAACGAACTCGCCACTTATCGTTTTAATGCTAACGACTGCGGTAGGATTACACTATCATACGCATTCTCATGCCTGGGATGTGACGTCGACGGTTGACCCATGACCTTATGCATAAAGGAGCCGCCTTAGCGAACTCAAACCGCTTTTGGACTGATAACGCGGCATATGTTGTTGCAATTCAATATCGAATGGCCTTCGGAACCGCAATATAAACATTTTGGAGTCACTAGATGGTTTCGCTCACTAGCCACAGAACTCGAAAATGAACCTCGTTTATTGTTTTTGGCAACAGCTTTTGACTTTGGCTTGAAACCATCGGACGAAGCTTTTTCTGATTCTTCAACAGAAAGGTGTTGATATCTACGATTCAGGGCTGTTTCACAATCACTCCATACTGGAATGATTGTATAATCGAGTTAATTCTCCCATTTTCGTCTGGTCATTGGGTCAAATTTGTCCATAACGAGGTGAATAAGAATCGCTTTAGATCTTTTTGTCATCACTTATTGACAGGAGCGAGCCATAGGTGGCGGATACAGTGTCAATCATTTATCTCAATGATGCCGCAGAAGGTTGCGTTATTTTTGGCAGGCTAAAGAGAGTCGAAATATTTTCATTAAATATTAAACATTCATTGCAGTATACTCTCTTTAGAGAGTTGAATTTTTCTATGCTCGGGATCGCATGATCGTTATGAACAAGATTTTCGAACAGGCTAATAAAATTCTTAAGCTCGGAGTACTTTCCACTAAAACTTGGGAAGTGCCAGTAGGCGTTGCATGACTTTATGTCTTGATAAAGGACCTTGTACGAGCCCTTCTCGTTATACAAAGTTCTTCGAGCTCGGCTTGAGTCAAAAGTTTCTATTCGAGTTTGATATTTTAACTTTGTATCTATTTGTGAGGACAGCATTTCTAATCTACATTCTAACTCTGTAGATTCTAGGTTTAATTTACTCTTTATTATTTGATATTTGATCATTTAAACGCATTATACTTTAAACGGACACATAGCTTTTATTTTTTATTTTTGAATCGTCAAAACTTTCCTTAGTAGGAAACTACTCTAAATTCCAAGTAAAAATTATTTGTTTAAATTAAAATCAAATTTGCCCAACGAATTCAAAAAACTGATATGCCTGATAAAAAAACGTAGGGGAGCGATCGTCTCTTGACCGAAACGCGCTAACGAAAAATACGTACAGAAACAAATGCACAGCCAAAAGAACAAAGCGGAACGAAAATAAACGGCTGCAGCTGCTATGTACGTGTGTAAGTATGCGTGTACTGCACTTTTATACAACCGCTTGGTGTAGGACAACTGCATAATTTACAGTGGTTGCTAGTGACGGCAAAAAGGGGGGAACGACAAAGGCTAAGCGAAATGAAGTGGTAGTGACAATTAATTTTTGACACTAATTATCATTCGCTCAGAAGCACTAAATCGCACAAATACTAAATTATATGTATGAATCTCCAAAGCGGCTAGTAAGTGCACGCAAATTTTAATTATGCTCAACTACTTTACATATGTGCCAAAAATTGGAAGGGCTGGGTTCATTAGAGCAACCAATATAGCCAATAGATGTAGGCTTTCAATTTTAAGCAAAGTACCACTTTGGAAGCTACTTTCCTTGGCATTCTAAAATGATGGCAGCAGGATAGATTTATTTCTTAAATATTTCCGGCCACAACTATTTTCACTTAAACCATTTGAGTTTATTTAGTACTCACAATTACCTTTTAAAATAGTCCACCCGGGGTGCCATAAAAAATTACATTATTTTACATAATTAAAAAGAACGAAATTTGGTGGCTTCAGAAAGCACATTATGCGTTTTAGTGCGTATCGTTTTAATATAATTCGACAACTGACAAATAAAGCCCTAATTACGCTAAGGTGGCGAAGCGATGCGAATTCGCTCCCAGAGCGAGTGATAAAGCTATATTTCGCTCTCGCTCCGCCCTAGGCCTAATTCATTTTGTGAATATATATACATATATTCTCATACAAACAGACGTTTTAGGCTTAGTCCTAATCTGTGCATAGTGCATGTGCATGTTTGCACATATTATTTGTGAGGGTGTGTGTTGTTTAAATAGAAATTTAAAATTGATGAATGCGTGCTATACGCATTATTTCCGCCACGACTGTAATTAGAATCCACATAAGCTTATACGCTGCGCGATCGAGAACATATGATATTATAAGTTTGGGCTTTGGGAAGTTTATATGCAGGTGTGCATTGGAAAGCTTTTATGCGTGTCATAAAGCCTCTCTCACGCATTGCATTTTGGGCTACGTCTTTTCTATTTCTACTGTGGTGAAGTGCAGAATTGTGGCAATTAATTTTTCTCGGTCATAACGTGATCCGACTTTCTAGCTGCAAAATAATCGCACCCACTTCAAAATATCTAGTATATATTTTTGTCCCAAAAGTGGAAAAATATACTTTTAGTGGACATAACCTTAATATAAGGTATGTAAGAGTATAGCGTCGAAACTCATAAAACATCTGCACATTCAAAACATAATGCACATTTCATCATCAACGTCAACAGGCCTGCTGACATCTATGGACTCGACGACGTGTAAGTACGGCACAGCCGGCGTAAGCATGTGTTAGCGCACCTCCATTGTAAGCTAAACTGATAAGAATACATATAACTTTTGACGATGAGCTTTCAATATAATCAGTATAGAGGATACGCCTAATGATCATCCAACATATAGATTAGTAATTTGATGGTATTTTGACATGCGAGCTTTTTACTTTACAATGATAATTATTAATTTCAACTATCTTTTTTCCTTTTGCCTTGTTTTGCTCATCCTTTTTGTAAACAATTGTAAGACTTAAGTAAACATTGTAATCATCTGAAGTGTAACGAATATTTTTCTTTTATATACTATATTTATATTGAGCAAATTAATCTACGCATATAAAGGCGATACCTTTTTCAATTATATCAAGGATATCTAAAATGAATCTGTGCTAGATTTATTTTGGGGCTCCTTTTAGCAGCCAGCACCACGAGATGTATAGGGTAGAATTACAATTCTACATGGTAGGGCGGGTACAGAGAGAAGGACTTTAACGTCTTAGTCCTCTTCAATTATTGCATCATATTTAATATTTTGGTTTGTATATTCCTGTCCCTTTCTCTGTCTACACTTTATTGGGTGACGACTTAGTCCGAAAGCGTACAAAGACCCACCCCCACTTGCCCTGAGCAAGGCCGGACCCCTTTGTAGACAGAGTGAGCTCCGTACGACTTCTTGGTGTTCGTTACATAATAATTAGCGGCCAAACGTGGGGCCCCCTTTGTAGACAGAGTGTGCTCCGTACGACTTCTTGGTGTTCGTTACATAATAATTGACGGCCAAACGTGGGGCACGAGCAGTATTTGACCAGGAAAATCATATTTAGCCCGAAGAATGCTGAGAGCCCTGGGTAAAACTGAAAAGTTGTATATAAGCGAATTTCGCGATCTTATGCATACTTACCTTTCATATCCGTTTTACCTTCAAACCAACCTCTGTCCATTATAATTTTGATTTGTCTCAGATCATAGAATCTATGGCCCTAGGAATTGCTGGTTTTCTGATGTTCGTCGGAGCCAGACCAGAAAATGGATTGTATGCCCAAAAAAAAAAAATCTCGTCCAAATACGAGAACAATTCCTTGAAATACACCACAAGTTTCTAATGTAAGTTCAACCCAAAATACTCAACTCTGGCGTGAAAGTGACCCTCAGAGAGCCACCTCCGATTCTAATGGTTTGGGGTTTGGGAAAATTCAGCAGATCATTTTAAAATCCCTGAAAAGTTATAAGGGTAGCATGGTTGCAACTGTCATAGCGCGACTCTAGGAAATTTGAATGTATCCTCTCGAGATGTCCGGGAAGATCCACAACTTGAATGGGACAACGAGATTCCCACTGTGCGTCCCCGTTCAAACAATCTTCGTGACAGCTTTCCGAAAATTAGAGCCTCTGTTGATCAAGCCAATGTAAGCGACTTCATCGACCCGATTGGATCTCAAGTGTGATTTCGAACTGGCATTTGAAATTTAGCAGCTCGGCAAAGAATATTAATATTAAAGATTTTATTTATAGGGTCAATTGTTAAAATTCGCAGTGTCTTAATGGAAACCTTGAGTTGCTGCATCAATTCGCAATCCTACTGTTTACGGGTTCTGCTTTAACCTTCTACTGGCGAGTCCATCGGGCCTCAGAGAATATGGGTTGGTTAAGCTTATGTAATCGTTTTAGGGAAAGGTATCAAGACCAACGTACTGATCGAAATATCAAGAATGCTATGCGGCGTCGTAAGCAGGGTGGCTATGTATCCCTTGATGATTTTCTAAAATTGATGAATGCGTGCTATACGCATTATTTCCGCCACGACTGTAATTAGAATCCACATAAGCTTATACGCTGCGCGATCGAGAACATATGATATTATAAGTTTGGGCTTTGGGAAGTTTATATGCAGGTGTGCATTGGAAAGCTTTTATGCGTGTCATAAAGCCTCTCTCACGCATTGCATTTTGGGCTACGTCTTTTCTATTTCTACTGTGGTGAAGTGCAGAATTGTGGCAATTAATTTTTCTCGGTCATAACGTGATCCGACTTTCTAGCTGCAAAATAATCGCACCCACTTCAAAATATCTAGTATATATTTTTGTCCCAAAAGTGGAAAAATATACTTTTAGTGGACATAACCTTAATATAAGGTATGTAAGAGTAAAGCGTCGAAACTCATAAAACATCTGCACATTCAAAACATAATGCACATTTCATCATCAACGTCAACAGGCCTGCTGACATCTATGGACTCGACGACGTGTAAGTACGGCACAGCCGGCGTAAGCATGTGTTAGCGCACCTCCATTGTAAGCTAAACTGATAAGAATACATATAACTTTTGACGATGAGCTTTCAATATAATCAGTATAGAGGATACGCCTAATGATCATCCAACATATAGATTAGTAATTTGATGGTATTTTGGCATGCGAGCTTTTTACTTTACAATGATAATTATTAATTTCAACTATCTTTTTTCCTTTTGCCTTGTTTTGCTCATCCTTTTTGTAAACAATTGTAAGACTTAAGTAAACATTGTAATCATCTGAAGTGTAACGAATATTTTTCTTTTATACACTATATTTATATTGAGCAAATTAATCTACGCATATAAAGGCGATACCTTTTTCAATTATATCAAGGATATCTAAAATGAATCTGTGCTAGATTTATTTTGGGGCTCCTTTTAGCAGCCAGCACCACGAGATGTATAGGGTAGAATTACAATTCTACATGGTAGGGCGGGTACAGAGAGAAGGACTTTAACGTCTTAGTCCTCTTCAATTATTGCATCATATTTAATATTTTGGTTTGTATATTCCTGTCCCTTTCTCTGTCTACACTTTATTGGGTGACGACTTAGTCCGAAAGCGTACAAAGACCCACCCCCACTTGCCCTGAGCAAGGCCGGACCCCTTTGTAGACAGAGTGAGCTCCGTACGACTTCTTGGTGTTCGTTACATAATAATTAGCGGCCAAACGTGGGGCCCCCTTTGTAGACAGAGTGTGCTCCGTACGACTTCTTGGTGTTCGTTACATAATAATTGGCGGCCAAACGTGGGGCACGAGCAGTATTTGACCAGGAAAATCATATTTAGCCCGAAGAATGCTGAGAGCACTGGGTAAAACTGAAAAGTTGTATATAAGCGAATTTCGCGATCTTATGCATACTTACCTTTCATATCCGTTTTACCTTCAAACCAACCTCTGTCCATTATAATTTTGATTTGTCTCAGATCATAGAATCTATGGCCCTAGGAATTGCTGGTTTTCTGATGTTCGTCGGAGCCAGACCAGAAAATGGATTGTATGCCCAAAAAAAAAAAATCTCGTCCAAATACGAGAACAATTCCTTGAAATACACCACAAGTTTCTAATGTAAGTTCAACCCAAAATACTCAACTCTGGCGTGAAAGTGACCCTCAGAGAGCCACCTCCGATTCTAATGGTTTGGGGTTTGGGAAAATTCAGCAGATCATTTTAAAATCCCTGGAAAGTTATAAGGGTAGCATGGTTGCAACTGTCATAGCGCGACTCTAGGAAATTTGAATGTATCCTCTCGAGATGTCCGGGAAGATCCACAACTTGAATGGGACAACGAGATTCCCACTGTGCGTCCCCGTTCAAACAATCTTCGTGACAGCTTTCCGAAAATTAGAGCCTCTGTTGATCAAGCCAATGTAAGCGACTTCATCGACCCGATTGGATCTCAAGTGTGATTTCGAACTGGCATTTGAAATTTAGCAGCTCGGCAAAGAATATTAATATTGAAGATTTTATTTATAGGGTCAATTGTTAAAATTCGCAGTGTCTTAATGGAAACCTTGAGTTGCTGCATCAATTCGCAATCCTACTGTTTACGGGTTCTGCTTTAACCTTCTACTGGCGAGTCCATCGGGCCTCAGAGAATATGGGTTGGTTAAGCTTATGTAATCGTTTTAGGGAAAGGTATCAAGACCAACGTACTGATCGAAATATCAAGAATGCTATGCGGCGTCGTAAGCAGGGTGGCTATGTATCCCTTGATGATTTTCTAAAATTGATGAATGCGTGCTATACGCATTATTTCCGCCACGACTGTAATTAGAATCCACATAAGCTTATACGCTGCGCGATCGAGAACATATGATATTATAAGTTTGGGCTTTGGGAAGTTTATATGCAGGTGTGCATTGGAAAGCTTTTATGCGTGTCATAAAGCCTCTCTCACGCATTGCATTTTGGGCTACGTCTTTTCTATTTCTACTGTGGTGAAGTGCAGAATTGTGGCAATTAATTTTTTCTCGGTCATAACGTGATCCGACTTTCTAGCTGCAAAATAATCGCACCCACTTCAAAATATCTAGTATATATTTTTGTCCCAAAAGTGGAAAAATATACTTTTAGTGGACATAACCTTAATATAAGGTATGTAAGAGTAAAGCGTCGAAACTCATAAAACATCTGCACATTCAAAACATAATGCACATTTCATCATCAACGTCAACAGGCCTGCTGACATCTATGGACTCGACGACGTGTAAGTACGGCACAGCCGGCGTAAGCATGTGTTAGCGCACCTCCATTGTAAGCTAAACTGATAAGAATACATATAACTTTTGACGATGAGCTTTCAATATAATCAGTATAGAGGATACGCCTAATGATCATCCAACATATAGATTAGTAATTTGATGGTATTTTGGCATGCGAGCTTTTTACTTTACAATGATAATTATTAATTTCAACTATCTTTTTTCCTTTTGCCTTGTTTTGCTCATCCTTTTTGTAAACAATTGTAAGACTTAAGTAAACATTGTAATCATCTGAAGTGTAACGAATATTTTTCTTTTATACACTATATTTATATTGAGCAAATTAATCTACGCATATAAAGGCGATACCTTTTTCAATTATATCAAGGATATCTAAAATGAATCTGTGCTAGATTTATTTTGGGGCTCCTTTTAGCAGCCAGCACCACGAGATGTATAGGGTAGAATTACAATTCTACATGGTAGGGCGGGTACAGAGAGAAGGACTTTAACGTCTTAGTCCTCTTCAATTATTGCATCATATTTAATATTTTGGTTTGTATATTCCTGTCCCTTTCTCTGTCTACACTTTATTGGGTGACGACTTAGTCCGAAAGCGTACAAAGACCCACCCCCACTTGCCCTGAGCAAGGCCGGACCCCTTTGTAGACAGAGTGAGCTCCGTACGACTTCTTGGTGTTCGTTACATAATAATTAGCGGCCAAACGTGGGGCCCCCTTTGTAGACAGAGTGTGCTCCGTACGACTTCTTGGTGTTCGTTACATAATAATTGGCGGCCAAACGTGGGGCACGAGCAGTATTTGACCAGGAAAATCATATTTAGCCCGAAGAATGCTGAGAGCACTGGGTAAAACTGAAAAGTTGTATATAAGCGAATTTCGCGATCTTATGCATACTTACCTTTCATATCCGTTTTACCTTCAAACCAACCTCTGTCCATTATAATTTTGATTTGTCTCAGATCATAGAATCTATGGCCCTAGGAATTGCTGGTTTTCTGATGTTCGTCGGAGCCAGACCAGAAAATGGATTGTATGCCCAAAAAAAAAAAATCTCGTCCAAATACGAGAACAATTCCTTGAAATACACCACAAGTTTCTAATGTAAGTTCAACCCAAAATACTCAACTCTGGCGTGAAAGTGACCCTCAGAGAGCCACCTCCGATTCTAATGGTTTGGGGTTTGGGAAAATTCAGCAGATCATTTTAAAATCCCTGGAAAGTTATAAGGGTAGCATGGTTGCAACTGTCATAGCGCGACTCTAGGAAATTTGAATGTATCCTCTCGAGATGTCCGGGAAGATCCACAACTTGAATGGGACAACGAGATTCCCACTGTGCGTCCCCGTTCAAACAATCTTCGTGACAGCTTTCCGAAAATTAGAGCCTCTGTTGATCAAGCCAATGTAAGCGACTTCATCGACCCGATTGGATCTCAAGTGTGATTTCGAACTGGCATTTGAAATTAGCAGCTCGGCAAAGAATATTAATATTGAAGATTTTATTTATAGGGTCAATTGTTAAAATTCGCAGTGTCTTAATGGAAACCTTGAGTTGCTGCATCAATTCGCAATCCTACTGTTTACGGGTTCTGCTTTAACCTTCTACTGGCGAGTCCATCGGGCCTCAGAGAATATGGGTTGGTTAAGCTTATGTAATCGTTTTAGGGAAAGGTATCAAGACCAACGTACTGATCGAAATATCAAGAATGCTATGCGGCGTCGTAAGCAGGGTGGCTATGTATCCCTTGATGATTTTCTAGACGCAATGCTGATTCTTTAAGAGAGCCTATTTTTGAGAGCGATATGGCAGTAGAAGTTAGACACAATTTAGGGTCAGAACTACAACAAGGGCAAAACAATTTTCGCGTTCAAACACTGTAAAACGTGCCGTAAATGAAATTTTCGTCGATAAAGAAGATAAAGAGTCTTGCGACTTAGAACCTCAGAATGTTGAAGAGATCTGTGCAATACGATCTATATATAATCCAAAATGCTGGAATTGCGACGAACTAGGTCATAGATATCACGATTGCCTAAAGGCGCGTCGAGTGCTTTGTTATGGGTGCGGTGCACCAAATACACACAAACCCAACTGTGTAAAATGCAAGCCAGCTTCAGAAAACTTGGCATCGTATGTCCGGCCTCCGAGAGCGGATGTCCACCATTGATCTCGGAATCAAAAATGAACATCCCCGCTATTTCTGAAATATCACTGGACTTACAACGCACCACAAACTGTTCCCCCTTTAAACCACTGCATTTACGTCTAGAAGAATATTATTTGCACAATTCAAAAATAGATCGTTCTAAGAAATGCGTATATCCTAGGAAAGATCCGCAGAACGTGTGCGAAAATTTTGGAGCAATATACGTAGGCTGAATAGTTTTACCATATCTTCTATTGTGCATAAGAGTAGCGATATACGACCTTTCACGAAAGTAGAAACAATAAGAGCGTAATCGGTGGAGCCTTAGCGGAACAAATTATATCTAAACAATTAAAGTTCAACAGAAGGAAAGGTGTGGTTCGAACTGCAGATGGGTAAACACAAACTATTACAGGTACAATGACAATACCGTTAACATAAAATTCAATCAAAGAAGATATGAACATTTTAATAGTACCGTCAAGACGTTATATGTGGAATGGACTTTTGGAAAAAATTCGGCATTTCTATTTCTTGTCACATAAATGACGTTCAAACAGACTTGGAAGAGCGATCTGATACGTTAAAGTTGACTTCTATTCAACAATCTAAGATCTAAGATCTAAAATAAACGCTGCAGAACGAGAAAGCCGTTCTATTAATGCTACATTACGGGCATATCTGCGATCAGACTAACGAAAGTGGGACACTTTCCTCAGCTGCATAAATTGTGCATTAAGAAATTCGATTCACCAATCCCTTGGACTACCTTGGATCCCTTGGATTACCATACTTTGTAGTCTTTGGTCAACATATGATCACTCACGGCCATTATTATATAAACTGCTGAACAATTTTCATTTACTTAGTGAGGGTGCCGTATCATTACCAAGGACCGATGAATTCTCAAAGATTCGTTCTAGCATTGAAAAGAATTTACGAAAAGCATTCATGAAAAATCAGTGAACATATGATTTAAGAGCCAGTCATTTGAAATAGGTTAAATCGTAATCAAAAGAAATTTTGCCTTAAGCAATTTAGCAGCCAATTTTAATGCAAAATTAGCACCAACTGGAATAAAAGCCCGCGTAGAAAAAAATTGGGTCAGTCTGTTTATTTACTCGAAGATATAAATAGAAAGGAGTCAGGAAAATTCCACGCAAAAGATATTTGGGAAGCATAAAATATTTTCCACACTTTTTCCAGTTTTGATTTTCGTCTCATCGCCAAAAATCAAACCTGTTTTTGTTAGGGTGTGTGTTGTTTAAATAGAAATTTAAAATTAATGAATGCGCGCTATAAGCATTATTTCCGCCACGACTGTAATTAGAATCCACATAAGCTTATACGCTGCGCGATCAAAAACATATGATATGATAAGTTTGTGCTTTGGGAAGCTTATATGCAGGTGTGCATTGGAATGCTTTTATGCGTGTCATTAAGCCTCTCTCACGCATTACATTTTGGGCTGCCTACGTCTTTTCTATTTCTACTGTGGTCTCAAGGCCAGTGTTGAGTCACTAAGACTCATAATACCGCCATAGGCCTTGACAAAACTTAAAAAAAGAAATATCGTCACCATGTGGTTTGGCAGTGCATAATTCAGGAAGCCCTCCAGCTTTCATAAGGGGAAATCCAATTGCGAGGTATAATAACTTGGTCAATCTAATGGCACGGAAACTCTATGCCTTGCTACGAGATACGATTCAAAATAATTTTAATTATCGCCACGTAAATGATATTTTTAATATTATAATTTTTTATATTAGTTTATACTTATTCTTAATTTCGATCTACTTTCGTTTTGCGCCGCTAACAACATTTAATCATAAAATATCTGCACATTCAAAACTTAATGCACATTTAGCAGATCATCATCAACGACAACAGTCCTGCTGACATCGATGTACTCGACGACGTGTAAGTACAGCACAGCCGGCGTAAGCATGCACGCGTAAATCCACATGTAAAGTTAAATGTGTTAGCGCATCTGCATTGTAAGCCCAACTGATAAGCATACATACAAGTTTTGCGTGAGCTCTTGCTCAGCTATATGGCGCGTTGAGCTTTCAATATAATCAGTATAGAGAATACGCCTTATTATTCTCTATATTATTTGATGGTATTTTGACATGCTAGCTTTTTGCTTTACAATGATTATTATCAATTTCAACTATATTTTATTTTTTATTTTGCATCGATTTGCTCATTCTTTTTGTAAGCAATTATTAGACTTAAGAAGTAAACATTGTAATCATGTGAAGTGTATCGAATATTCTCCTCTTATATACTATATTTATATTGAGCAAATTAATCTACGCCAATTGTGTATAAAGGTGATACCTTTTTGCATTATATCACGGATATCTAAAATGAATCTGTGCTAGCTTTAATTTGGGGCTCCTTTTAGCAGCCAGCACCACGAGCATGAATAGGGTAGAATTACAATTATACATGGTAGGGCGGGTACAGAGAGAAGGACTTTAACGTCTTAGTCCTCTTCAATTATTGCATCACATTTATTTAATATTTTGGTTTGTATATATATTCCTGTCCCTTTCTCTGTCTACACTTTATTAGGTGACGACTTAGTCCGAAAGCGTACAAAGACCCACCCCCACTTGCCCAGAGCAAGGACGGACCCCTTTGTAAACAGTGTGTTCCGTACGACTTCTTGGTGTTCGTTACATATGTTCTTTCCACAAGTATTAAAAGGCTACGAAGTGGATCTTTTCAACACTGTTACTATAAAACTGCCCTTGTCATTTAAAAATTATATTTTATAAATACATGTTATAAATACGTAGTTTTAATCATTTATAATATTGCCTATGTAAATTTAGCAGATAGTCTAAAAGAGGTTGATTGATTGATGCATTAATAAATATTATCAATCGATGTTGTTATATATGTCATTTTAATAATGTATTAAGTAGCGCGCATTTTCATGTGTATATCAAATCGTGGTGGTAGGAGAGAGAGTATTTTCCAACACTCTTACTTCAAACGTACTCAGAAGAACCAGTAATCGATTTACTTTGTAGCAAATAAATTATTTTATCCGTTTATCTGTTTCGTAATCATTTCAATAAATACAGGACATAATAGACAAAAATAGTTTTCGACCGTTAATATTTGGCTTGTATGTGCAAGTGTGTGACAGACTCTTATTAGGAACCGTATTTGTGCGAATGCCAAGTGTACAGTATAACAGGCCAAGTATCTTTTATTTTATAGCTTTCGCTAGCCCCCTCCTCTGCCACATGGCTATAAATCAAACAAAACAATCAATTAAAACTGCACAACATTTTAAGTCACAATTTTAATGCACATAGTTGTTTATAATTAAAATGCACAAGAAGACGCAAAGCTGAATATTTCATCCAGATCGGTTAAGAAACACAAAAGTTATTTTATTGAATGTTTGCTAAATTCTATAAACAGCATGGCAATTGCGATTGTATCTGTGCTTCTGTCTTGTTGACTTCTGTTTTAGTTCGTGATGTTTTTATACCCTTCCAGAGAGTATTATAATTTCGTCGTGAAATGTGTAACGCATAGAAGGAGATATCTCTGACCTCATAAAGTATATATATTCTTGATCAGTATGAACAGCCGAGTCGATAAAGACCGTCCGTCTGTCCGTCTGTATGTTTCTATGCGATCTAGTCTCTCAGCTTTAAAGCTATCTAAATGAAACTTTGCAGAAGTCCCTCTTTCTGTTGCACGCAATACATATGTCGAAGCCAGCAGGATAGGACCACTATATCATATAGCTGCCCAGGAAAGATTGGTAGAAAAGAAGATTCTTGTTTGGAAAACATGTTGCTTATTAATATTTATTAAGCAAACTCGGACATATTTTTTTTATCTTCACGAATTCCGATGCTACGAACTGCATCCCACCTCCCGCCCAACCGCCAAGCGTAGTCGTGTAACATACGACACAAAATGCAAAGTAAATATGAAAAAATAAAATAATAAAAAAAATCGATAAAAACTACGACTATGTTTACAAATACAATTACAAATAAAAATAAGAGTAGCTACATGCTAAATAGTTTAGAATAGAAGACTTTAGTCGAGAAAGAGAAGACTCCGAGAAGACTCATGCAAGGCATAATTTCTTGAAAAAAATTGAAGAGATAAGAGTACAAAAAAAGTCTAGTAGGGCTAGTGATTAATTGGTGATTAATTGGCTAGTGAACGCAGAAGAGTCGATTTCACCAGTAACTAATTTATGAGTAAATATTACACCCAGCATGGTTCTACGATTAATTAGGGAAGGAAGGTTAATCATCAGAAATCTGCTGGAGTGTGACGGTAACCGCACACGAGGATCCCAATTTAAACCACGAAGGGCAAACAACAAGAATTGTTTCTGAATGGATGCGGTTCTGTCTTGATGGATAGCGTATTGTGGTGACCAGATACACGAGGCATACTCAAGAATAGGTCGTACCACTAACCAAACTACATATAGACTGGACAGTTAGAGTACGTTGCTGGGGCCTGTCGCCACAAATGCGGCTGGTCCAAAGTCGCCTTCGTTTTTGTTCGGGTTGGAGAGCGGCCGCACGCTCACACAGAGAGTGTGTATAGGAAATACATATGACTTGTATGATAGAACGGCAAAGCTGCTCTTTTTTGTTCGTTTTATTCGCTCACATTACGGGAAACTGCTTTGGCTTACTCTCAGTGCTATAACACGCTCGAGCGGTAAGCTATCAAGGATGTAAGAGACCAGTTGAGGACGGCTTCTGTAGAAAGTCATTCCTTTACATTTGGAGCAGCTTAAGCTTAAGAGGTTGGCTAGACACCAAGCCTGAAACGCATCAATGCCAGCTTGTAGGAGATAACATGATGCCATATCCTTATATGCCAGGCATAATAGTCATCAGCAGCACACATTAATATTCGAGCGTAGACAGTACCTAGGGAAGGTTATTGATGAAAAGAGTACAGAGTAGCGGGCCAAAATAACTACCTTGAGGAAAACGAATTTTTGAAAAGAACCTTTTGGGTTCTATTACGCAAATACTCTGAAATCCAGTTTAAGAGATTGACAGATTGACTGGAAAGCCGAGAAGGCATAATTTATAAAGCAGCACGGAGTGGTTGACAGTATAGATGTATAGATAGATAGATAGATCAGTATAGATGACGTCTGTCTGCATTCTATTCTTAAGCCCATCAATTACAAGCGAAGTAAACTCGAATAGGTTAGTGGTTGTAGATCTGCACTTCACGAAACCATGCTGGGAAGGTGAAATAATAGAACTACATAAATGTTTCAGTTGAGATATTATGATTTTCTCAATAGTTTAAGGTATAGCGGATGATTTGGAAATACCTCTATAGTGTTCGATATCAGAGTTACTCCCTTTCTTATGAAGAGGGATAATTTATGTTCCTTTTAAATGGTCGGAAAAGATCAAGTGCTTACGGACAATTCAATAAGTTTTAACACAGATTTACATAATGCTGCAGCCCAGTACCTAAGCATCAATTACAAGCGGAGTAAACTCAAGAAGGTTAGTGGTTTTAGATCTGCACTTCACGAACCCATGCTGGGAAGCTGAAATAATAGATCTACATAAATGTTTCAGTTGAGATGTTATGATTTTGTCAAAAGTTTAAGGTATAGCGGATGATTTGAAAATACCTCTTAGTTATCGACATCGGCGTTACTCCCTTTCTTATGGAGAGGGATAATTTATGTTCCTTTCAAATGGTCGGAAGAGATCAAGTGCTTACGGACAATTCAAAAAGTTTTAAAACAGGTTAACATAATGCTGCAGCGCAGTACCAAAGCACACAAGCAAAGAACACCTTCAGACCGGTGAGTAAAGCGGCTTGATAGTGTTAAGGTCGCTAAAATGCGAACTTTCCGTAATTATGGGATTTAAGATGCAGTTTGACCTCTACAACTGATTTGGATAAGACTGATTTTTTGTAAACGAAAAAACGAGTAGTTTGAAAAAAGTTTGCGAACAGATCGGCTATGCCTGGGTCAGTATTCGTGCTCTAATCTGCAAACTTAACCGAAGAAGGCGAAATATCGATCTTCACATTTTTTAATCTTTTTAGTTCACTTGAGAACCAGGTATGCCTGTCAGGCGTCGATTGGTCAACAAGAGGAACGCAGACATCAAAAGTCGAGCTAATTCCGATTCCTTCATATGGACTCGGTCTGGTAGATCAATGACCATTTCCAGAGTTGGATGAAAGGGATCTTCAGGAAGCGTAAGCGGATTCACAGCACTGTCGAACGAATCCAACACGAAAATTAGATGAAGAGATCTGTTTCTTGAATTTCGCACACGATTAACCTGCCGTAAGAACATTTCATTAATAGCATTAAGATGAGTTTGGACAAGTTAGATAGAGGGTGTTTATAAGAAAATGAAATAAAGAAATGAAAAAACTTCCAAATACAACTCTTACAGCCACCAGCTCAATCTGTGAGATCAATGCCTTCCGACGATAGAGCAAACTCTTCAGTATGAGTACTCCTCCACCGATAGGGGAAGGTCGATCACATCTGTAAGCCAATATAAATACAGGTTAACAAGTTTAGATTTAAGACCTCTAAAATTCTGGTAAGCAAACTCAAAAGAAGAATTTAGTTTTTTGACGCGGCAACTAAAGTTGATGCGCCACTAAAAACAGGTGGTAATAAAATCGGAGTCAGATTTTTCTTTTCGGACTTATATTCTTTGATTATTAAGTGTTCCGGTCAAAATTCTTTATAACAAATGTTAGTAAATATTTCTGGAGGAACACTTATTTTTAAGGACCCAATATCCCTTTCATAAGCGAACTTAAATTTCTCCACTGTTAAACCTGAGGCTTTCATTTTTGCCTGTATAAAGGCTTTTACATCATCTGATGAGAAGTAAGAGGCTAGCCTAGAAACAAAAATATGTGTCTTCGGTGGAACACCCACTAAGGGCTTAGGCGCCACAGGCAGGATAGTGGGAACACTATTAGCTGTGGTCCGGACGTGGAGCCTTCTGGCGGCTGTTGTAAACTTAGTTGTTGCTGTCGCCCTTACGGAACTTCTACGACAGCGGACGACACGGATAATTCGATTGGTTTTTCTTGAACCGATGTCACACAATTAGGGACAGGATCAGTGTCCACAGCAGACTTCACAGCTACCGGAGTAACAAACGAGATGAGCGGCTGTGTAATCGGTGTAGTAGACTGCGGAGTTGCAGTCGGAGGCTGAAGGATATTGGGCAATGGCAAATCACATGGTTTGGTTTGATTGGACAGTTTAAGTAAATCAACAATCAGACCCCTAAAGCCGCTCCAGGTCTGACACTTCCTTCACGAATCGCAACCATAGTGCACACCATTTCGTTTGGCAATAGCATCACCCACTAGGCCAGTGTAAGCCGCACATTTAGAATGCACGACAATATCACACAGCCAACGGGTTTGCTTGATTGATTTGCAGCAATTTGCATTTGGCAAGTTTTTTTAAAGAAGACAATTTTATGGTCCATTATCATGGGTCTTTACTGTAATAACGCAGCCAAATGTAAAAAAAAGGTTTTTAGATTAATAGCGTATAGAACTCCAACAGGCGGCAGTAAGTAGAAAAAGATCAAAGCATAAGTTGAAAAAATGAGAGTGCACACGAGAGTGCGATAGTACTCTATTTATAGATTGCATGCATGCTCACGAAATTTTGCACACCAAGAGGGGCAAAGTGTAGTTAAACATAAACAACAAACAACAATAAGAAACTTACCTACAGAGCTACTAGCGCAAGCGCACAAGCAACAAGTAAAAGGTTCTAGTCGGGAGCTCCTGACTAGGGAATACCCTGAACCCTCTTATTCCAACACCAAACGCAGCTCGCTTAAATGAATAAAGATAACTTTAAAAAAAAAGTTCCCTTGGCAGGGTTTGATCTCGCAACTGACCGCATTACTTACCACTCTCTCTACTCAACAGCCACCCCAATAATTGAGTCCTATTGAGAAAAAACCAATTAAAATACCAGCACAGAAAACCATCGCAAACGCAATTGAAATGCTGTTGATAGAATTGGAAACAGCCGCGCATAAATGTGTATGTGTACATGTATATAGAAATTATTGGAATTTGTGTCGCAATCACGTGCGCATTCAGTGAAATTTTCTACAGTATATCTTATTGCCCCATTGCGTTTAGATTGTGACTTAAATTGGTTGGCTATACAAGTTGGGTTGTTGACTTGATTTATAGCTACTAGGTGGTAGCGGAGAAGTGGCGATAGGTATAAAATGAAAGATACTTGATATAAATATAATATTCTAGAAGCAAATTATCAAGTTTGGCGACTCTAGCTCTTATTATTTACCCAATTCGGTCATAAAACAGCATGTCGATATCGATCTTTATCGATTGCTTGGAAACGGAGTAAGTTATCGATTATCGGAAACAAACTCGATCTTCGCAGTCACTAGGAGGACCTACAGCTAAAATTTCAAAGACTCTAGCTCTTAAAGGTTCTAATATCCTTGCGTTTATACATACGGACAGACAGACGGACATGGCTAAATCAACTCGGCTATTGCTGCTGATCAAGAATATATATACTTTATGGGGTCGGAGATGCTTCATGCTACCTGTTACATACATTTGCACAAATACAATATACTCTTTTTACCCATTTTCAATTCGATAAAAACGCACAATAACACAATTACAAAGTAACAATATTTACATAATAAAATGCTCAGGCCACAAAAATAAACCAAGAAGGCAAATATAATAACAAAAATATTTTAAACATAAATATTAGTAGAAGAGCACAATGGGCTATTGATACGTTAAGTAAATTCAAAGCATTTTCAAATTAAATTCAAATATGTCAATATTCGCTAAACATTGTTTCCTTATTCAAAAATATATATCTTAATTAAAGCTTACGGAAAATATAATTATATGTACATATATATTCTCATACATACGCACGTTTTATGCTTAGTCCTAATCAGTGCATAGACATATATACATTATAATAGTATAAAAACATACGTTTGCACATAACATTTTCTTTCCACAAATAGTAGAAGACCACGAAGTGGATCTTTTCAAAACTGTTACAATAAAACTGCCCTCGCAATTTAAGAATTATATTTCTTAATACATGTTATAAATGCGTAATTTTAATCAATTATAATGTTGCTTATGTAAATTTAGTAGATAGTCTAAAAGAGTATGATTGATTGATGCATTAATAAATATTATCGATCGATTTTGTAATTTATGTGATTTTAATAATTAATTAAGTAGCGCGCGCATTTCCATGTGTAATCAAGAGTATTTTCCAACACTCTAACTACAAATGTACTCAGAAGAACCAGTAATCGATTTACTATGTAGTCTGCGATTGCCATCACACTATAGACTTTCGCGTGTTGTCGTTTTTCGATTCCTTGATTTCCCAAATATTTTCAAGCAAAAAATTATTTTAGCCGGCTCGGAGGTGTTCATAAATTTTTTGGAGTGTTTAGTAATTATTTAAATCAATACAGGATATAATAGACAAAGTAGTTCTCGACCGTTAATATAAGGCGTGTATATGCAAGTGTGTGGTAGACTCTTATAAGGAACCGTATTTGTGCGAATGCCATTCGAACAGCGCGTGTAGCTTCTCGAATAGTATATACAGCCCAAGTATTTTTCAGCTGCATTTGGTTGAAGAGGGCTTAGGGTATCAAATAGTCGGGACCTCCCGACTTAAGCTTCCTACTTGTTTATTATAATACAATTGACTTTTATTTTAAAATATTTTATTGTGAATGTAATAATTACATTAAATTTTGTTTACAGGTGCTTTAAAAATCTAAACAGCTTTATTCGTAAAAGTGCTTCTCAACCCAACGAGGTAAAGTGAAAGCAGCAGCATGAATTTCACTTGTGTAGTACTTCAAATTTAATGCATCTATTTCGGATTTCTCAAACTTTTTAACGGGGTTTTCTAGCCTATGTTTTTTGTCCAAAGATGCTATTATAAATCCAATGTGACCACAAGGATAAGACGGAACAGAAGTTATAGCATATCCTACTTTTGGAAAATGCAAGGCACATCCTTTCAATGTTTTCTTTACGTATTCAAAGTCCAACCAAAAACTTCCTGCTTGAGAGCATACAACACCTCCATCTCTTAGTGCTTGTTTAAGTAAATCAAAGTAGCTTTCATGAAACAAGTTAACAGCAGGACCAATTGGATCCGAGCTATCAGTTATAATGACATCAAATTCGTTTCTGTGATTTTTCATATACTCAAAACCATCGCCGATAGTAAGGATTAACTTTTTGCTATCGAATCCACATGCCATAGAAGGTAGGTACTTTTTCGAAAGTTGAACAACACGGTCGTCAATTTCGACTTGGTGAACTTCGTTAACCAGCGGATGCTTTACAACTTCGCGTGCTACACCCCCATCACCACCGCCAACAATTAAAACTTTCTGTGGATTTGGATGACAGCAAAGCGGCAAAAAAGCTATCATTTCCTGATAGGAAAACTCATCCCTGGTCGTACATTGAATGATTCCGTCCAGTATTAAGCACCTTCCATATGATTCTCTATAAAAATAAAGTGAAAGATTGATTAGCGAAAGTATATAATTAACATAAGAAGATAATTAAATTGAGTTTCAGCAATTTTGGATATTCCATATGTTGGAATAAGAGGGTTCAGGATATCCCCTAGTCGGGAGGTCCTGACTAGAACCTCTTACTTGTTAGACTTCGTACGACTCGTGCCTTACATCATACAACGGCGCCCCTCGGTCGGTTGGCTGATAGGTGCGATGCAGCACATTATATTCGGGATTCGAGTTGAATGTAGACGCCTTGAGAAATTTATCCGAAGCTGCCATGCATATTGCAATGTGTACAAAAATCTAAGCAAAATAGGACACTGCATAGTATACCCAAGCCTTGTCTCGCGTTCCATACACTTCATATTTCCAGGCATAAATTCAAAAAGAAAATAGCGTTTAGTGCTAGTGTATAATTTCACAAAATTGGTAAAACTGTTTCCAGTAAATAGTACAAGTACACAATGGGCTATTATTGCGATGGGTAAATATTTTAAATTCTAGATGTTTTTAACGCTAACTTTCGTAATAGTAATGGCACATTTTCAAATGGTAGGCCAAAGTCTGTTGTAGTCTAGTTGTACAATGCCTATGCAAAATGCTTCTTTGGTCACTATTTTTAGTACCATTATTATACTTTTCTGTGGCGGTATTTGATTGTTACAAGAAATAAGTATTAGTGCAAACAGAGATCAGTGTGCATTTGGCAGTAATACTAAGCAGTCTTATAAATATTTCATAATTTTTTTGTATTAATAATATTAAAAGAAGCGTAGAATAATTAGACCATCGGGGTTTTTTCTTTAGAATGCTATAGGCAATGGTTTTGCTCGCCGAATAGCGAGGCCTGATAAAAGAAATGAACACAAGTGTAAAAATAGCCATCATAAAAATAGACCACCATAGACAAGCGGTGCAAGTGGGCAAACGTGAAATTCTACGCCTTGTTGCTCAAAAAGAAATGTTGTTTAATGAATGTCACGAGACAGTAGGTTTGATTGATCTTTGCCGAAAGAAACAAATTTTAGACAGATAAATCCTGCAGTGTTTTGGGACCTAACTATCCGATCGGCCTAATGGAAAGATTATAATAAAATTTAAATTATTATATTATATATATTATAAAAAAAGCGATGCATGTATCGAAATATGACTAAGCAAAGTAAATCGGGGTTCAGTACGAATTTATTTTAACGATTACACAAATCGATATTATAGAAAGTCGCAGCTAACAGTAACCATCCCAATAATCAAGAAATCCCATTCGACACGAACAGGTTAATGGATTACGGCCGAAGCCAAGATTATGTATGTGTATTATTAATTTATTTTTATTTGTAGCACAGACACATTTGAACCCTGAAATTGTAATGACGAAGATTTCGATAGTGTGCGTCTGCGGGAAAAAGGAAAACTACCATAAATTTCGCGTTGTTTGAACTAAACGACAATTTTTAATTGGCGCAGCCAATAATAAAACCACTAGAGGACAATTGGAATTCCAGGTTTAAAAACAGGCGCTGCCAAATTAAATAGGCGCGTGTGCAACCTTCACCTCATACGTATCCGCGAAAAAACCCACGCGGTTCTAGTAAACTCACATTATTGCTCTTTTCGACTTTACTAGTTATTAAATTACTCTCACGACAAAACAGTACGAAACCTGAATTTCGATTCGGAATGCGTCAAATACAAACCAAAGTGCAAATTCATAAAACATCAAACAAACTAATAAGAGGCTCTATTCGGGAGTCCTCGACATGGGGATACCCTGAACCCTCTTCTACCAACACCAAATGCAGTTCGCATTATAAATAAAGATAAATTAATAATAATTTAATAAAAATAAAGTAAAAAACAAAAAAGGTCCCTCAATAGGACTCAAAACGGGTAAGACACCACACTAAATGCCGTCTGTACTCAACAGCCAAAACAACAAATTATTGCTTTTTTTTTTTTTTTTTTTTTTTTTTTTTTTGGTTTAAATTCTTTTATTTACGGCTAATCTTCTGTTACTCTTGTTTAGCAACTTTTATCAGCGTGTGTTTTGATTAATGATAGCTTAGATTAAATATTTACATAGTGTGTGTTTATGTACATGTTATTTAGCTTCATTAAAGGCGGCGTTTGGCCAGGTCTATTGGATATGACTTTTTAAGCCTCCTTCTTCTTCGCCTCCTTAGCAGGTTCCTTGCCAGGACGTTAGGGTGGTTGCGGAGCTTAAATAGGTAGCTTGTTGCTTGACTATTCATAACGTCTCCTACCATAGGAACCTTAAGGTCCTTTGCGATGTCTCGTGTGCGAATATACCATTCGGCTCCAGAGATTGTTCGCAAGGTCTTAGCCTGGATGATACGAAGTTTGTCTAGGTGCGTCTTCGCGGCAATTCCGTAAACCTGGAGCCCATATCGCCACGCAGGGGCAAGGATTACTTTATAGATAAGTACCTTGTTTCGGAGCGAGAGTTTGTTATTTGGGTTTAGCAGCCAGCTCAGACGCCTGATTTTGCTTTTCAAGCTGTTGGTAACCTCGGTGACGTGTTTTTTGAACGTAAGTCGGGTGTCGAGTGTGATCCCTAGGTATTTATGGTCACGCACCTGCTCTAAGAGCTCGCCATGGAGAAAAAGTCCGGGGCTGGAGTCCTGGCGCAGGGTGTGAGTGATTGTGGCACATTTTTGAGGGTTCACTGAGATATTCCACCTGCAAGCCCAGTTTTCGAAGCGCTTCAGATATTCCTGCAGTAAGTCCGTTGCTTCGTACACGCAATTATTCTTGGCAAGGATTGCCGTGTCATCAGCAAACGTAGCCACCAGGAGATCCTGCCGACTGGCAAGGGCCATTTCACTTGCCGTGGGCATATCGTGCGTGAAGAGGCTGTATAGTGTGGGACCCAAAACGCTACCTTGTGGAACGCCCGCTCTTATGCGTTTGGTATGAGAGGCTATGCCATCCTGTACCACTCGAAATGTCCTCTCGTTCAGGAAGCTTGCAATGATGTTAAAGAGCTGCGGATTTAATTTGCCCTTTATCTTGGAGAGGAGTCCTGCGTGCCACACCCGGTCGAAGGCTTGTTGGATGTCGAGGTATGCTGCCACCGCATACTCTTTCCTGTGAAATCCGTCCAAAATAAAGTTTGTGACCCGATGGAGTTGCTCAGGGGTACCGTGTTTGAGTCGAAACCCAAACTGGAACTTCGGGATTAGGCGTTTTATTTCCGGGGTATCCAGGATCCTTCTTAGAATGCACCTTTCCAGAATCTTGCCAAAGGCAGGCAGGAGGCTGATGGGGCGATAGGATTCCAGTTGATTAGGTGGCTTTCCGCTCTTGTGCAACATGATGATATGTGCCTTCTTCCAAGCCACTGGAAAGTAACCTAGCCGAAGAGCTGCATTAAAAATGGCGACGAGAAAAAGTACCGCCTTGTATGGCAGAAGCTTAATTGTATGGTTGTCCAACCGATCTTCCCCAGGGGCTTTGTTGCTTTTTAAGCTCTTTATCTCCTGCTTCACTTCTTGGAAGGTGATTGGTGATACAGGGAGTGACATTTGGAGTGGCGCTTCCAGTATTTGCGCGACTCGCTGTATCCTTCCATGCGATGCGGTCTCGAACGGCTTGAAGCGCTCCTCTAGGTTGCAGGCGAAGGCTTCGGCTCTGTCCATTGGCGATCTGGCCCAGGTGCCATCGGGATGTCGAATGGGAAACTTTGGCGCAGCTTGCCGCTTGTATCGACTGGTAAGTTTCCACAGCGCGAATTTGGAGCTCTCGTCTGCCGTTGCTTCCTCTAGCATGGTGTCTGTGGCTTTTCTTCTCAGTAAAGTTAACTCCTTCCTGACCCTGTTGGCGATACGGCGATAAATCCTGTCGATTCTGGTGTCCTGGGTACGGACGTACTCCTCCTCAGTCGCTTTTTCAGGGAAAGAAGGCCCTCAACGATGGGGGGAAGCGTCCTTGTAAATTGGCTTGTAGGCGTAGAGTACATTTGTGCTGGCGCAGCGTTGGCAGCCGCAGTATGTACTTGATCCAGCAGGGTTTGAACTGCAACGTCGGCATCCTCGGCTGTCAAGATCGGCATGTTTAGATCTATCATGCCATTCAGTTCAGTTTTGAATCGTTGTATGTCCGATTGAAGGGTGACAAGCCTTCGCTTTTTTGGGGTCCTCTGAACAGACGTAGAGACCGTTGCAATGAGTGGTAAATGGTCAGATGACAGCTCATACTCTTCACAAACTGATATTACGCTGTTGGGGATGCCCTTGTATATAAAGAAGTCAATGCACGAAGGGGTACTTCGCCTGTTGTACGGGAAGTGGGTAGGTCTCCCAGTGGCCAAGACCTGGGCTGAGCAGCTGGTGAGCGCTTCATGCAGCGCAATGCCTCTGCTGTCAGCTCTGTAGCTTCCCCACAGCCTGTGTTTGGCATTGAAGTCGCCTCCAACGATGAATTTATGACCAAGCTGATCAAGGAGAGAATCGAATCCAGCTCGGCTCCAGGATAGATTTGGTGGTAGATACGTTGCAGCTACGGGTATTTCACCCAAAGGAGTCCCCACCATAATAGCAGCCATCTGTGTGGTGCTGGAGGTCATCTGTTGTAGTTGGTAGTGCACCAAGTCCTGCTTGACAAGCACAGCAGCCCCTCCTCTGGCTCGACCTGCTGGGTGATCCGCACGGTAGCAAGCATATCCCTCCATGGCGAAGTACAGGCCAGCGGGTAGGTGCGTTTCTGAGACGAGCATGATGTCTATTTCATGTTTTCTCAAAAATAGTTTAAGCTCGTTTGCATTTTGTATGATGCTGCGAGCGTTCCACGATCCGAGGCGCATCTGGGCAGCCATTATTTGCGGTGAGTGGTAAGACCGAGCTGTGGAGGACCTTGCGCGTCCTTCAGTTCCTTGATGCTGACTAGGATAGTAGCGACCGCGGCATTAAGTGCTGCGATCGATTGCTGGAGTCCTTGGAGGATGCTTCCGAGGGACGTGTCTTGCCCCTGAGATCCATGCTGTAGGTATTGTGGCTGCATTGTTGTAGCGGTGGGCTGGTTGGTGCACATGGGTTGCTGGTAAGTCTTGCGTCCTGCCTGCAACGCCTCAGCATACGACAGGCCTTGTTGCACAATTCTGGAGGGTACAAACTGCGAGTTGATGCGCCGTGCAGGTTGCTGTTGGTTGTGTCGTGACGGGGGGGCAACATTGATGGCCGGTTGTCTGGCATTCAAGCGCTGCTGGTATGCTTTGCATCCTTTATAATAAGCAGCATGGTTCCCCTCACAGTTTGAGCATCGTAGGTCTGCCACCGTTTTGGCCTGGCACTGCTCCGAGTTCGTCCAATGGGGCTGACCGCACCTGCCGCATTTGGGCTGTTTGAGGCAATAGTTTTTAGTGTGGTCGAACTCATAACAGCGATAACATTGCCTGATGCTTTTGTTCTTCCTCGGGAGCTCGATTGTGACCCGTTGACGGCCAACCCTGTTGAGTCGCAGCGCTTCCCTGTTGTTACTATCCTGCTTGAGATCGACAAACCAGAAGTTGCGACTTGGCGAGTCGTTGGTGAAGTCTGCACTGGCTTCATTTGTAGGCTGTCTGGCGCCCGGGTTGTACAAGTTCGTCACAGTGTGGCCGTGCGATCAGCTTCAGCAGCTTCGATCTGACTTCTGGGAGTAGAAGCGGCCAGATTTTTAACCACAACGCGGTATGGTCTGTCTTCCTTTAGGCAGAAGTGGGTAAATTGCACTCTCACCTCAGTGAGTTTGCGGACAATTGCTCTGTGAGTGTCGGCATCTTTGGCATATATTCTTAGATAGCCGGAGGGAGAGACCTTGAACTCATAGGCGTCTGGGCCCACTGCCTGATCGATGGTTTGCTCCATTGCAACGATATCGTTGACACCAGGGACTGTTATCGGCCTGGGCTTGGATATCTTCTTCGCTGCTTGCTGCTGGTCTGGGGCTGGAGGCGCCAAGTCGGCAGTGTCCATCTCATCGTCATCGATCACCGAGGCGTCATCGATCACAGAGGCGTCGTCCTGAGGCTCAAGGAGAGCAAATCTGTTACTACTTGTCGAAGCGGTACTGGGAGTAGCGGGCTTAGTTACAGCGCGGCTAGTGTTGCGGCTTTTCACTGGCTTCCCTTTTTTAACGGCTTCGGCCAACAATGTAGTCCCGCGCCGTTTTTTTGGGGGATCCGTTTGCCAATTTACGAGTGGCTCTTGAAAGGCTGGCGTAGCACCTACGTTCTTTATAGATGGCAGAGGGAGGTTTGTGGCACAAGAACTCTGGGTGCCAGACGGGGTGGACTGCGAGGTCGGATTGGCGGCTTTGGGGCGGGTCCCGATGGGCTCTAAAGCGGCGTGGCGTGTACCTAATGAGGCAGATGTCCTGCAGCCGCTGCTGGAAGACGCGGTGGTTGTAGTGGTTGTTGCTGTCGTTGTGCTGACAGTATCATACTGCTGCGGTTGCCAAGTCGAGCATTGCTGGGTACCGGCTGACCGCGAGGTGGAGGCGCCGTTCCGGTTTGCATTACTGGCGAGCATGTCGTTGTAGTACCGGTAGAAATCTTCCAGTGGCCTGCTTCCATCGAGGCAACCGACATTAGTGCCCACGTTAAAAGAAGGGGTTGTTGAGCTGTTCGGAAGCGGGTAGATTGGCGAATGAGCTTCTTCTCCATTTTGAGGTCGGTTGTTCGTGGCCATTGTTCTTTATTTTGTTATTATTTTTTTTCAGCAGGGAGAAAAAATAATAGAAATAAAAACAAATCAAGTATTTTTCACACTTATTTACACTTATTTATTAACAAGTGTAACAAGTGATTCATCACAAACCGTGACTTTAGTGTCAGCACTGTCACTGCAGGGAATGTTTTGCCAGCACTATCAGTGCAGCTGCAAGTGAGCTTTTGCAAAAGCTCTCTCTCAAAAGCTTTGCTGCACTCGTGCACACAATCACTTAGTTGATCTGCGATCAGCTGAGCGCAGCTTAAGTTTTACAAGAACTTGTTCACTCGCACTGCACGCGGTAATTTTTCGTTGCAAAAATAATTAATTTTTATAACACTCCGGCTGCCAGAGGCAGCACTTGCGTATAGTTTACCCACTATAAGCGGGATTTGCATAGATTGCCCTGGGGCGGGCTTTATTCAGTGTCACTGTCACTTTCTTTGTTTATGCCTGCTGCCAGCGGTGCAATAACGCGCACACACACACGAGACTGCAATTTTCACGTCCGATCTCCAAAGAAACACAAACGTGAGTGAAATTATTGCTAATGAAGAAAAAAGAAAACGAATTAAAATAGCAGGACAACACACATCACAGAAAACAATACAATCGAAATTGCAATGCTGTTGATAGAATTAATAAAAATGCGCGGAATGTGTGTCTACATGTACCCAAAAATTCTCGCAATTTGAGCTAGCTGCCACAAAAATGTGGCCAGCCAAAAGACGTTTTCTTTATAACTTCTGTGTTTCTTACCACATATTGATGAAATCAAAAGCAGATTTTATTGTACTATGGATTATTCGTCTCTTCTCAAAAAGATAATTGCATTTAAATTTATAAGACAAAACAAATTGGTTTATTTACTTAATTTATAGTCATGTGGTGGTACCGGGGAGTTTGTGATAGATTGGGTTGGTTAGGTTGTGATAAAATAAAAGATACTTTATTTATATATATACTATTTAAGAAGCTAAATGGCAAGTTTGTGATTCTAGCTCTAAAATCCAAAGAGATTCTATGGAAAAAACAGGATTTGACAACGATTCTTATTGATTGCTTGAAAACGGGGCAAGTTATCGATTATCGGAAACAAACTCGTACTACGCAAGCACCAGGAGGACCTACGTGTAGACGGTAAAAATTGAATAACAATAAAAAAAAGTTTTTTTTTTTTTTTTAAGAAATATGTACATTTTGGTTTATTTTGGCAAAAAAATTTATTTATAAAATTAAAGAAAGGACACAGTGCCAACAATAAATGTTGTATCAGATAAAGTGTCGGTTTTCTTTGATCGGTCACATCCTAGGCCCACAGTTCTCACAATTAAAATTAACAATGCTACACTAATCATCTATAGCGATAGGTGATTTCACAAAACTACAGCAAAAACAAACTACAAAATTAAACAATGTAAGCAGCTGAAACTAAAAATAAATTACAGTAAAGGTACACAATTAATAACAACAAAAAAGACAATACTGATCTGTCATTTTCCAAATATAATCGTGGTTCCGGACCCTAGCGTATCCGTCCTACTTGAGGCGAACAACTTGATATCGTGTCCCCCGTACTGGCCACCTAGTAGGCCTACATCAGCCAGCGCCGGGTATCTAGTCCCCTTTCCCCTTCAACAGTCTATTAGTCGATTATTCTAGTGATGCAATGTGTGCGTATAATTGGCTGCATTATTATGACTATGACAATAAATATTAAGTTTTAAATGTTTATATTATTACAGAACACATTTTTTATACTATAATAGAAAAATAGTATAATGGAGACAAGCGGAGAACATTAGTTGCTAGTTGCCACTGGCAATAACAATAACTTATAATTGTACATTTTTATTAAAACCACATTTGGCCCACATAAAAGTTACTCGTGCAGAAATATACATAGATATGATGGTAAAATAAGTATGTTTTTTTTATCACAACAGCTCTCTGGCTAGGTAAGCGGCGATATATGTTTTTATTTCGTGAACCCATTGAAAATGTGTAAAAAGGTATCTCAGAACCTATAAGCGCTAGAAACTTAAAATTATTCAAACATAGGTCCTCCCAGTTCCCGAACAGTGGAGTTTACTTCCGATAATCGACAACTTGTTCTGTTTCCAAGCAATCGATAACGAAATTCTGTTTTTGCTAAAATTACTAAGATTCTAAGGGCTAGAGTCATCAAATTAACATGTAGCGTCCAATATAATTTTATAACTTTCGAAATCTCCCCGCCTTCAGACCAAATAAATAAACCAATTGGATCTTCCCGACCGGTTGAGAGTAGTAGTAAACAGTAGAGTGTAAACTCAGCCTTTTTTATACTCTGAACCCATAGAAAATGGGTAAGAAGGAACGCAGGATCTTAGAAATTATAAGAGCTAGAGACTTGAAAGCTGTAGGTCTATATAAATATATTCGTGGCGAGGGACGAGTTGAAATCAAAAACAAGAGATGATTTCCTGTTTAAATACTACTTTTATCTCTATATATAATGACACTTACATACGTTTTTGGATAAGGCCTATCATTTGTATGTTTTTATGTTCTTAATTCATCTTTATTTAAATTAGGTAATTTCACAAGTCGTGTGTTCAGCTATTTCTTCATAAGAGAGAGATGCTAGAGATCGCAATTCAATTGGGCGATAACTTACATGCTAAGAATATATATATCGATAGTAGCTTAAATTAAAGTCAAATAACATTTCTTCCCCTTCTAAGGGACTGGTGAGAATATCCTTTTTGGTTTAATTACTCGAGTCGAGCGACGTACACTTTGCTCTGTTCGCATTGGTGTTTCTATAGGTGTTGACGATCCCCGTAACATTGGCGATCCCCTTGGTGCTGACAAGTACATCTTGATTTAGTGAACTATTATTTTCAGTTGTGCGCAAAGCTTTCGGTGTTCTGAAGCTATCATGGCAGGTGGTGAATCTCTAGTTTTGCTGATGTTCACTGCTGTGTAGTAAGGTGTCTTTTCTGGATTCCTTCCCTCTATGTTTTGTTGTTGTTGTCTTCCGTCCTTCAACCCTGTGCCTCGTATCTGATTGATATGTCTTTTATGGTATTTATTGTTGTGTCGAATTTCAAAATGAAGGTCAACCAAACGTCTTACGAGCTCTCCTCGTATCCACTTATCCATTCTCGGGTTTCCAGAAATGAAGTAAACTACATCCTTAACATTAAATTGGCGCCACGATTGCTGGCATTTTAAAAATTGTTTTGTTGATACCTTTTCCTTGGTGGTTTCTGGTCTGATCAAATCCAGTCGTGTACGTAATTTTCGACCCAAGAAAAGTTTCGCTGGGGCTTCGCCAGTTGTGCTATGCGGAGCGTTTCTGTATTGCTGTAAGAATTCGTTTACGTTTCTTTTAAGTGTCTTGGGTGTCGTTCCCATTGCCTTTAGCGCACTTTTTACCGTTTGGACATTTCTTTCTGCTTGACCGTTCATTGCAGGGTGATAGGGTGCTGATAACTTGTGGTATTTGACGCCAACAGATGTGAGTATTGCTTAAATTCGGCCGAAGTGAAATTTGTCCTGTTATCGGACACTACCATGAGGGGGACGCCATACCCAGCAAATAAATCATCTAGTAATTCGCTTGTTGTTGTTGCCGTAATCGACTTTGTGATCTTAACGTCCAACCATTTTGAGTATTCATCCGTAACAATCAAAAGCATCGCACCTTCAACTGGTCCCGCGAAGTCGATGTGAATGCGCTCTTAGGGTATTGCCAAAAGTGATCTGAGCATTTTGGAGGTCGATTCGCATGTTTTGCATAGAACTCGCATGTTCTTGCCGCATTCTCGATGTCCTTATCGATTCCTGGCCAGTAGACAAAAGAGCGTGCAATACCCTTCATTTTTACTATACCCAAGTGGGCCCCCTGTGTAGTTCGTCCAGAATCAGTTTTTGAAGTTTAGTCGGGATAACCACACGATCTTCGAAAGTAATGCAGCCAGTTGATATCTCATACTTGCACTCTGGTGATTTGTATCCATTTCTTGTAAGACATTGTCCGCTCTCCAGTATTTGCAGGATTTTGCCCAAATGCTGATGTTTTGGTAGTTACTGTGAAATCCTAGAGATGCATAGCGTCGGTAGTGATTTGGTAGGGTGTAAAATTTGTGCGAGTGGTTTGATATCGGTAACCAATGTCCAACTTCTGGCATATACAAATTTGAAGAATCTTTGTACCGCCCATGCAATTGCTAGAGCTTCCTTGTCGATTAGTGTATATCAGTGTTCTGTGGGAATCATTGTACGGCTTGCGTATGCAATTGGTCGTTCGCCACCATTTTCCAAGCGATGCGGTAGTACAGCGCCTATACCTATTTTGCTGGCGTCTGTTGCTAGCACTAATGGAAGTGTTGGGTCATAAGGCATCAGCACCTGCGGTGAAACTAGAATTTGTTTGATTCTGTTGTAAGCTAATTCCGTCTCTTCTGACCAGTAGAATTGTCGTCCTTTGAGTATATCACGCAGCGGTCTTTCCAAGGTTGACAGATTTGGTATGAACTTTGAGTAGTAAGCTGCTTTCCCAAGGAACAGCTGCACGTGTTCGTTTGTAGATGGTTTCGGTGCTTTAAAGATGGCCTCAATATGTTTAGTTGATTTAAGTATGCCTTCTGCGTCAATCTTGTGTCCCTGAAACTCAACCGAAGATGCGGCGAATACACATTTTGATTTGTTCAATTTAAATCCCAGGCTCTGTAATTTATCTAATATTGCTTCTAAGGTTCTTAGCAACTCATCAACATCTTTTGCAAATATTAGAATATCGTCAAAGAAGTTACGTACGTAAGGAATATATTTTAGTGCGGTCTCCATTGTTCTCTGCCAAATTGCCGGTATGTTCGCTGCTCCGTACACTGCCCGAGTCGGTCGAATGAGTCCGTGTGTTGCCGTATTCAATGTCAGTACGTGTGCGATTTCTTCATCAATGCGCAAATGTGAATATGCATCAGTTACATCCAAGTGTGCGAACACTGTGCATCCTTTCATTTGGTTAAATATATCCTCTGTCCTCGGAATCGGATGCTCATCGCTGATCATCTGAGCATTTACAGTCGGTTTGTGGTTGCCAATGATTCGCATACCTCCCGTTTTCTTCGTTACCACATGTGTTGTGGATGCCCATACTGAGTAATCAACTCGTTTGTAAAAGCCTGCAGCAATTTTTGCGTCGATCTCTGTGGCATAAGAATCACGCAGCGCGAATGGTACATCTCTTGCGCGAGCAAAAATTGGTTTCGCGTCCGGTTTTAGGTGCACCTTAATAGCAATATTCGAATATCGGATCAAATTTTGTTAGTATTTGCTCTAGTTGTGTCCTCTTACTCGTAGTCAGTCCCGCCGCTTGTACTGCTATTGTTTTCACCGCACTTCCTTTCGTCGAGAGCATTTCCAGATCTATATCGTTGCCAGAATTGTTTGTAAAGATCCCAGTAAATTGGGAGATCTATTCTCGCCCACACAGTATCTCCAGGTTTCCTTCTACTACATACAGATTTAGTTTACGTGTAGTCTTTCCATAAGTCACGTTAACGACAGCCAGTGCGTTCATAGCAGTTGATCCTATGCCCTGTATAGCTCGAAAATTTGCGGTCAGTTTTCTTTAATCGAATTAAAGGTTTAATTTTCCGAAGGGTCTTTTCATTCATTATGCTGCACGGACCACCTGTGTCCAGTTCCATTGGTATTTTTATTCCATCAATCTTCATTGTTATGATTTTTCTACCTATTGCCTTGATGGCGTTGGTATTCGGTTGTTGAATAAATTGTATTTCTTCCGGGGCGTCTGAATCTGTTGACTCGGAAATCTGTTTCGTATTGGTTTTACATACCTTACATATATGCCCTACTTTACCACACACGTAGTTTTTGAATTTGCAATCTTTGCGCAAGTGTTGCCCTCTACATCCGTAGCATTTGCTTTCTTGCTTCACTCCGCTTGACGGCTTCCTCCTGATTGGCGAGAAGCCCAGTTTGCATGTAGGCTCTGTATCTGTAGCTTGGTTGTCATTAACCGTGTTTGCTGATCGTAGTAACAATTCCCTGTAATATGCGGCCTCGTATGTGTCTGCAAATGTTGTTGGCTGTTTTGCGATTACTTCATCGCAAGTGCTGCGATTTTGCATGCCGAAAAGCATTTGTTCTGTTAGCGTTCTGTCTAAAAACGAGTCGTACTTGCAAAATGATGCTGCCTGTTTTATGCGTAGATCAAACGCTGCTAGTGACTCCTCTGGTTCCTGGCGTAGTTGGCGGAATTTGAAGTTCTCTGCGTAAATGTTTCGTTTGCCATCGAAGTGATTAATTAGCACTTCCTTAATCTCGCTGAATTGTAGTGTCTCTGGTTGCCTTGGACTTATCAGAATACGTACCGCTGAATTCAGTTCAGCTCCCATATGCACCCTTGCATAATGGTGGTGGTCAGCATCAGGAATTTTATTCAGTTGCAGTGCCCATTCGAATCGTTGGAAGTAGTCTTGCACTGTACAGTCTTCTCCGCCCTTGAAGTTTGGCATTGCAAACGGCGGTACTTTCGTAGAGATTGCTGCCCCACTTGCATTTTGACCTGCGTGTTGCACTGCTGACTTAATGGCGCTAGTCAGTGAACTAATGACGTCTCGTAGTTGCTCGTTACTAATGCTCATTTTGACCACTTCTGACTCCACTTTTATGTCCTTAATTCATCTTTATTTAAATTAGGTAATTTCACAAGTCGTGTGTTCAGCTATTTCATCATAAGATATATATCGATAGTAGCTTAAATTAAAGTCATACATAACATATGTGCACATGACTAAATACAGACATATTTTTCTTTTTTCGCCTTAAATGAGAAGAGGCCCATTAAATAGACGCTTTTTAGCACTATTAATCAGCGCGCATCTTTGCGTCATTTGCATGTGATGAACAATTAATATACCTTTTCATTTATATTGCTGCTCTTATAAAAATGATCGGCAATAAATATTATATTTAGCTACATGCTTTAATACATGTGTTTCTTATAATAAATTATGTAGCGCGCGCAGTTTCAAAGCTAATGCCTGAAGCTGTAAGAGAGATTCACAGGGGCAATATTTTTTACAGCTTTAGCGGCATAGTGTATATATATAGACAAATATATAGACGATGCTGATGACATCTAAACACCCAATGCTTTCCGGCAATGAGTTTACGCACTTTTCTATGGTGGTGGCTTCGTAAAGATGAAGTATATTATACTGAGGAGAAACTATTTTCGAGAACTAGTTATTTTATATGTCCATGGAGGGGTGAGAAATGTAACGAGAGACAACGAATCGGGTTATGGCCAAGATTAGAAGTTTATCCAGAGCAATCGCAGGAAATATAATAGCTTAGATGTTAGTGAGCTTCAGCATGCTCTTGAGAATGCACTACACGCAGAAAATATGACAAATTTTGAAAATCAAGAAGTTATAGATAATAGATTTAGGTTACTAGCATTACCAGAAATAAATCCTCAATTAAATATCTTAAACAATAATGGAAATGACGAGAATCTAGATTTAGAAGACAACAATGTTCGATTAATAAAACTACTAGCTATTATTACAGTTTAAAGATTACCAGATATAGTCTGATCACTGAATTTAAAACAGAAACGTATTTTCAACGTGCTTTGCACAAAATCAAAAACAAAACGGTGTCCTTAGCATTTGTTGGAGTGCGGGTGTCGGAAAGAAACGACTTATTTAAGTTCTATTTCAATCGTTGTCCCTAATGTCCAATAGTGGGCTAGAAATTGATCCAACTCCTCAAATACTATTGTGTGTTCAACAGTTTAAGCTACGTTCGGAATCAGTGGCTTAACACTACATTCGATGTTTTCCTTACCAGTTAATCAATCTGGTTTTGATATGAGTGCTTTAAGTAATGATTAAGTAAATACTTAGCATTCAGGTGTGAATCACCCCTCAAATTAATTTGAACAAAGATTTTTTAAATTGAGTTTAAGGCCAATCGGATGGTAATCAAAAAGTTCCATACAAACGTTGCGGGTGGAATTCAGCTTCCTAGTTCTTACAGACATATGTATAGTAGGCAAATATTAAAAAATACTTTTTTCATTGGTAGAGATTTACAACAGTTATCGCCAGTAGGTGACTGTTGGATCCCTAGAGTTAAATTTATGTTTCCTTGCTGTCAGACCTTTTCAAGTATTTTGAGCTCACAGAAATCATGCGACAACGGGAGGACCAATCGCTTGCTTGTTTTAAATAATATGGCATCGAAAAAACGATAATATTAGTCATCGGACAAGACATTTGTCAAAAATCAAATGTGCCCGATAATACCATTCATCTATTTAGTACAAATGCTACAACAGACAGCTATAGCACGATAATGCTAAACTTAATTCGACTGATCCATTTATTTTAACTGCTAATGATTTAAGTGTTTTAAGTTTAAGTGGCCTTGTAGACAGAAAGTTTTATGAGAAAATCAGAACAAAAAATCCTAAAAACCACGGTCAAATATATGATAGTTAATGGGACAACAGACATTCTAATGGAAATCGATTTTGATGCATCCACCACTCCAATAACTTTATGAATGAAATTTTCAGAAGGGGTCGTAGGAGTACTTGCTAGCTCAAAGTGTACACATCGTACAGAATCTTAATGGACCACAATTCAAAAGGTAGCTTAAAGTTTTTAATATAGAAGAAATAGGCAGGTTGTTTATTATAGAAGATTTTGCACCTCCTAAAACCTCCCAAAAATAAAGATAAGGTCTAAAATAAGAAATAGAGAACTGGGAAGCTACTTCTAACACATTATGAACACTTAGTTAACGGTTCCGCCATAGACATTTTTCTTCAGAATACTTAAAGCATTATCTGTCACATTAAAGATATTCGAGGAGAAAGTCTTATAGTTCAGTCGTCTGTTCTATGTTTTGTTGAGGCCTTAACATACTCAAACTGAACTATTGACATTCCAGTTTTTGCTATTGTTGTCCATCTCAATTGCGAGGTAATAAATTATGAACCGCGAGCTAAATGGGAAATTGTCATTTATATATGTTGCTTAAGCGGTAGGCAAACATCTGGGTCAGTCGTTTTTGAGTATTCCATATTTCGCTATAAGTCTAGGTTTTTAGCTATTTATAATAATCCGTCATATCCGCTAAGCTTGTTTAAAATAGAATTTGAGGATTTATTTCAGCAACATTACTTTCTAAGGTATAGTTTTATGATATTTTTATTTATGTTTGAGCAAATTTGATAGAGGTATGTGTTTTTACGATGAATTGATCTGGGAAGAATTTAGGTGTATATTAGATTTAAAAACGCCCATTACCTATTGTTAATCACACATTGATTGCGCATTTTCGAATCTTTCCAGTGAAGAAATTAGCGCTAGAACACTCAAGACAGTACATAGTTACTACAGTGGTATCTCTATTGGTGTTCAGGATAGGATAAAATAGGTTTTGTACATAGGTAATTTGAATTAAAAAATGTTTAATTTAAAATAAGGAATTATTTTATGAATCGAAGAAACAAATAATAATACCATATTTTATTACTTAACTTTTTTTTAAAGTTCTTATACTTAGGTACAGGTTGTTTTATAGTCGGGGTTTTCCCGACTAGGGCACATTTGCTTGAAAGTATATATATATATATGTATTTGTGCAAATGTATGCAACAGGCGTACAGAAGAATTTAAGACCTAATAAAGTATTCTTGCTCAGCATCAATAGCCCAATCGATCTAGCCATGTGTCCGTTTGTCTGTCCGTCCGTTTGTAGGTATGAACGCAAGGATCTCAAAACTTAGAAGAAGAACAGAAGTAATAAACAGGCCATGTGTTTGCGGCAGCTGGTGCAACTAACAAATAACAATTATAGTGATTAAGGTTTCTGGTCGCAATTCTTTGACCATGCGACCATCGTTTTGAAAAGCTGCAAGTTGAAAAGCTGCAAGCATTGTTTTTACAGTCTTAGCATCATCAACCAAGTTATAAAAAAGAGTTTTTTTTTCTTTAATCGATTATTACACTGTGGACCTAGAATTAGGCAGACAGTCAGACAAGACTAAAATATTTGATATATTGCTTGACATTGTTAAAAGTTTAGACTACGTTTTAAAGTTTTGTTGAAACATTTTTGTATTAAAATGCAGTAGCTGAGCTTCGATTAGAGCATCTCAGTCACTTATTGAATGACTGATTGGTGATCAACGCACAGCCCAAACCGTAAGAGATAGGAAGCGAACATTTATTCACTGTAGTTACTTTATGTGATAAAGATTCACGGTAAGATGGGTTTGCTTGACACTTTTTTATTTACCATCCGATCGGCCTCAAACTCAATTTCTATGTTCTTTGTTCAAATTAATTTAAGGGGTGTTTCACACTTTTCCAAAAAATGTATTCCTCGGTGGAAATGGCGGTCAAAATTTTGGTAGATGACGTTTCCTGTTTAACATTTTTCGCAGAATCAAAGCATCCTCGGAAAAAGTGTGATTCTATTTTTTTTTTGGTGATGTTTTAAGTTTAGTACAATTTGCATCAAACTTATTTTCAGAGCTCCATATAAGAACTTTATAAATACGTGTTTCAGCGATTTGGTAAATTACCCGCATGTATGAAAAAATCGCGAAAAACGTTTGTATGAAACTTGTTTGTTTACCAACCGATCAGCCTCAAACTCAATTTCTAGGTTCTTTGTTCAAATTCATTTGAGGGGTGTTTCACATTTTTCCAAATATGTATTCCACCTGGCTGTAAATGGCAGTCAAAGATTTGGTGCATGACGTTTCGCCCTCAAATTCATTTTCAAGAATCTAAATGAAAAATCATTTAAGGCCTACTTCACATTTTTCGCAAAATCTAAGCTCCTTCGGTAGAAACGCGATTCAAAAATGTTTGCTCTTATTTGAAACGCTCTACATAAGAACTTAGTGAATACGTATATCGGCGATTTGGGATATTCCACCCACAACAGTGGTTAATTGGCGAAGAACGTTGGTGTGAAACTTGTTTGTTAACCATCATTCATTCGAGGGGTGTATCGCACTTTTTGTAAAATCCATCCCACCTTGGTGGAAATGAGGAACAAATATTTGATGGGTGACGTTAGGCGCTTAAATTAATTTCCAAGGAACCATAAGAAAGATCATTTGTTTCACAATTCGAAGATTATTTTGGGGACGTTATATTTTTTTCCGATTTGCTTCAAAATTATTTTCAAAGCTCTACATAAAAACTTAATGAATACATGTTTCATCAATTTGGGAAATTCCACCCGCAACAGTGGTAAATTGGCGGAAAACGTTTGTATGAAAAGTTGTTTGTTTACCGTCCGATCAGTTTCAAAATCATTTTCAAAGCTTTTTGAATTCATTTAGTTAATACGTTCCACTGGCAAGGCCGGGCTATACCCGCTGGTATACTATAAAATACATACATAATAAGTGCATGTACAAAACTGTAAGCATTGATCGTTCATTACCAATCAGTCAGTCAGGACTAAAAGTTTTAAATATAGAGATATGAGATAAAACACTTGCGCTACAAAAGAGCGAATCACTAACCAAACAAGCATAAGTGGCGTGTTACGATGCACCGTCAGCGGCATTTGCAGGCAGTGATCGGCAACAAATGTTGCGCGCTCTGCCGGCCGATATATGACACCGTGTTTGAGACACAATGTCAGCGAATTTGGGAGAAGTGCTTGCTTTCTAATATATATTGTAAGAAATTCCGTTCTTTAGATTTAATTGAATTTTTGACACTAATCCGATAAACAATTTGGTACCTACGAAGTCATAAGCTTCTGGGTTCAGGGTATAAAAATTCAGCAGTAAGTGTACTGTAGTACTGTAAACAAAATCAGTGTGAAGTGTTAGAAATCGAAGAGTACTAACCATGGCAATGTGTCAAGAACATTGGGGCGCAAGCAAGGAAAGCGGCACGCACCGCTTAGAAAACATACGAACACTAACACGATAGTTCGAAACTTATTCAAGATTTAGGTGTAATGAGAAACAAAATGAAGAAACCAACTGACATGTTACTAGCGTTATTCAAGACGACATTAATATGAAAGCTATAATAAATCTTTTTTACGTCACATATCCGGACAAGTGATCTATATATTCAATAGAATAATCAACGGCACAGCGGTGTGTTTTCGGCAAGACAGAAAGATCGTCCCCACACTTTGGCCTTAGATCAAGAGGTCATCATCATCGCCAACAATTATGCTATCAGTGTAGAAGAAAGGTTTCAATGGAACAATCAGAGACAACAATTCTATTGTTTTCGTTCTTTCGTTTATATTTCGACCGCGCTTCGACATTTTCTTAAGGGCGTACATATTTTATGACTCCCCATCGTTTAAAGAGTAGTTTCTTATTATTACTTTTACAAAATCTAAGTACAATCAATATCCTGTTTGGTTAGTGGTACAATAGAGAAAAAAAAAACACGAGAACGTGTTCGAAAACTCTTTTAATAATTTTCGACAGATTACGTGCAAGTAAGAATGCTCTAATCTATTACACACAAAAACACAAAGCAATATCACCTTTAAGGCCATGTTCTATCGGTTCCGGGTATAAAAATACTTATTTGATGGATAAGTTACTGTATAAGCCCGACTTTTTCATTGCATACATTCTTCTGTTCGGGATATTCAAGACGCATGAAACTATTTTGGGTAGGAACAAAGTTCACCTGGGTATTAATATTATGTTTGCACATACACAGTATGGTAAAAAACCTGTTTTGAAAAATCGAAAAATCCATATTTTCCAAAGTCAAATGCAATTTAAACTACAATTTTTTAATGCTTTTACTTCTTTACATATTTTAACACCATTTTTAAATGTATATGTAAATTAAAAAATAATGAGAAGAAGTGCTATCTTCGGCACGCCGAAGATTTAATACCCTTGCAGACTCAACCTTTTCATAATACTCACAGTGATTTACCCGTATCTAAGAAGCACAGGGAAAATAGTTACTTCATACAACAATTTAATATTCGACCGATCGTTCCTATGGTAGCTATATGATATAGTGTTCCGATCCATCTGGTTTTGACATACATACATATGTGCTGCGTGCAACAGAAAAAGGGACTTATGCAAAGTTTTATAAAAAAAGCTTAAAAACTGAGAGACTAGTTCGCATAGAAACAGACAGACGGACATGGCTATATCGACTCGACTGATTAAGAACTTATGTACATACATATGTATATACTTTATGGGTCGGACAAGTCTCCCTCTATGCGTTCAACATTTCACGACAAAGTTATAATACCCTCAGCAAGGGTATAAGAAGCATGTTTCATACATTAACACCAAGGATTATTGACCTTTTTAACAATGTTCTATCGAGCCCGGTATTAATGTGGCATTGTGTACATATGTATGTATGTATGTACATACATATATCAATATTTTAACTATTCAATTTTTTTTTACCATCGTAGTGTATGTATGTACATATGTATATATATGCATACATAGAATAAATACATTTCATGATGTATTTAATTATGTATATAACAACTTCATAATTTACAGAATTTTACTTACGTCTCAATTATTTGAATATCTTGGAATTTCGACTTTTCTTTGTGAAGAACATCTTGCACTTTTAAAGAAAATGATTGTCCAGGCCATAATTCATTTTGGATTTCACTGAACCAGCCCGTTAAAACTTTATCCATTTAGTAAATAATTTGAAAGCAAATATTTAAGTTCAAATATCAATAAGCACAAACCCACAAATGTGTTCAATCTGGGTTTAAAGCAAGTTCATTAAACACGTGGTCACGGGACAAAGTAACCGTATTTTAATGTACCCAAATGATTTGGAATTAACAAAAAATTAAACTTTTTACTCTGTTCACAAAGTGAAAAGAGTATATGTAGCTGCCTTTTGCAATGCTTGTCTTGCACTCCGTCCGTCGTATGAAAACAAAATTTTCCGTCTTAATTGTAGCTACAGATATGATTCTTATAATATACTCTGGTATAAAAAAGTATTATTATTTTTATGGCCATCATTTTTATGCTTATCATTTAATTTAATTAAGAAACACGTATTAAAGAAAACGTGCTGATTTTGACAAGCCACGTATTTGCGGCAGCAAGCACAAATTGCAAGAATATATTGCAATTGTTATTAAACAGCATTGCACTTGCGATTGTATTGTGTTCTGCGCGGTGCGTATATGCTACGGCTTAAATTCAGTCCAGTTTCTTTACATGGCTGTGTACTTTGAGGCGGTGACAAGTAATTTGTTCGGTTAAAAGTAGTTAGTAGTAAATAGTAGGGTGTAAACTCTGCCTTTTTTTATACTCTGAACCCATTAAAAATTGGTAAAAATGACGGATCTGTGCAAATGAAGTAACAGGCAGAAGGAATAAACTATATACATACATATATTCGTGGCAAGGGACGAGTTGAAATCAATAACAAGAAATGATTTTCTGTTTAAATACTACTTTTATCTCTTTATATATTGACGCTTACATATGTTTTAGGCCTAGGCCTAAATACAGACATTTTTTTCCTTTTTCGCCGTGAATGAGTAGAGGCCAATTCAGTAGACGCTTTTTAGCACTGTCACTTTAAATCAGCGCGCTTCTTTGCGTCATTTGCATGTGATAAACAATTAATATATGTATGTACCCATTATTTTATATTGCTAATCTTGATAAATAATCAACAATATAAGAGCCGGTAAATGATAAATTAATAAATATTATATTAAGCCTAATTCTGTAATACTTGTGTTGCTTCTAACATATCAAGTAGCGCGCTCATTTTCATATGTTTAATAAATTGTGGTGGTAGCAGAGTGAAGCAGTAATCGATTTAGTCTGAAGCCTGCGATTGTCATCACACTAGAGACTTTTACGTGTTGTTTTTTGATTGTCGATTTGCGAGGTTTTTTTTTGCGATTTATCGACGATTTTTGAACAAATAAACTGTTTTAGTCGGTTCGAAGCTGTTGATATAAAAAATATCTTATCATCTTAAAAAAAAATAGGCATCATCGATAAAAAAGATTTCGGTTACTGTTTGGCGTTTATGTGCAAATTTGTGATGGACACTAATTAAGAATCGTTATTACAAATTATAAATTTTAGTAAATTATATTTTTAATTGTATTAAAATTTTAAAGATAAGTAAAATGCATAGGACAAAAAGGCTGTCAGATCTTAATAGGTCTCGAGACAACGAGCTAGAAATCAGTTAATTAGGGCTAAACCTGAATATACTGAACTGGAGAGGATAAAGAATATAGAGTCTTAACGAGAGCTTAGAGAAAATGAAGCTTTTAGCCAAAGTAAGAGAAATAGGAATAGGCAACGGAAGAAGTTCGCTGATAAGACATGGTTAATGGGGTAAATGAACACATACTACATACTGAATACATATCGTCTCGACGAATTAATTGTCCACTTAGACAACAGGGGCAATCGGCGAATCTTCGCGTCGATCGAGACGCAGACAAGACCCAATTTATAGGACGAACGAACAGAGACAATATACTGAAAACCGCTCGAGACTCAAACAGGACCCAGCCTATAGGACCGACGAAAATGGACGAGACGACCTTTAGCGAGCTCATCATCGACAAAACATAGATCGACAACTTTTAAAAAGAGCTAAGGATAGGAATCAACGGTCACAGGTTAGAGAAAATCCGATCCGTAGAATAATTGAGCAAGAACGTGATATAATTGCAAATCAAATTCAAGCGCGACACGCCCCTTTTGAATCAGTCATTTTAGGAGTCATATCTGGTAAAAGCAGAGAATAGGCACAGTACGACCAGGAAAGAACGTGCGGATACTTTTCAGATCAGGTTTCTATTTTATAGCTTCTACATCAAGTGGACAAAATTTCTAGTGAGGTTATTAAAATATGTTATGTTCAGAAGCAAGTTCAGTATGTTGTATCTATCTATCTTTTACTTCTTTATTTGTTTTGCAAAACATGTAGTCATAGCATTAGTTAAAAGTCTAAATGCTTCTACATCAAATGGCTTAAGTTTCCCGATCAGCCAGATTGTGAAAGGCTTAAATCCGTTAGATGAAAGGTCTCTTTCCCCACGCCTTCCTTTCATGGTTATTAAGCCTTTAGGATTTGGCCGTCAAAATGCATTAAAAGGAACGATGGTCAATGTACTTTGGCCATTGTTGTTACATCCTTTCCGAAGGAATATAGTTATGGTTTCATGGCTGAAACCATTAGGCCCTCATAAGCTTCTGGTGCAATCAAATTTTTAGTCTACACCGAGCTTTACAGTAAGCACACAGATTATTGATAACGGACAGTGGTTGTACTCCTTTTTGTCTGGCGAAGTTCCATTTGTTGCATCTGCTGACGACAGGGACTTGATAAAAATTCAGGAGGACAGAAAACATTGTTAGAAAATGTTCCTGTCAAATATATTCACATGCAAATAACAATTATAGCTCCCGGAAAGTGTTAGCGTCCTTTTAATATGATCCAAGATTTTGATTCAGAGCTGGCCCTCCAAACTATTTTTGCTGGCATTAAGAGGACGTGACCCGAAAGTTTTACTATCACAGGTTTGGTCATAACTTAGAAACCTGGATAGGAGTGGTTGTAGAACATTAGAACAATACCTCCATTTGCCTGCGTAAGCCCTGCGCCACACAATACATTACGGCAGCTTACGGCCCTTAATGAGAAGCATATAGCAATGTGACGAACTTTACTTGCTCATTGGGAAGAAGAAAACAAAAAGGTCATGGCGATAATTAGGCAGATTGCTCTTTCGACTTTTTTTTATAGAATTTCGGCAGCCGAAACTAGACGGGCAGTACTTTTAGTTTTACTTTCAAAGAATGAATATCCGTTAGAAATCTCCGAAGAATTAGCAGTTTATTTAAATTTTGACAACAAAGCCCATCTAACTAGTGATGACCCTGTTTCTTGGCCTAGGTAATTTTGATTTTGACCGTAGCTGCCTTTTGCAATGATTGTCCTGCACTCCGTCCGTCGTATAAAAGCAAAATTTTCCGTCGTAATTGTAGCTACAGATATGATTCTTGGAATATACTCTGGTATAAATAAGTATTATTATTTTTATGGCCATCATTTTTAAGCTTATCATTTAATTTAATTAAGAAACAAGCACAAATTGCAAGAATATATTGCAAGAAAATTGTTATTAAACAGCATTGCACTTGCGATTGTATTGTGTTCTGCGCGGTGCGTATATGCTACGGCTTAAATTCAGTCCAGTTTCTTTGCATGGCTGTGTACTTGGAGGCGGTGGCAAGTAATTTGTTCGGTTAAAAGTAGTTAGTAGTAAATAGTAGGGTGTAAACTCTGCCTTTTTTTATACTCTAAACCAATTAAAAATTGGTAAAAAGGGTATGCCGGATCTGGGCAAATGAAGTAACTGGCAGAAGGAATAAACTGTATATATATGTCGGGTCTATATTGTGGACGACACTGTAGTAGTTAGAATGAGGTTTGAAGAAAGAGTTACGCAGGAGATAATTGTTGTGCCTGTAATACTGAGTCACTGAGAGAGAAAGAGATAGCAATAGTTCTATAGCGGTAACAGAAGGCGTGTGAGCAAGGTTGCATGGAAGATGCGATTATGAACGTTTGAAGAATCGAACAACAGGGCACTCGGTATTCTTCGCCATAGACAATTAATAAATAATAATTAAAAATGAGTAACAACCCGCAAGAAAACCATAATGATAACCCAACATCAGAAGTGGGATCTGTGCCAACTCCTGCATTGTCTATAGATCAGTGGCGTGTTATTTTGGAAATGCAGAATCGGAATTTTATGGAAATGTGCAAAGCTATGAAGGCGTCTGCCCGTCCACAAAATCATGTGGTTTTACCAAAATTTAACCCTGATGCGACTGATGCTGATGCGACTCAATGGTGAGCAACAGCAAGCATAATTATGGATGAGCAGCCGGTCAATGGAAGCGCGCTTATTGTGTTGTTGAGCAGTTATATGCAGGGCAGTGCTTTACCGTGGCTTGCGCAAATCTGTTATCCCGTCATATATTGGGAACAGTTCAAAGAATTGTTTGTGCAGCGTTTCGAAATTAAGGAAACTTCAGCAGCTACATTCTTGAACCTGCTGCATAGTCGTCCAGAGCCCAGCGAGTGCCTCGCACTATATGCAAGCCGCATGGTCACGTCCCTAACCTCAAAATGGCGAAACATGAGTACAGAGGAGATAGCTGTATCGACTGTGCTTGCGCACATGGCAAATTTCGACAGTCGTTTGCAGCGCATGATGTTCTCGTTCACTATACAAACGAGAAGTCAACTTCAAATGGAACTGAAGGCGTTTTCATCTGGAGCGGTTTCCGAGAAGAAATGTAATCAGTGCTCTGTGTCTGAGCCAAAGGGAGTTATGATACACCGAGGTGAGACCTTTCCAATTTATTTCGACTCCGGAGCGGAATGCTCGCTTATTCGAAGCAGTGTTGCCGATAAATTTGATGGCAAGCTCGTTAGCAATGTTGTCATAACACGGGATATTGGCGACGCTGGCATATACAGCACCCTCCAAAAGTTATGTAAATGTTCGATTAACGCAAATATCATAGAAATACTATTCCATGTTATACCAGACAAGCATCTCACCAATCATATTGTAATCGGTAGAGAAATTCTTAATCAAGGATATGAAATTTCGTTAAATTCTGATAAATTTGAAATTGTTAAGATAAAGTCCGTAAATTCTTGTGCAGTGTATGAGTCACCTGCTCTTTCATTTAATATTGATACTGAATTACTTGGTAACGACAAGGATGACTTGATTAAAAAACTTAAAAATTATTCAGCAGCATTTATTGATGGAATCCCTTGCAGAAAGGTTAATACAGGTGAAATGACCATTAGGTTGATTGACCCTTACAAAACGGTGAAGGGTTCATCTGGTAAAATGCATGTTGAGTTACACCCAATTCCAAAGTCGAACATTCCATGGCATACGGTGCATATCGACATTACAGGAAAGCTTAGTGGAAAGAATGACCTTAAGGAATATGTAATAGTGCAAATTGATGCTTTCACTAAATTTGTTTATTTCCTTCATACTTTAAAATAAGATACCGATAGTTGTATTCAGCCAATGAAATCATCTATTTCTTTACTTGGAGTTCCGACCAGAATAATTGCTGATCAAGGTAGGTGTTTCACCATTGGAAAATTTGCAGAATTTTGTGCGTCACAGAAGGTTAATCTACATCTTATTGCTACAGGAGGAAGTCGCGCAAACGGACAAGTTGAGCGCGTTATGAGCACTCTTAAAAACCTTTTGTCCGCGGTTGAATCAAGTCCCCGGTCTTGGCAGGATGCTCTTGGCGAAGTGCAGTTTGCGTTAATTTGCACAGTTTGTAGTGTAACCAAAACAAGTACTCTAGAGTTGCTAATCGGCAAAGAGGCACGTCCTCTGGGTTTGATTCCACCGTGCAATGCAGAGATTGAGATCGACAAAGCAGATATTAGAGATAGGGCATTAGAAAACATAAATAACCAGGCTATTTTCGGATAAAGATTCGATTCGATAAAAATAAATCGGCTGTCAGTAGACACAAATTTGGGGATTATGTTCGATTGAAAAAGGAAGAGCGGCATCAGACCAAGTTGGATGCAAAGTTTAGAGGACCACTTTTGGTTAGTGAAGTTTTAGAAAGCGACAGGTACATTTTGAAGTAATTGCATAATAAGAGAACATATAAATATTGCCATGAGGATTTGAGAAAGATGCCAGATGGTTATGTTCCGGAGGAATTGGAATACCCGCCTGAGATTTGTAAACATTATTGTGAGATATCCGTGTGAGATGATATGTTGTGCGATAAAAATTGTCCATTTATGATGTGGTTAGATGCAATGGAGTTGGAAATTTTTGTGAATGGCGGAAGACCATAGAGATGGTGTTTGAGAATTCGAGTGAAAATAACCTGGCGAATGTATAATTGATGCATTGGTGTGGCATAGTAATAGTTGGTCGATTTTGAAAAGAAAAATATGGTTTTGAGATTTGAGATACCGGCGTCATTGAGCAAGCACAATTGAAAAACGAAAGTTGGATCATGGCGTGTGGCTCTCTTGACGGAATCATGCTCATGATCAAAAGGAAATCATAGAGAAAATAACTAAAGTCGAATTGTGAACCCTTATATGCAACTGACTAAAATGTTATGGTATCCAATTATGTAATAAAACAAGATATTAATATTGGGATAATAAATGAAAATTTAGATTAAGAAATGTAGACAGAAATAACATTTGGGTAAACTCTGTTGATGTTCTAGTGTACACGGGGACGTGTAAGTGTCAGTATGGCTGTGTCGGGTCTATATTGTGGACGACACTGTAGTAGAACACTTTTGTAACTATTGGCGACTGCGCTATGTTCCGTTATTCGCCAGATGGTCAGCTTAGTTCGATGCAGATGTAGAGGAATGTTGCGTAAGGTCCTAAGTGGCGTACGTGCCAGAATACTGTTAGACTGAGGTTTGAAGAAAAAGTTACGCAGGAGACAATTGTTGTGAGTTTAATACTAAGTCACTGAGAGAAAAGAGATAGCAATAGTGCTATAGCGGTAACAGAAGGCGAGTGAGCAAGGTAACATGGAAGATGCGATTATGAACGTTTGGAGAATCGAACAACAGAAAAAAATATTTACAATATTTGAAAGTATTTAAATTTGCTGAGAAAGTCGAAAAATCATTTTTTTTTTCCAATGTGAAAACAATTTCTTGACATACTGTATATCAAGTATTTTTGAATTTATAGCTATCACCACCTCCCCGCTACTATCACATAGATATAAGTCAAATAAATAAACCAATTTATACAGCCCACCAATATAAGTCACAATTTAAATGCAATTGATGTTTTGAGAACATAAAAATATTCTATAGCACAATAAGATGTACTGCAAAAATTTCATTAAGATCTGTCAAAAAACTCTGTTCGCACACACATTCAGCATTGCAATAGCGATTGGATTGTTATTTCTCATTAGGAATCAATTATTGGTGTAGTTGTTGAGTAGAGGCGGCGAAAAGTAGTGGGGTCTGCTTAGAGTTCGAAATCTACCGAGGTAACTAGTTTATATATATATATATATTCCTATATATATTTTTTATATAATTTATATACGAACCCATTAAAAATGGGTTAAAAGGGTATAATGTATTTGTGCAAATGTATATAACTGGCAGAAGAAAGCATCTCCGATCACATAAACTATATATATTCTTGAACAGCATCAAAAGCCGAGTCGATCTAGCCATGTCCGTCTGTCTGTCTGTCGTCCGTCTATGTACGAACGCAAGGATATCCGAACCTATAAGAGCTAGAGACTTTAAGCTGCAGGTCCTCCTAGTGCCTGCGCAGATCAAGTTTGTTTCCGATATTCGATAACTTGCCCCGTTTCCAAGTAATCAACATAAATCAAAATCGACATCCGGATTATGTTTTTGGCATATTGGGTAAATAATAAGAGCAAGAGTCCCCAAACTTGATGTGTTGATTCTAAAAAAGTATACTTAATCTTTCATTTTAAACCTATCGCCACTTCCTCGTTACCACTAGCAAGCTTTTAATGAAGTTAATAACCCAACTTGTATTGCACATCAATATGTGCCTCAATTTAAATGCAATTGACTTTTTGAGAGTACACAAACATTGTATAGAACAATAATATATATTGTAGAAAATTTCATTAAAATCAGTTAAGAACCGATCGGTTATGTGTTTTGACTGTGCAAGAATTTCTGTATACAGGTACACACATACATGCATGCGCGTCTGCTTCGAATTCTATGAACAGCATTGCAATTCCGATTGAATTGTTTTCGGTGGTGCTATTTGAAATTGTTTATTTTTTCTCATAAAGAATTTATAATAGGTGTGGGTGTTGGGCGGCTACGAGTGGTGCGGTCGGTCGCGAGTTCGAGCCCTACTGGGGAAACAATTTGTTTTTGGCTGCTGTGGCTGTTGAGTAGAGGCGGCAGCTAGAAATGTGGTCAGTTGCGAGTTCGAACCCTGCGAGGGGAACTGTTTTTTAATTTACCTTTTGTACTACTAAAACAGAGGAGCGCATAGCGCTAGCTACACTTGAGTTTGAATTAGAGGGTTCAGGGTATTCACTAGTCGGGAGATCGCGACTATAACCTTTACTTGTTGTCTGATTAAACCCTTTTTTTTTAGGATACAAACGATACCTCTATGCACTATATTATTGCTAGATCAATGTTACGCAACGTCGTACCGCTCGACACCATGCAATTACATCCTTATTGTAAACTCATTAGTTACCGAACTGATATTGCAGCGCTATAGGCCAGTAGCAATCGCAAAGAGTCGGCAAAATCGCTAATGGTGCAATTATTTGATCAGTAATACTAAAATGATTAGTTAATGAACAATATTTTTTATCCGTATGAGCTGTTTGTTTCTTATTTTTATTGTTTGAGATTACTATGTTATCTCTTTCTCCTATTTCCGTTACAGTATACGGACCTGTATATTTAAAATCTAATTTTTGTGCTGATTCGTTTTTTAATAAAACTCTATCTCCTTTTGATATATCTATGTTTCTTACTTTCTGATCATAAACTTCCTTATTCTTTTTCTTATGTTCTTCTATCAATATTTTAGATCTTTTATATGCTACTTCTAATCAATATTTACTCTCTTTTGCGTAGTCACCTACATATATTATAAACTGCTTCTATGTTATCTATACTATTGAAATGTTTTGGTAAGTTATTTGTTTTATCAAATACTAGCTCGTATGGACAATAAGTATGTGCCATAGAGGGGGTCGTGTTAAAACAGTAAACGAAAAATTTAAGCCATACGTCCCAATCAGTTTCATCAACTGATATGTATGATCGTATGTATTCATTAAAAGTTCTATGACTTCTTTCGACTGTTCCAACTGTCTGGTGGTGGTATGCGGTAGATGTTATATTTTTAATTCTTAAATATTTGTACAAATCAGTAATTATTGAATTTTTATATTCTGTTCCATGTCCGTAATATACGTTTTCATTAGACCGTACTTCAGGATTAAAGACTTAAATATAGCTTTAGCGACAGTATTTGCGCTTTTGTTTGCTAAAGGTATGGCAACAAGATATTTTGTTAAGTCACATATCAGTGTAACTGCATATTCATTGCCTTGCTCTGATTTTGGTAGTGGATCGATCGTATATACTATTACTCTAGCAAAATCATTGATTGGGGTTTCCGTAATTGTTAAAGGAGTTTTTGTATTTGTTGTCACTTTTGATTTTTGACATTTTCGTACGTACTCAGTAATATATCTGGTCATACCTTTCCAAAAATAATGTCTTTTGACCTAGGCCAAGGTTTTTATAATGCCTGTGTGACCTCCTTGTATTGGATCATCATGAAATGTAGACAATATTGCTTTTTTTCCTTTTTGTATTAGGGTCACCGGGTTGAGTAGCGCTACTCTTTTTCAATATTTTATTGTACAAATCGCTAATATCATATCTTACAGTAATTATGTTTCCATGTTTAAAGAAAGATAGCAATTTTTTTTACTTGCAAGGTCATTGTTGATGAATTCATATACGTTGGGTTTTGAAGCTTTTTCTATAGATTCCTTAGGCATTTATCTGGAAGTGACTTTCATTATATTTCTTGCGATGTCTTGTAGTTCTTAGATGGTTATTCTGGATAACGCATCAGCTACATAATTGTATTTTCCCTTTAGATACTCTACTGTGAATCGTATTCTTCGAATTCGAGCCGCATACGTGTTAATTTTGAGCTAGGATTGATTATTGAAAACAAATATATTAATGGTCTGTGATCTGTTCGGACTGTAAAATGTTTGCCATAAATATATGGTCGAAAATGTGCAATTGCCCAGTGCATTGCTGCTAATACTTGGTCCGTTGTACTTTTATTACTATAAATGAATATTAACAGAGACAATTAAAACCCCCCACCTTTCATTTTATTTTTAAAAAATATTTATTATTTAAAAATTCAACATTTTCTTCCATACAACTTAACATCTTTTTTACAGAATCTTGTTATTGCCGAGAACAGTCGGCAAAATTTTTAATAAAACGTCTATAATAGTTGCAGAATGTAACGAATCTTCTAGCGTTTTCCACACCGTGTGTTTTTAGGTCGTCTGGCAAGATTCCTTTATCGGTGCATTTGTGTCCCAGAAATGTGACTTCATGCATAAAAATTGAACATTTTTCAGGATGTAAGTTAAGGTTGTATTTCCTACATTTCTCAAAAACATCAACATTTATTTGTTGTTATTGATTCGGTTTCAAGTCCGAATACATCACTATACTTGGTGCATAATTCTTTTAATTGTGGTTTAAATTTTTTGGAAAGTTTTTACTTAATTGAGCTATTACTGTGTTCTTTCTATTTTCTGGAGTGGTTTGAACTACGTCGTAGTTCGAAAGTGGTTCAAAGCTTAGATTATTTATATTAGTTTATTGGTCGTATTAAGAAATCGGACAAATGTATTTTTTTGTGATGCAACTGTGTTTGCAACGTAAGTACCAGGTTGAATTTCCTGATTTGGGATGAATATATTATCTTCACTTGAATTTAGTTCAACTTTTCGGAAAACTTCTGATCTTGCTGGTATAAGTATTGAAGTGTTACCAGAACTGTATGTTATTGGAACATAAATTTGGACATTTATATTGATTGGTCTTATTATAAACCAATCTTCGGACGGTTCTGGGTCTATTTTGCAATTAAGACCTTTAATGAAATCTATGCATATTATTCCGTCACACGGTATAGCGAAATTTGCATCAATTATATGAAAAGTTGTGAGGAATTTTATACTTGTCTGCTTGTAGCTCTATTTGGGGAAGGCCTTTGGATTTTATGACTCCTTGACCTATACCTTAAATGTCTATAGTGTTATTCAACTGGATGTCATTGAAGACATTGGAATCTTCTTTTAAAATTAAGATGTCTGCACCTGTATCTATTAAAAATATCAGTTTTTTTGCTGATACTACACTAAAAAAAGACACAAAATATTTAGATTGAAGTTTATCGAATGAACGTTCATTAATTCTGTGTATCTAAAGGGGTTGTTGGTTTCCCGAATTATTTTGAGCTACCCTAAATTTGTTTCGATTGTTATTGCTATTACGATTATGGCCTCTATATCCTCCATGGCTTCTATTATTATTATTATTATTATTATTACCACTGTGGTTGTTATTACCACCGCGGTAGCAGCCACGGCCATATGAGTTATTAGCATATGAGCCGGTTGCCCTTCCTCTGTAGTTACCTCGACCACGGTTTTCGCCGTACTGAGAGTAATTCTGACAGTAGAAGATACTGTTGGACTGGCCAGTTGCTCCTGTGCAACTATTTACAAATTTTGATACTGCTTCGTTAATTGTGTGGAAGGTACCTGCTTGCATGATAAGTTTTACCTTATCAATGGCGCAATTTTGCGTCATGGCCTTTACAGCTAATGTCAAGCTGTATTTGTTAGCTAGTTCCGGGCCTAGACCATCACTGATATAAGCTCCTTCAAGAGACTGGGTCAATTTTTCTACCTCTATACTGATATATATATATACTGATTTGCCGGTTTGCTCATTTGCTGCAGATTAAGGGATTTTGCAGATGTAACTTTTACAGATTCTCCTCTTACAGCTTTGGATAATTGGTTAATAATGGCAAGAATTGTCTGCTCATTACTTATAAAATTTCTAGTGTGGCCTTTAAGTTTAGTCTGTATAATGCTTACAGCAGTTAGTTCATGAGTGCCTTTTAATGAATGTATTAGATTCAATGCATCCAAGAAACTTTGTAGGTTTTCGGCCTTTCCATCGAACTCTGGTAAGAGTGACGAAGCCAATTTTAAAAACTCTACAACTGTCTGCGCCATGTTTACTAATTTTATATCTTCTAGTTGGGCGTTTTCCGTTGAGTTTGTCAAGAGTGACTTATCAAACGTTACTAGCGAGTTTAATGTGGATGGTAAATAAAGCTGGAGATTATACTTTTCGCTTAAGTTTACCAGATTATCCTTTAGATGTTGTAAAACGTCTGACGTTTGGACTCTGTGTAAGCTCGTGAGTTTATGCTGCCACTACTTAATTAAACTTCTGATTTCAGTGTATTCATATACAAGAATCTCAGAGTGTTTTATTATGATTGGTTGCAAAACTGGTGAGCTCTTATTTAAGCACTTATAAGATATATCGAAATTTGATCTGTGCAGCTTTATTTCTTCTACTATTTGGTGCTATTCCATGTGGCCCTTCTTTACTTATATTTAATATTTATATCTTATAGGTGAGCCTTATAATTGTTTATCTGTGCAATAGCACCATTAGTATCGTTGCTGGTCTAAAAATTGGGTGTTCTTCAGTAACTAATTTTACTGAGACATACTGCAACGTACTTAGTATAATTCCCTTTTCGATTTTTGAACAATGTATCAATGGACCCATAGGAGTATTGAACATGTCCACGTATTCGTATTCAAAATCATACACCTTTATGAAATCTTTATGTAGTCGCAGCACGTTTAGTGCGCGAGTACGAAAATCTGGCTCATCCTTACATGTAAGCCTAATGAGTAAGTGTATATCTGACATGGTTATTGTAAACCTTGTGCATATATGATCTCTTTAGTGTAGCCAATTCTGTCAAAATACATTTTATACTTCTAAGAATGAGTTTATATATAGAATATTCAGGCATCTATTGTGCAATTGGTATAATTTGAAAAACAAATTAGAGCACACAATTACAACAATTATTACTAAAAGTGTGTTTGCTAGCCCTAACTCTACGCTATTTGATTCCACGTTGTTCATTACATTCGTGGTGGAATCCACCGTCTTTGTGTCTATACTATTTGTCTTATAGTTCATTAATTTTTTAAAAAATTTTTAAATTTATTTGAATTTAAATCTCTTTGAATGTCTTGTGTAAATTGGGATTTCTTAATATTAATTAATTAATATAATTTGCCTGCCTATTTTGTCGTATGACTTTTTGTGTCATGCTCTCCGTGACTCACACAATGAAGTATGTATGATGTTCCTCTTCTGCTCCTGTAAGCTGCTTTTCCTCGTCTAGTTAGCTGCCTTGTGGCGGTCAGCGTTGCCGGTGCAGGCCACCGCAGGCTGGGGCTTCTATGTTGGTGCACCGGTGCTGTCAGCACAGATGTACTCACAGTGAGGTGAGTTTAACGGTACCTCGCAGTCACTAGGGCAGTTCTTCTTCAGCTTCGGAATCTCCTTTAATTTGGGAGAAGATTGCATTAATTTTTCCTTTGAGATATTTTTATTAAAAGAATAGGTGGATGTGTGCGCGGCTGGTGTTTGACTTATTCGTGGTCATAGTAAATTTTTATGTGCTCAACTTCGGCATGTAATTTGACCGAGTTGATCCAACTTATGACATTTTTGCTGTTTAACAGCTTCAACAATTCTGCCTTTCTGGCTTTGAGTTTTTTCCACACCGCTTCGCTTTGCACTCATCACACTCTACCCACTGCGTATTTTTTCCTTGTAATTTGCTGTTCTTGCTGTTGTTGTTGTTATCGCTGTTCCTGCCGTTGCTGCTGTTGTTTTTTTTTTTGTTACTGCCATTGCTGTTGTTGTTGTTACTGCCGTTGCTGCTGCTGTTCGTTCCATGTCCAGGTCTGTTTTGACGTTAGTCACGGTCGCCATGTAATATCATCCGTAACAATTATTGATTAGTCAAAGCTCGTCTCCGTTTTGTGTTCATATTGAGAATGAATTAATTTAAAATTAGTCATGAGCCTAGGCTATTGATGAATAAATGTTCTTATGCTGTTATTGGTTAACAGCTACAAAGAGAGGGAGAGTGTGTAGCTTGCATATGCCTGTGTGAGTGAGCATATATATGTTGCCTATGAAATGGTCTCAGACTGAGCGTGGGATATGCAGCGTAAATATGAACGGTCAGCTAGAGGGCTAGTAATAATATGAGCCGGAGCCAATACATAAAGTGGCTCTGTGCTTGTTTAATGTATAATTGTTATTGATGCAAGAATATAGGGTGTGCAATATTTGAATATAGGGTGTTATTTTAGGGCATATACACACTACAATATATGAAGTATCTTCTATTTTATACCTATCGCCTCCTCCTCGCTACCACCACCAAGTTATTAATCAAGTTAATAACCCAACTTGTATTGCGCATCAGTATGCACCTCAATTTAAATGCAATTGACTATTTGAGGATACACAAATATTCTATGGAGCTTAAAGATATAATGAAAAAATTTTTATTAAGATCAGTTAAGAACCGATCGGTTATGTCTTTTGACTGCGCACGTGTTTGCGCCAGCGAGCGATAATTCTAAGAATTTCTTTATACAGGTACGCTCATACATTCATGCGCCTCTGCTTCGAATTCTATCAACAGCTTTGCAATTGCGATTGCATTGTTTTCTGTGCTTCTCATAAAGAATATAGTATAGTAGAGGCGGTAGCCAGAAATGCGGTCAGTTGCGAGTTCGAACACTGCCAAGGGAACTGATTTTTAATTTATCTTTTGCACTACTAAAGCAGAGGAACTCGTAGCACGAGCTGCATTTGGTGTTTGAATTAGAGGGTTCAGGGTATTCCCTAGTCAAGAGCTCCAGACTATAACCTCTTTTTTGTTGTCTGTTTAAGCCCTTTTTTTTAGGGTACTCACGAAACCTCTATGCACTATATTATTGCTAGATCAATGTTACGCAACGTCGTAGCGCTCGGTACCATGCAATTACATCCTTATTGTAAACTCATTAGTTACCGAAATGATATTGCAATTGCAAAGAGTCCGCAAAATCGCTAATGGTGTTGCTGCATTAACCAGCAGCCGCAATAAGCATGTAAACATTAGTGAAACAGCTGTTTGTAGTAAACAAGGTTGGCAAGCCTTTCTTGCACTCGTCGCAGCTGCTATAAAATTGCATACTCTTTTTATTATGTCTTTTCTTATTCGTTGTTGATCGAGGCGAAGCGAACAACTATTTTTGTGCCACAGCCAAATTACTTTTGCAATTTTTATTGAGTAATTTATACAATTAATGCCTTGTTGTGAAAAGCCGAGTCTGACTTTATTTCTTGGCTAAGGTTCCAAAACAGTTGCTAAAAACATCAGTAACTCAACATTTTGGAGACCCCGGCGAGATCTCACATTGCAGTGAAAAAATGATGCAAGTCGAGAACACAAATGATATGCATTTGTTAAGCGCAATGCGGCTGCAATGTTCGAGCGAGCCAAGTGTATTGAAAATGAGTTATCTGAGGATAAAATTAACATCTCTTGTGCCGTCGACTTAGAAGTGCGCCTATTGCTTATTGAACAAATTGAGTCTGCCTTTAATGCCGCGCATAACTCGCTAGAGGAGCTAAATTGCGATGGAATTGCCAGCAAATTACACGATGATTTTGACGAGTTGATTGCCATGTTTGAAGCTCGCGATCGCGAAAATATTCAGCACCGTTCATCTAACGGCACACTATACCTTTCTTCGTCATAAGGATTTGCAAGACCAAACCGTGATCTTACCAACAGAACGCGCTTGCCCGAGCTCAGACTACCAACGTTTTCCGGTGGCTATACCGAATATTCGGGCTTCATCGCGATGTTTGAGTCAGTTGTCAACAAGGATACCGAGCTGTCTAATATTGAAAGGTTGCAGCAAGTCCGCTCGTGTTTGTATTGACCTGCGTTGGATTCGGTTCGATCGTTCGAGTTTTTCGGTGCCAATTATCGTGTGGCTCTGCATATTCTAAATAGCAGATTAAGTAACAAACGACTTGTTTTCGAGGGGCACATCAATAAGATTTTTGGGCTCAAGAGGGTAGATTGGGAGTCTGCTCCAAAACTGCGTGAGTTTTCGGACAAGGTCAATTCGCATATGCGTGCGTTACAGACTTTGGGCAGTTTAAAGTAAATTTCAGGATGCATAATAGTGCACACGCTGCTTCAAAAGTTGGACACCCAGACTCAGACCGATGGGAGGAGGCCGCAGGCATTGATAAAATCCCGACAGCCGATGAGTTCTTCACATTTCTGGAATGGCGTAGTCAAAGGCAGAAGAGCGTACAACCATGTCATCCCAAATGACCAATTCTCAGGAGAGAAAATCCAACCATAACACTAACCACAGCAAAAGAGTGCTTGTAGCTGAGACTAACCACAATGGGTGCAGTTTTTGTGATGCATCTGGTCACAGGATCTGCACATGTAGTAAATTTGAAAATTTGTCTCCATCCCTTCGGCATAAGGAAGTCAAGAAATTGGCCCTTTGTTATAACTGCCTAAGGAAGGGACACCAAACTCGGTCTTGCAGTAGTAGTTATTGTCGTACTTGTGGAGGAAAGCATCGTACCCTGCTGCATTTTGCTAACTCACCAGAAGCTGAAACATCGACACCATTGCATACATCGTCTGACCACTGCAGTGGTAATGGTAAAGAATAGTACTGGTTCTTTGGTTCCCTGTAGGGCCTTATTAAACTCCGGCTCTCAGTTGCAAATGGTCACATCCCGTTTCGCACAGAGGCTTCAGTTAAGAAAGACTAGGTCGTCGACAGTTGTCACGGTCTCGGAGACACAAGCGTCTCTACTGAAGGATCAGCCGTTAAGTTTCACATGAAGTCACAAGAATCAGATTATTCAGCAACTTTTGATGCTTTGGGACTCCAACAATTACCGATAGTCAGCCTAGCTTCATCATCGATACATCGGACTTGAAAATTCCCTCGAACATAAGGTTGGCTGATCCTGCGTTCAACAAACCACTGCGAGTGGATCTTTTAATTGGAGCGAGCCTTTTCTATGAGCTTTTGTGTGTTGGGCAAATTGTGCTTTCGCCAGAACTACAATTTCTGCAAAAAACTCGTCTTGGCTGGGTCGTGACCGGTGGGTTTGAGAGTTTATGCAATACCTCGTTGTTGTCTGCTGGCCTCACTTCTGATAGCGAAGCTGGTCAGTCGGACGTTCGTCTGGATGAGTTGGTTTGGCGTTTTTCGGAAGTTGAAAGCTTGGAAGAGCCTATGGTAAGAGCCCCTAAAGAGGAGTTGGAATGCGAGCAGCACTTTGCCAATAACTTCTCCCGCTTACCATCCAGCGAGCATGTTCAGTGCGGTTGCCAATGAATACGAGAATCTTATGGTCAGGCTTATCGTCGATTGCTCAGTCTTAAACGAAAATTGGGTCGGAATTCGGATCAAAAGGAGCAGTACTCGGGATTTGTCAAAGAGTTTCTGGATCTGAATGAATGTCGCTAGTTTGACCATAGTTGAGTGGCTGTTGTAAATACTTCCTCCCACATCATTGCGTCTTGAAGGAAGACAGCAGCAAAACCAAGTTGCGTGTTGTGTTCGATGGCTCAGCGACAACTGATTCTGGACATTCTACTAATGATGTACTGATGGCGGGACCAATCTTTCAACCTAAGTTGATTCAGATTTTGATTCGCTTCCGCGTATAGCCTGTTGCTCTGACAGCAGACATTTGTTCTAGAAGCACAGTTCCCAATATCCTAGCCCAATCGGAGCTCTGGTTTCATGGTCCATCGTATATATTAAATGGTCGCTTAAATTGGCCGGCGTCCTGTCTGCCTGAAACTCCATCCATTGAATAAAGGAAAAGAGTCATGATCATTAAGTCTCCACATGCAGATTTAGCTCTGGGATGCAAGCACGCAAACTCATTTGGCTCCAAACAGCGCACATTCGGCTATGTGTACAAATTTATGAAGCGTATAAGGCATCATGGACTCACTGTTGCAGACATTCATCACGGCACTCGGATTCTTCTTCGGGTTGTACAGAAATCGGATTCTTTTTGGATGGCATCAAGTAGATTCGTTCTCATGGAAATGTGAAAAAATCCAGCTCCATCACATCTCATGAGCCATTTCTGGATGAAGGTGACCTCCTCCGTGTTGGTGGCCGGCTTAGCAATTCATCGCTGGACTATGATGCGCAACATCCCGTTATATTGCCTCGGCGTCATGCAATCACGTTAGCTCTCATCGTTCAGTTTCATGAGAAGAATCTACACACTGGTCCACGTGCACTTCTGGCCAAAATTCGACTTCGATATTGGTCGATTGGTGGATTGAGATCAGTCTCTAAAGCAATCAGTAGATATGTGAGGTGCTTCAGAGCGAGGCCTTGTTTCGTCAAACCTGTAATGGCAAGTCTTCCAAGAGAGCGCCTGGAAGCCGTTCGAGCATTCACAGTAACTGGAGTCGATTATTGCGGCCCTTTCTTCTACAAGTCGGAGCGATCCCCACATGGAAGCAGTTCGGCAGTTCTGTCTCGCTGATGACATCGAGTGGAAATTCATTTGTTGGCAAGCATTTCTTGCACTTGTCGCAGCTGCTATAAAATTGCATACACATTTTATCTTGTCTTTTCTCTTTCGTTGTTGATCGAGGCGAAGCGAAGAACTATTTCTGAGCTACATCCAAATAACTTTTGCAATTTTTATTAAGTTATTTATAAACTTAAACGCGTTGTTGTGAAAAGCCAAATCTGACTTTATTTCTTGGCTAAGGTTTCCAAACAGTTGCTGACAAACATTAGTAACTCAACAGGTGCAGCGGTAGAATATATTTTTTCTTAGTAAAATTCAATGTGTTTGATACGACATAAATTAGTTTTGTACATCCATTAATAAAATACACACCTTGTTCTCTTTTTACAAGAATTCGTTGCTTCAAAATGACTATAAATATTCTAGTTACTTAAACATTATTTTTATGTTCTAGGAATTTTTTTATTTTATCCCAACTCACGAATTATATAATTAGATATTTTATTAAATGTTTATCAACTCAGTTATATTGGGTTTGTTTTTGTTTCAATATGCTTAATGTAGAGAAATATAACAAATTGATATTGCAACCAAATGTTACAAAAATGTTCCGATACCAAACATACTTGTTGAGTCGATTATGTGCGTATTTTATCTTAGAGTGGGACTCCCCGAATTTTACCCAAAGTCAGGACGTTATTTTTTATAATATTTTTAATGTATAAATATGTGTAAGTACGAAAAATATATTAAAAAGTGAACTTTAACAAGAAATTGTACGTTTAAGTTTTATTAAGGTGCGAATTCAATCTAATATTTTAATATTGAGCAATTATTATGTTTTACACGCAGTTTTTATTATTTTTTATACCCTAAACTCATTGAGAATTGGTAAAAAGAGTATAATGTATTTGTAAAAATGTATGTAACAGGCAGAAGGAAGCAGCTCCGACCCATAAAGTATATATATTCTTGATCAGCATCAATAGCTGAGTCGATCTAGCTAGAGACTTGAAATTTTAGCTGTCAGTCCTCCTAGTGTCCACCCAGATCGAGGTTGTTCCCGATATTCGATAACTTGACCTGTTTCCAAGTAATCAATATAAATCGAAATCGACATCCTGTTTTTTTTTAGCCAATTGGGTAAATAATAAGAGCTTGAGTCACTTAACTTTATATGTTGCTTCTAAATACCTATCGCCACCTCCTCGCTACCACCACCAAGCTAGAAATCAAGTTAATAACCCAACTAGTATTGCCCATCAATATAAGCCTTAATATAAATGCAATTGACTTTTTGAGAGTACACAAATACTCTATGAAACAATGAGATATACTGAGGAAAATTTCATTAAGGTCAGCTAGGAACCGATCGGTTATATGTTTTGACTGTGCACATGTTTGCGCCAGCATGGGATAATTCCAACTTTTTCTGTATACATGAACACACTTGCATTCATACGCGACTGCTTCGAATTCTATCAACTGCATTGCAATTGCGATTGCATTGTTTTCTGTGCTGCTATTTGAAATTGTTTATTTTTTCTCATAAAGAATTTATAATAGGTGTGGGTGTTGGGTGAAGGCGGCGACGAGTGGTGCGGTCTGTCGCGAGCTCGAGCCCCACCGGGGAAACTATTTTTTTATATTTCAGCTGGTGTGGCTCTTGGTTAGAGGCGGCAGCTAGAAATGCGTTCAGTTGCGAGTTCGAACCCTGCCAAGGTAACTTTTTTTTTTAATTTATCGCCGTTATTAATAGCAGAGGAGCGTGCAGCGCGAGCTGCATTTGGCGTTTGAAGAGGAGGGTTGCGGGTATTCCCTAGTCGGAGCTCCCGACTAGAACCTCGTACTTGTGGTCTGTTGAAACCCTTATTTTTACTACTCTACTTACGAAACCTCTTTGCACTATTTTTGCTAGATCAATGTTACGCATCGTCGTACCGCTCGGTACCATGCAATTACATCCTTATTGTAAATTCATTATTTACCGAACTGATATTGCAGCGCTATAGGCCAGTAGCAATCGCAAAGAGTCGGCAAAATCGCTAATGGTGCAGCGGTAGAATATTTTCTCTTATTTTCTCTTATTAAAATGCAATGTGTTGAATATGTAATATAATACACACCTTGTCCTCTTTTTACACGAATTCGTTGCTTCAAAACGACTATAAATATTCTAGTCACTTAAACGTTATTTTTTGGTTTAGGAATTTTTTTTTACTCCAACTCACGAATTATATAATTTAATATCGTATTAAATGTTTCTCAACTCAGTTATATTGTGTCTGTTTTCGTTTCAATATGCTTAATGTAGAAAAATAAAACAAATTTAAATTGCAACCAAATGTTACAGAAATGTTCTGATACCAAACACACTTATGTCGATTATGTGCGTATTTTATCTTAGAGTGGGACTCGCCGGATTATACCCAAAGTCAGGACGTCATTTTTTTTATAATGTATTTAATGTATTAATATGTGTTACTACGAAAAATATATCATAAAGTAAACTTTAGTAAGAAATTGTACGTTTATGTTTTTTTTTTAAGTGCGAATCCAATTTGATATTTTTATATTGAGCAATTATCACTTTTGACGCGCAGTTTTTATTATTTTTTAAACCCTAAACTCATTGAGAATTGGTAAAAAGAGTATAATGTATTTGTAAAAATGTATGTTAAAGGCAGAAGGAAGCAGCTCCGACCCCATAAAGTATATATATTCTTGATCAGCATCAATAGCTGAGTCGATCTAGCTATACCCGTCTGTCTGTCCGTCCGTATGTTCGAACGCAAGAATCTCAGAACCTATAAGAGCTAGAGACTTGTAGCTGTTAGGTCCTACTGGTGGCCACGCAGAACGTGTTTATTTGCGATATCGATAACTTGCTCGGTTTCTAATTAATCGATAAATATCGCTATCAAAATCCTGTCCTTTGAGAAATTTTGGTAAATAATAAGAGCTAGACTGACCAAACATGACATCTAGACTAGTTATACCAAGTATTTTTCAGTTTAGAGCTATCAACACCTCCCCGCTACTATCTCATACATATAAGTAAAATCAATAAACCAATTTATACTGCCCAGCAATATATGTTTCAATTTAAATGCAATTGACGTTTTGAGAATACATTAAGAATACATTTTTTCTCATTGTTTGGCTCAGCAGCTAAAAATTAAACTTGTATTATGTTAGCATAAGATTTCAGTTAGATATTGCCCTGCGAGGCAAGCAATGTCACTATTTTGTTTTGTTTGGCGCTTCTCGCATGTCATAAAATAGCTCAATATTAGTTGCTGTTAACTATCTAGCGCTTATCGCTTCGCGCTCATCGTAGTTTCTTTTATCGCGCTCTTTTACCTTTTGCACTTTGTCTTAAGCGGCTAGCGCATCAATGTTAGCGACTCCGCAAGGCATTCTTGTCTCGTATGTTCGCTATATCGGATCTCTCATCGATCGCTTCGCTAAAAATTGTACATTTTCGCATATTGTCTATACGTTTGCTATAAGCATATAAATAAATCAACCCGTTGCATGAACTTATAAGAAAAGGAGGAGTTTTTATAACATCCTCAACTTCTCGCTATTAAGTGCTAATAAAAAAGCTTGTTAGCCCAACATTTTGGTGACCCCGACGTGATTTTTTTATTAAACATTATAGTGTTGCATAAAATTATTTAAATTAAAATTGAGCTAGATGTTACTAGTTTCGGCAGCAATTAAAATCCGCTCTTATATACATACGTACATATGTACGAGCAAGTGTCATGCGGTAAATTGCAGTAAAGAGGAGTCTGTGTACATAAGCATATATACACCTACATACAGACGCGTTGGCTCTGGCTATCTGCATTTTACTTGTGTTTTATTCGACTAACTGTTGCGCGCGCTTAAGAGTACAGTGCTAACTATAAGTCAACGGTCAACGAACTTTCGTGTGCAGTTTTAATTCGGTTTTCTTTGACCTTTTTTCGTTTGCTTCGGTTGCCATAGAAAGTTCTAGTGCTGAATCGCTGGCCCAGCCTACAAGCAGGGTGTTATTTTTAAAGCGCAAGATGGCGTCCTCATATGAGCGGTTGCAGTCGCTACAATCCAGCCTCAACCAAACGCCCCTTGCCAATAATGATGAAATTGCATTGTCGGTGCTGCTCAAGCGGATTGAAAAAATTCAATCTGCATTTGAAGACGCTCAAAACAAATTGGAAGAACTAGACTTTGACGAAATCGGCAGTGAGTTTACGCGATGTTTTTGATAAGCTTTCAGTAACTTTGGAGACTTCGGTGCGGTTTGAAATCTCTAAGCGCAGTAGAGCATTGCCGTCCAGCTCCACATTTGTAAATGAGCCTATTGCTGCTGCGTCAATGACCAGATCCAGAGCGACCGACCTTACCGCCAATCAAATTGCCAACGTTTTCTGGAGGCTATACAGAGTGGTCAGATTTTTTTTCAATGTTCACAACTTTTAGAAAATCATCCCGAACTCACAAACATTGAAAAAAAGCAGCATTTTCGGCTCTGCTTGAAGGACTCTGCGCTGGATACTATTCGGTCATTAGAAATATCAGAGGCTAATTATTCCATAACATTAAATTTATTACAAAAACGATTTGATAACAGTCGATTAGTATTTCAGGCACACATCGTTGAACTGCTGGGGCTCAAGAAGGTAGAGAATGGCTCCGCTGGCATGCTGCGTGAATTTTCGGATAAGTTTAATGCCCATATTCGTGCTCTCACCAGTTTGGGTAGCAAGGAGCAAATTTCTGGTTGCATCCTTGTTCAGCAAAAACTGGATCCTGCTACGCAGGAGAAGTGGGAAGAGAAGCTGGAGGATCCCGCCTTTGCAAATTTAATTCCAACATGGGCACAAATTGCCACATTTTTGGAGACAAACAGACTAATGTAATGACCATCGCATCAAATATTAATCACTTCCTTATGTCTTGCTCGGTTGAGCGTCTTTTCGTTATTGATTCATAGTTCTCTTAGCTTAAGGCTGCCTGCTGTCGACGCAGCGGCAGAGCAGCCGTTATATATATATATATTCTATATGTATAGTGACAATTTGTATAGCGGGCAGAGAGTGTTAAGCATGCACATATGCATGTAAGCGGTCAGCGTGGGAACCATGCTGACTCGGCTCTAAAACGGTCAATGTTCTGAAGTGTGTCTCATATTTCGGCTGCACTTGGAATGTGCTGGGCACTTGGCACGTTGCAGCTGAGTGACAATGTCAATGCCCTATACGTTTATCATTGGCATAACAACAAAGTAATGTGGCTTAGGCTAACCAAGTGTTGCCGCTCAATATTTATGTTATATATATTGTATGCATATGTGTATAAACTACATCTCCCTCCTTTTGAAAAATAACGAAATTATATGTAGTTATTTTAAGTCTTATTATTATTAATATTATTATTCTTTTTTTAGTGTTTTTTTTTTATTAATTTTTTTTTATTACTATTATTATTACTCATATTTATAATCGTACTTAATAACGGCAAAGAAAATGAAATCATGAAAAATATTCATGGATTATCCAATATATATCTAGGTATGGCCATACTAAATATGATTATGAAATACAAATTTTTAGTCTATTCTTATGAACTGTTTTTTTTTCATTTTTATTATTCATTATTATGACGTTATTTCTATCTTCTATTTCAGTTACTTTATACGGACCAGTATATTTATAATCTAACTTATGACCTGTTTCATTTCTTAGTAAGACTTTATCACCTATCGATATATCTATGTTGTTTGTTTTGTGGTAATATAGTATCTTATTCTGTTTCTTATGTTCTTCTATCATTATTCTAGCTCTTTTGTATGGTACTTCCAATCTATATTTACTTTCTTTAGCATAATCATCTATATAATATATGGGTTCTATATTATCTATACTATTAAATTGTTTTGGTAAATTATTTGTTTTACCAAATACTAGCTCATATGGACAATAATTATGTGCCATTGAGGGGGTCGTGTTGAAAAAAAAACGAAATATTGAAGCCATACGTCCCAATCAGTTTTATCATCCGATATATATGAGCGTATGTATTCATTGAAAGTTCTATGACTTATTTCTATTGTTCCAACTGTCTGGTGGTGGTGTGTCGTAGATGTTATATTTTTAATTTTTAGGTATTTGCACAAATCATCTATAATTGAATTCTTATATTCTGTTCCCATGTCTGTAATGAACGTCTTCATTGGACCGTACTTCAGAATAAATGATTCAAAAATTGCTTTAGCGACTGTGTTCGCGTTCTTATGTGGAACTGGTATGGCAAATAAATATTTAGTTAAGTCACATATTAGAGTGACTACATATTCATTGCCATTTTCTGATTTTGGTAGCGGACCAATAGTGTCCACTATCACTCTGTTGAAAACATTTATAGGCGTATTAGTTATTATTAATGGGGTCTTATTGTGCTTAGTTATTTTAGCTTTTTGGCATTTCTGACATTTTCGTATGTAATCCGTAATTTTTCGAGTCATACCTTTCCAAAAATAATGTCTTTTGCCCTTGGCCAAGGTTTTTGCAATGCCTGAATGACCTCCTTGCATTGGATCGTCATGGAATATAGACAGTGTAGCTTCTTTCTCATATTGTTTTTCTACAAGATTCACAGGGTTGAGTAGCGCTACTCTTAATGTATTCAATATTTTATTGCCCATTTGTTTGAAATTATCTATTGAAACATGTTCAAAGATATTTTCCCACGGTGCCATTTTGATTTGGCTGATTTTGTTTATACCGGCTTGCTTTTCAAGCCTTTGGAAAAATTGACCTAAGTCTAGAATTCCATTGGTATATAAATCACTAACATCATATCTTGCAGTAATTTTTCTAGCATGTTTAAATAAACATAGCATATCTTTTACATGCAAGGTCACTACCTTACGTACTTCGTCATTGTTTATGACTTCATATACTTTGGGCTTAGAAGCTTTCTCTATAGATTGCGTAGGCAATGCTATTTCTTTGGTTTCCGCGCGGAATTTCTGTCTATTTTTATATCTAGTAGTGACTTTCTTTATATTTTCCGTAATATTTTGTAGTTCTTTAATGGTTATTATTGATAACGCATCAGCTACATGATTGTCTTTTCCCTTTAAATATTCGACTGTGAAGTCATACTCTTCTAATTTTAGCCTCATACGTGTCAGTTTAGAACTCGGATTGATCATTGAAAATAGATATATTAATGGTCTGTGATCTGTTTTGATTGTAAAGTGTTTTCCATAAATATATGGTCGAAAATGTAATATTGCCCAGTGTATTGCAGCTAACTCCTGCTCAGTAGTACACTTATTACTTTCTCCCTTAGTGAAAGCTCTTGATGCATATGCAATGGGAAGTTGGAGTCCGTTATGGTTTTGAGTTAAAACCGCTCCACATGTGCTTGCATCAGTAATTATACAATATTCTTTGCTGAAATCGGGATATTGTAGCAAAGTAGGTTCCATTAGTTTTGTTTTTAAATATTGGAATGCGTTTTGGCATTCATCTGTCCATTCAAAAGGAACATTCTTTTTACATAATCTTGTTATGTGCCGTGAATATTCGGCGAAATTTTTTATGAAACGTCTATAATAATTGCAAAATGCTACGAAACGTCTAGCGCTGTCCGCATTGTGCGGCGCTGGGTAATTTATAATGACGTCATATTTCTTGTCGTCTGTAAGTATTCCTATATCTGTGCATTTATGACCGAGAAAAGTCACCTCATGCAAAAAAAAATGAACATTTTTCTGGATGTAACTTTAGATTGTATTCCCTACATTTCTCGAAAACATCTGTTAAGTTATTAAACATGTGTTTTTCGGAACGACCTATAACTATTAAGTCATCCATATAAAGGAATGCTTGTGAAGGTTCTAGTCCAGAGAATGCAATAGTCATCATTCTTTGAAATGAATTAGGCGCTATCTTTAATCGAAAGGTAATCGCGTGAAGCGATACGAGCCATTGCTCGTTGAAAAAGACATTATATCCCTTGAACTTTTTTCGAGTTCAATTTGATGAAATCCTGACATTAATTGAGTCAAGGCATGAAAAATGTTTTGCTCGTCCTAGTTGATCTAGGATATCATCAATTCTAGGGAGTGGAAATTTATCGGACAGCAATTTTTTATTAATTTGACGATAGTCAATCACTAATCGCCATTTCTTTTCTTCTGAACCTGAAGATGGTTTTTTAGGGACAAGTAATAATGGGCTATTATATTCAGATACGGATGGTTCAACAATCCCGTCGGTGATCAATTTTCCAACTTGCTTCTGTATTTCGTTCACCTGACTGTGTGGGCTTCTGCAGTTTTTTGTATACACTGGTTCATCATCTTTTAATCTCAGTTTTTGTTTATAAAAATTATTTATGCTTATTGGTTCTGTTTCCAATCCGAATATATCATTAAGGAAAGTTTTTGAAAGTTGAGATAATAAAGACTTTTCCCTATCTTCTGGATTAGTTTTGACTACTTCGTAGTTCGAAAGTGATTCATACGTTAAGTTGTTTGCACTGACTACTTGATCTTTATTTGTTGTATTAAGTAGTCTTATGAAAGCGTTTTCAGTTGTTGCTATGGTACTTGCTATGTAAATACCATGTTTAATTTCTTGATTTGGAATCAATACACTGTCCTCTTTTGAATTTAGTTGAATTTTTCTAATAACTTGAGATCTTGCTGGCAGAAGTATTGAGTTGTTGCCAGAACTGAATGTTATCGGAACATAAATTGGGAATTTTAAGTTATAAGGTCTAATTATAAGCCAATCTTCAGATTGCTTGAAGTCTAATTGACAGTTAAATTTTTAAAAAAAATCAATTCCTATTATGCCATCACAAGGAATAGCGAATTGTAAATCCACAATATGAAAATCATGTGGGATTATATACTTAGTGGTCTGTATCTCAATAGAGGTTAATCCTTTGGACTTGATAACCTCTTCACTTATTCCTTTTGTGTCTATAATGTAATTATCTTGAATGTCTTGAAAAACATCAGAATTTTCTTTAACTATTGAAATGTCTGCACCTGTGTCTACTAAAAAGACAAGTTCTTTTCCTGTAGCCACATGATTGAATGACACGAATATGTTCTGACTGAGATTAATATTGTGAACCCTTGCATCTTCTACTGTTGAGCATTTAAAGGGTTTTGTGAGTTTTCCGATGTATTGTTGACTATTCGGACACTATTTGAGGTATTGCTGTTGTGGTCTCGATTCGAATTTCCACGGCCTCTTGAGTTTCCTCTATATTGGCCTCGTCCATTGTTACAATGGGTACTATTGTAGTTGTTACGACTACGAAAGTTACCTCTATAATTTCCTCGTACGCGATTTCCGCCGCGCTGGGAATAATTTTTTTAATGTAGGACAGTGTTCGGCTGTCCAGTTGCTTCTGTGCAACTATTTACAAATTTGGATATGGCATCATTCATTGTATTGAAGGTACCAGCTTGCATGATAAGTTTCAACTTATCAACCGTGCAATTCTTAATCATTGCTTTAACTGCATGCTGAGTGGAATAACTTCTGGCTAACTTTAGGATTAAACCGTCTGTTATATACGCACCTTCTAAAGCTTTTGTCATCTGCTCAATCTCTAATGTATATTGGTTTGCAGTTTTGTTGCGTTGTTTTGCTGACAATACTTTTACAGTTTCGCCTTTGACATTGCTTTTCAATCTGGTAATGACTTCAGTTACTGTTGTTTCATTTCCGATTATATTTCTGGCAACACCTTTTTGCTTGGTTTTTATTATTGAAACTGCTAATAGTTCGTGTTCGCCTTTTATTGATTCTATTATGTGCAATGCATCAATAAAACTTGTTAAGTTTTCAGCTTTACCATCGAAAACTGGTATAAGCTTGGTTGCAGTATTAATGAAATCAATATTGGATTGTGCCATTGTGACAGTATTACTGAATTTATTGTCTATTATGCTTGAACTAGTATCAGAATCTGTATTATCATCCAGGCTATTTAAATCTTGCTCTTCTATTTTGGGGTTTGTCTCTAACTCTTCTGACTCTAACTCTTAACTCTAACTCTTCTAACTCTATTGGTTCAATGTCAGCCGGTTCTGTTGATTCCGGTTCATCATCAGTTGCAACTGTTAGAGAAGTATTAAGTATAGTCGGGACTGATATATCTATATAGAATTTTTGGTTAATTTATATTAAATTCGCTCGAAGTCTGATCAAAAATTTGGATACTCTTGACCAATGATCTTTATTTAATTTTCCTCTTTGGTCTCTTTGTATTAATATACGTGCTTCATTAAAGCACTTTACTAATATTTCTGCATGTTTCTTAACCTATTTTGGTTAAGTGATTTATATGATTTGCCAAAGTCAATTTTTATTTTATTTAGTTCTTGATATAATTCATTCCATTCCATTATAAGTTTCTCTAATTGTCTTTAGTTTAGCCTTATCTAGGTCATCTTGTCCAGGTCATTTGCCTGGCTCATATACCTCTTTTTTAAGTATTTGTTGTGCAACTTCTATAATTTATAAAAACAATTGGCGCACATTATAACAACTGTTATTATCAATAGTATAACTACTAATTGTAAATCCATGTTACTTGATTCTACGTAATTATTGACATTAGCAGTGGAATCCACTGTCTTTAAGTCTACTAGTCCCATTTTGGGTTTATATATAATTAAATTATAATTATAATTATTAGGTAAATCTTCATCAAATTTGCTTATTGAATTATTTTGCATTTATGTTTACAGTTTTCCTACCTATTGTTTCGCATAGCTTTACGGGTTATACTTCTAATAGAGCGGAGAAGGTTCCGCACAATTTTACAATTTTTGTGTAATATATATATATATTTTTTTTAATTGTAATTATTTTAATTGCTGCTCCGGATTCCTCCGCGTCAGCTGGTCGTAGCCGTTTCGGCTATGCTGACGCTCCTTCGAAGGCGAAAGTGGCGGATTGCCCCTCGCGCTGTTGCTTTCTCTGCTGCTGATGTCCGTGGCCTATGAGCTCAGGTGGTGCCGGTGCCGGTTTTCGCACTGGTCGTTAGTCTCATGCACGTAGATTTGCATGCTGCAGCGTATAATGGTCCAGGGCAGTCGCTTGGGCAGACGTCTGGCTTTTTCGGCAAAGGCTTTGGGAATGGTGGTTTTTTAATTAGTGTTTCATTTATAATTTTAATATTTGCTGAGTAAGTTGCGGCATTCGGCTTTCTTAGCCGGAGGCTTTCTTTCAGAAAATCAAGTTCATCACTTAGCTTTTGTGCCGTTGCCCATGTGGGCGGCGTTTTTGTATATAAAAGCCACTTAATGTATGCTATTCTTTTAGTGATCTTGTTCTTTTGGCCTCCTCGCTTGCCCATTACACGCACTCGACTCACTCAGACTTTTTCGTTTCCATCCCGGTGCCGTGCCGTGCCCGTTGATTTCCTCCTTGTTGTTCTTCGCCTGGTTTTCCTCCTTGTCGTTTTTGCAGCTTAGTTGAGGTTACCACTGCACGGTCGCCATGTAATGACCATCGCATCCTTATGTCTTTCTCGGTTGAGCGTCTTTTCTTTATTGATTCATAGTTCTCTTAGCTTAAGGCTACCTGCTGTCGACGCAGCGGCAGAGCAGCCGTTATATATATATATTCTATATGTATAGTGACAATTTGTATAGCGGGCAGAGAGTGTTAAGCATGCACATATGCATGTAAGCGGTCAGCGTGGGAACCATGCTGACTCGGCTTTAAAACAGTCAATGTTCTGAAGTGTGTCTCATATTTCGGCTGCTTTTGGAATGTGCTGGGCACTTGGCACGTTGCAGCTGAGTGACGAAGTCAATGCCCTATACATTTATCATTGGCATAACAACAAAGTAATGTGGCTTAGGCTAACCAAGTGTTGCCGCTCAATATTTATGATATATATATAGTGTATGCATATGTGTATACACTACACTAACCCCAGTAGGACATCACTCGTTGCTACTAACTCAATGGCTGCTGTTTGCGTATTTTGCAATGGTGAAGAGCATAATATATGGCAATGCCCAAGATTTGGCAATTTGTCTCCAGAGATGCAGCTTCTTCAGCCCCTGCCTCTACCTCTCTTGTTGCCCACAACCTCAGCAGCGATGTTGTGATCCCGGCCACTGCTATTGTACTAGTTAAAAATCGGTCTGGAACTCTAGTTCCGTGTCGTGCTGTATTGGATGGTGGGTCAAAGCTACATTTAATTACATCCCGATTCGCTCAACAGATTCAGTTGAAGAAAAGTCCATCTTCAGCCGCAGTTGCTGGCCTGGGAAACGCCCCTTTCGCTACTGATGGATGCACTGTGACCGTCAATCTACAATCTCAAACGTCAGATTACTCTGCAATCATCACAGCCATCGTAGATTCCACTATAGCAGATTGCCAACCAAGCATCGCCTCTAATACAACTAATTGGAATGTGCCTGGAAATATTCGCCTCGCTGATCCTTGCTTTTACAAGCAGCAGCGAGTTGACTTATTAATCGGAGCTGATCTCTTCTACGAGCTAATGTGTGTCGGGCAAATAAAACTGCTACCGGGATTGCCTCTTCTGCAGAAGACACGCTTTGGATGGATAGTTGCAGGTGGCGGTTCCCAGCAAGGCGGTACCTCTCTTTTGGCCAATCGTGTATCGTCTGATGCCCACACTGATTCTGATGGCCGAACCGATGAGTTAATTCAACGATTTTGGGAAGTAGAAAGTTTTCCAGACCCAGTTGCTAAAGCAACAAAGGAAGAGCTTGACTGCGAGGAGCATTTTGTTAAGAATTTCCAAAGGTTGCCAACAGGAGCATATTCCGTGCGACTCCCTCTCAAACTCACGCTGGATCAATTAGGTGATTCTTATCAACAGGCATTTCGCAGATTTATATCGCTTGAGAGAAAGTTCCATCGTCATCCCAACCTTAAATTCCAGTATTGCGCGTTCATTCAAGAGTATATGGAGCTCGGACTCGTTATTAAAATTTAGCGATGGAAGCGACATTACCAAAACCTTGGGCCTTGCGTGGGATCCTTCAACTGATAAAGTAATGTTTTCTCTCACGGCTGCCAATCAGACACTTAAACCTTGCAAGAGATCTGTTCCGTCCACCATAGCTCGTTTTTACGATCCACTAGGATTAATTGGACCAGTCATCGTTAAGGCCAAAATTTTTATGCAGCGGTTTCTGTGACGCTAGCATTACCGCGTACGGAGCTTGCATTTATGTGGTTTCAAAGGGACATCATTCGAGTTCACGCCTATTCTGTTCTAAATCAGGAGTGGCTCCACTTAAAACTCTTACGGTACCAAAACTCGAGCTTTGTGGCGCACTTTTGTTAGCCCAATTGCTGCAGGAAGTAGCTAAAAAGAAATTATTTACCGGTACATTCCATTGTTGGTCAGATTCATCAATATGTCTATCATGGATCCGAGATGAATCGTCGAAGTTCAACGTATTCGTTGCAAATCGGATAGCCACCATCCAGGAACTCACAGTGGGCTTCCAGTGGCATTATTTTCCAACAGCCAGTAATCCAGCTGACATTCTCTCCAGAGCGGCCACTCCTGACGAGCTTATACAGTCAAAACTTTGGTCATGTGGTCCTGAATTTTTGACTGGTCCACAAAGGTGCTGGCCTGCGACTTGTCTTCTTGAAAAACCAATACTGGAGTTACGCAAAAGAGTGTTGCTCATCACAGATCCTGCAGATGATGCCATATTAAGGTGCAAATATGTGAATTCCTTTTCTGCTATTCAACGAGTATTTGCCTATGGGTACAAGTTTATCCATCGTATTCGGCGCCCCGGACTTTTGATCTCCGACATACGTTCTGGGTCCTTCATACTTTTACGTAACGCTCAAAAGGGCTTTGGGATGATATAAAGAACGTGCAATCAAAGGGCGTGGTCGTTCGTTCCAGTATACTCTCATCATTATTGCCCTTTCAGGATGAATTTGGTATTCTTCGAGTTGGTGGGCGCCTCGAAAAGTCAACCCTTCCTTATGAGGCCCGTCATCCTATTATACTGCCTAGACAACATCCAGTTACCATCGCCATTGTCACTCACTTTCATGTGCGGAATCTCCATGCTGGACCACGAGCCTTGTTGGGAGCAATTCGCCTGCAATATTGGCCGATTGGTGGCCGCAAAACAGTTTCCAGCATTGTAAACAAATGCTTGGTGGAGCACGTGGCTAATCTTCCAAAGGAGCGATTTGTTGAAACTCGAGCGTTTGATTTAGCTGGTGTAGATTTTTCCGGACCATTCTTCTACAAGCCTGACACTCGAAACAAAGCTCCTATAAAATGCTACATCAGCGTATTTATTTGCTTCCCCACGAAAACCATTCATTTGGAGTTGGACAAGGATCTATCTACGTGTGCATTTCTCAATGCTCTAAAGCGTTTTATATACTCGTGGCAAGCCACGTCAGATTTGGTCTGACAATGCCACCAACTTTGTCGGCGCCAAAAACGAGCTGTTGGAGCTAAAAAATCTCTTCCTCAGTAGCTGACATCAAGAGGCTGTTCTCCAGTTTTGTTTGGCGGACACAATTGACTGGCGCTTCATCCCACCGCGCTCCCCTCACTTTGGTGGCCTTTGGGAGGTGGCGGTAAAAACTGCAAAACATCACTTCTATCGGGTTGTGGGGACAACTGTTATGGGATTCGAAGAGCTTTGTACCCTTGTGTGCCACATAACGGCAGTCATTAATTCTAGACCTCTGCTTCCCATTTCAGAAGATTCAGAAGACCTTGATGTCTTACCCCAGCTCATTTTTTGGTTGGTGGCCCACAAGCCACGTTTACAGAACCAGATGTGACACGGCTCAATTTTAATCATCTAGATAGCTGGCAGCGAGTGTCCTACATGCACTAAGTCTTTTGGTCTCGCTGGCGAGAAGAATATTTAAATCTTCTGCAACAGCGTTCAAAATGGCTGACTCCCAAGCCAGGTGTGGCTCTCAATGACATCGTTCTTGTCAAAGACGAGAACTTACCTCCTTTGAAGTGGCCACTAGCTAGAGTGGTTGAATTGGTCAAAGGAACTGATGACATCACACGCGTTGCAGTTCTCAAGACAGCTAATGGAATCATAAAGCTAGCAACTAATAAGCTGTGTCTGCTTCCCCTTAACGATCCTGTTGAAGCTCAATCGTTCAACGGGGCAGAATGTTCGGCTCAGCACCTAAAAATTAAACTTGTATTATGTTAGCATAAGATTTCAGTTAGATATTGCCCTGCGAGGCAAGCAATGTCACTATTTTGTTTTGTTTGGCGCTTCTCGCATGTCATAATCATCATATATGTTGCTTCCAAAATAATATACATATCTGAAATATCTTTCATTTTATACCTATCGTCAGCTCCTCGCTACCACCGCCAAGCTATAAATCAAGTTAATATCCCAACTTGTATTGCCCATCAATATAAGTCTCAACTTAAACGCAATTGACTTTTTGAGAATACACAAAAACTCTATGGAACAATAAGATATACTGAAGATAATTTTATTAAGATCAGTTAAGAGCCGATCGGTTATGTGTTTTGACTGCACGTGCTTGCGCAAGCGAGCGATAATTCCAAGTTTTTCTGTATACATGTACAAACATACATTCATGCGCGTCTGCTTCGAATTCCATCAACAGCATTGCAATTGCGATTGTATTGTTATCTTTGCTGCTATTTGAATTTGTTTTTTTTCTCATAAAGAATTAATAATAGGTGTAGCTGTTGGGTAGAGGCGGCGACTGGTGGTGCGGTCTGTCGCAAGTTCGAGCCCTACTGGGGAAATTTTTTTTTTTTGGCTGCTGTGGCTGTTGAGTAGAGGCGGCAGCCAGAAATGAGGTCAGTTGCGAGTTCGAACCCTGCCAAGGGAACTGTTTTTTTAATTTATCTTCTTTACTACTTAAGCAAAGGAGCGCGTAGCGCGAGCTATATTTGGTGTTTGAATAAGAGGGTTCAGGGTATGCCCTAGTCGCGAGCTCTTCTTCCTCTTACTTGTTGTCTGCTTAAACCCTTTTGTTTAGGGTACTAACGAAACCTCTGTGCACTATATTATTGCTAGATCAATGTTATGCATTATTTTTGAAATAAATTTAAATTCATTAGCTACCGAATTGACAGCGGTAGAATATTTTTTTTTTTAGTAAAATTCAATGTGTTGAATATGTACCCCTACAACATAAATTAGTTTTGTACATCCATTTATATAACACGCATCTTCTTCTCTTTTTACACGAATTTTTTGCTTCAAAACGACTATAAATATTCTAATCACTTAAACATTACTTTTTTGTTCTAGGAATTTTTTTATCTTACCCCAACTCACGAATTATATAATTAAATATCGTTTTAAATGTTTTTCAACTCAGTTATATTGTGTTTGTTTTCGTTTCAGTATGCTTAATGTAGAAAAATAGAACAAATTGAAATTGCAATCAAATGTTACAGAAATGTAATGATACCAAACATACTTGTTATGTCGATTATGTGCGTATTTTATCTTAGAGTGGGACTCGCCGGATTATACCCAAAGTCAGGACGTCATTTTTTTTATAATGTATTTAATGTATTAATATGTGTAAGTACGAAAAATATATTATAAAGAGAACTTCAAAAAGAAATTGTACAATTAAGTATTTTTAGGTGCGAATCCAATCTAATATTTTAATATTGAGCAATTATCATTTTTTGCACGAAGTTTTTATTATTTTTTATAACCTGAACTCACTGAGAATTGCTAAAAAGAGTATAATGCATGTAAAATGCAGAAGGAAGTAGCTCCGACCCCATAAAGTATATATATTCTTGATCAGCATCAATAGCTGAGTCGATCTAGCTATACCCGACTGTCTGTCCGTCCGTATGGTTGAACACAAGAATCTTAGAAACTATAAGAGCTAGAGACTTGTAGCTGTAGGTCCTCCTAGTGTCCACCCAGATCGAGGTTGTTTTCGATATTCGATAACATGCTGTTTCCAAGTAATCGATAAATATCGATATCAAAATCCTGTCCCATGAGAAATTTTAGTAAATAATAAGAGCTAGACTCACCAAACTTGACTACTAGAATAAAGATATCAAATATTTTTCAATTTATAGCTGTCACCACCTCCCCGCTACTATCTCATAGATATAAGTCAAATAATTAATCCAATTTATACTGCCCACCAATATAAGTCACAATAATAATGCACTTGACGTTTTGATTATACAAAAATATTCTATAGCATAGTAAGATGTACGGTAAAAACTGCAAAAATTGCAGAAACTCTGTATATATGTACGCACACACATTTATGCACACATTGCGATTGGATTGTTTTTTCTTGTTAAGACTAAATTATTGGTGTGGTTGTTGAGTAGAGACGGCGGCAAGTAGTGCGGTCTGTTGCGAGTTGAAAATCTACCGAGGTAACTATTTTTTATACCCTGAACCCATTAAAAATGGGTAAAAAGGGCATAATGTATTTGTGAAAATGTATGTAACAGGCAGTAAGAAGCATCTCCGACCACATAAACTATATATATTCTTGATAAGCATCAAAAGTCGAGTCGATCTAGCCATGTCCGTCAGTCTGCCCGTCCGTCCGTATGAAATTTTACTTGAAATTTTAGCTGTAGGTCCTCCTAGTGTCCGCCCAGATCGAGGCTGTTTTCGATAATCGATAACTTGACCTGTTTTCAAGTAATCAATATAAATCGAAATCGACATACTGTTTTTTTTTAGCAAATTGGGTAAATAATAAGAGCTAGAGTCACCAAACTTTATATGTTGCTTCTAAAATAATATACATATCTGAAATATCTTTCATTTTATGCCTATCGCTATCTCTTCGCTACCCCCACCAAGCTATAAATCAAGTTAATAACCCAACTTGTGTTGCCCATCAATATAAGACTGAATTTAACTCAATTGACTTTTTGAGAATACACAAATAATCTATGGAACAATAAGATATACTGAAGAAAATATTATCAAGATCAGTTAAGAACCGATCGGTTATATGTTTTGACTGTGCACGTGTTTGCGCCAGCGAGCGTTAATTCCATGAATTTCTCTATACATCAAGAGAAAGTTCTCAGTTGAGGGTGATTGACGTGTTTTACTTGTGCTCCAAGATTCTTATATATTTTTGCGCTTCAATCCTGCTTTTTAATTCTAAATTTTGCATTTATGGTGCATTATTTAAAAACCTTTTATAAATTGTGCAAAGTGCTATCCGTTGTGCAGCGTAAGTCTGTTAATTATTGCATTTATAAAACGCAGCGTCAGTTCCGTGTTGTTGTTATTGCCTGTTTTTGATTCTTTTGCTTTGGTGCTCCCCTGTGCATACATGGGAGTGTGTTCGCTGCTGCACATTTCTGCTTGTGCATCGCTCTCTCGCAAATTTTTGCTATTGCTTTTCGCTCTAAACACTTTGTTTGTGTAAGATAATTGTTTTTTGAGTGTTTACTTGCTCTATTTTTGTGCACCGTTTTCGCTTTGCTCTGCGATCTCGCAACTTCTGCTTATCTTTTAACGTTGATAGAAATTATGTCGTGCTGTAAGAAACCTTGCACGTTCAAGCAGGCTGATGATTCTGCAAGATCGCTGCAGTTGCCAAGAAGGGCTGCGGTGGCTTGCGTTGGTCGTGCCCAGATTGCATCGACAAGCAAATTGATTTCTCCAGAATGTATAATTCTGTGAAAAATCAATTCTTAAAATTGAATAATGTGGCTAAGCAGCTGTCGAGTAATTTTGACTCGAGTTTTGAGTTGCTTGCCATTTCTGCCCCAAAAAACTAACTTCATCTTCTGACCAAATCTGTATTCATTATCAGAATGTCAGAGGTCTTATTTCAAAGCTTAAAAATCTTTTCATGGCCAGTACTTCCTTCGACTCGGATATAATAGCCTTTTCAGAAACATGGTTAAATTCAACCATATCCTATTTTGAGATATTTGCGAATAGTTTTATTTTAGAAATGATCAAATGATCGGCCTATTCGAGGTGGTGGGGTGTTAATTGCCGTTAAAGCCACTCTCCAGTCAGAACTTTTTTGTTTTAGTACGCCTACTGACGCTGAGATTGTATCAGTTAAGGTGTCTTTTCCTACACGGAATATCTATATTACATGCTCTTATGTCCCTCCTTCTTCTGATATTCAAGTTTAAATGAAACATATTACTTGTATTAAAGAAGTTTCTTCACACGTGCGTGATAATGATCTATTTATGGTGTTGGGTGATTTTGGTCATTATTCACTGCCGAAAATTATCTAGTGCCCTCAGCACAGCATGATTTTATAGACTGCATTCTTGATATTTCGTTGTTTCAAATAATTCAATTTCTAATCAGTTGAATAGAACACTTGACCTTGTATTTGCTAACAACTACCTTATTTCTAATGTGTCTAGGTCCCCTCCTTTATCTCTTCCTGATGATGTATATCATCAATCGTCTCATTTCGTGCTCATCAGCCAATAAGCCCCGCCGCTGCTATCGCAAAGGGAATTATTCATTGCTGAATCAGCTTATTCGAGTCAAGTCCAACTTCTTCTGAATTTTCAATGCTATGAGAATTATCTAACTCGTTGTAAAAGGCAATTTGCCCAAAATGCGAGACAGTTTTACAATTTTGTAAACTTGAAGCGTAAATCTTCAAGTTTGCCCACTTCTTTTTCTTTCGGGATGGATAAAGCTAGTAATGACTCTGATTCTGCTAACCTCTTTGCTAATTTTTTCCAATCAACTTACTCCTCTGTCTGTCCTAATAATAATTCTTACCCTTATACTATTTCTTCCTCTAGTTCTATACCTCCTCCTATTATTTCACACTCATCTCTCCTTTTAGCTATAAACTCTTTAAAATCTTCTTACTCTCCTTGGCCTGACAATATTCCTAGTTGTCTACTTAAGGAGTGCAGTTCTTCCCTTCTGTATCCATTGCAAAAGCTTTTTAATCTATCTCTTGAATCTTCTGTCTTTCCATCTCTTTGGAAAGAATCTTATATCATTCCTCTCCACAAGAAAGGTGGAAAGTCTGATATACAAAATTACAAAATAAATTATTTGAAAAAATAATCACTTCGAATTTGCAGCATTTCTGCAAATCAGTTGTTTCCCCTGTTCAACATGGATTCGTAAAAAATCGGTCAACTACGACCAATCTGCTTGAGTTTACTTCCTTGTTAAATGATGCTTTTCTTTCGAAAATGCAAACTGATGTCATTTATACTGACTTCAGTAAGGCGTTTGACTCTGTGCACCATGACATTTTACTTTTTAAACTTGACCGAATAGGTTTCCCTCCGTCTCTTTTGCGTTGGATTAATTCTTATTTAAAAGGTAGGACCCAACGAGTAATGCTGAGGCTGTCTACCTCTAAACAAGTTCACGTTACTTCTGGTGTTCCTCAAGGTAGTCATGTTGGACCTTTACTCCTTACTCTTTTTATAAATGATCTCCCCTCTGTTATATCACATGACTGTGTTCTATGTATGCGGATGATGTGAAACTTATTCTATCATACACTAATCCCCTACACCATTCTCGTCTACAAGACCATTTGAATGCTATGCAACTTTGGTGTTCGACCAATCAATTGCATCTGAATTGTTCAAAGTGTATGTTTATGACATTTAATCGTACTACACCTTATCTTGTCAGTTATACAATCGACAATACCCCTTTGCAACTTATACTAACAGTTAAGGATCTAGGCGTTCTTTTGTGATTCTAAACTCTGTTTCAATCTTCACATAGATCATCGTTAATGACGCAAAAGGTGTACTTGGTCTAAAGAGTTTAACGATCCTTTTATAACTAAACTTCTGTACATCTCTCTTGTTCGCCCTATCCTTGAATACAGCTCTTGCATCTGGTCTCCGCAGTATAACAATAGCCAGGACCGTATTGAATCTTTTCAGAAGCAATTTCTGCTTTTTGCCTTATGAGGTTTAAATTAGGACCTTAATCTTCGGTTGCCATCCTACTCCAGCAGGCTGCTTCTTCTTAACCTTCCGTCGTCAACCAACCGTAGGACAATTCTCGGTGTTGTCCTTCTACATAAGTTGATTATTGGCGATATAGATTCTCCCTTTCTGCTGGGGCGTCTTCAATTCTCTGTTCCGTCTAGACCAACCAGAAATTACCGCCCCTTATTCCTGTCTACGTGCTATGTAAAAATTATTATAGCTTACATCACGTTTTCTCTACCGAACTTTCTCTACCCCTAATAAAATTGTTGCTTTCAGGATACCTTCGGGAAGTCACCGACCATTCCCAGCTATGACCAGGGGCATAGCTTGCCGGACAGGCTGTAAATTTTCCCGGGTCGGTGATTTCCCATTACTTTTCTCTCTGTCCTATCTACTTAACACTCTATATATCTATCTAGCTTACATGTCTTTACTTTATTAACAATCTTCTTACTTTCTTTTTTCCTATTTATTGTATTTTATTAATTAATATAGCAAACTAAGATTATTTTTAATTTTACTTAAGAACACTTTTTTCCTAGTTACACCCTTCAGCTTAGATGTAGGCTCTAATAGCGTCACTGACAAATTAAGGTGTGAAAAGGGGCTCAACTGGCCGGACTGGCAAATAAAACACCTCCATCGGTCGGTGATGCTATTTAGAGAACTGTGTATTCTAACTAGGCTTTTAGCATATAATTCCATTATCTACTGTATGTATAATATACTGAATAATGAGGAAGACACTCGTTTTGTCGACCAATAATAAATAAAATAAAAAATTAAAAATGTACACACACACATTCGTGCGCGTCTGCTTCGAATTATATAAACAGCATTGAAATTGCGATTGCATTGTTTTCTGTGCTGCTATTTGAAATTGTTTTTTTTTTCTCATAAAGAATTAATAATAGGTTAGGCTGTTGGGTAGAGCCGGCGACGAGTGGTGCGGTCTGTCGCGAGTTCGACCCCTACCGAGGAAACAATTTTTTGTTTGACTGGTGTGGCTGTTGAGTAGAGGCGGCAGCCAGAAACGTGGTCAGTTGAGAGCTCGAAACCTGCCAAGGGAACTTTTTTTCTTAATTTATCTCTGTTACTATTAAAGCAGAGAAGAGCGTAGCGCGAGCTGCATTTGGTGTTTGAATAAGGTTCAGGGTATTTCCTTGTCGGGAGTTCCCGACTAGAACCTCTTACTTTATTTTTTATTATTTCTTATACCCTGAGAATTGGTAAAAAGAGTATAATGTATTTGTGCAAATGTATGTAAGAGACAGCAGGAAGCAGCTACGACATATAAAGTGTATATATTCTGGATCAGCATCAATAGCCGAGGTGATCTAGCTATACCCGTCTGCCTGTCCGTCCGTATGTTTGCACAAGGATTTCAGAGCCTAAAAGAGCTAGAGACTTAAGGCTGCAGGTCCTACTAGTGCCCGCGCAGAACGAATTTGTTTCCGATATTCGATAACTTGCCTTTTTCCAACTAATCGATCAAAATCGATATCAAATTCCTGTCCTTTGAGCAATTTTGGTAAATAACAAGAGCTAGATTCACCAAGCTTGATATCTAGAATGGATATATCAAGTATTTTTCAAATTTTAGCTATCACCACTGTCTGGCTACGCAGCCAAAACAACTGAAGCGACCTCGCAACTGATAACATAATTTTATCTTATAATACTCGCTCTGCAAAGCAATTGCCTATATTTCGCTCTTAAGAATTCATTTACATAGAGCTGCCGCCTTTCGCTGTATCGATCGTTTTATTGCCCTAGCTTCACTTATGCGAAGGCCTCGATGCTGCGCATCGAGTTAGTTAAGTTCGTTCGCTTCATGCATTTGGTACACATCGGCCACTTGCATTACTCAAAATTATAACTAATAATTGTCGCCTGCCTATATAAAACTATTGTTCTTAAATAATAAGCACAGACCAATATAAAAACAAATTGGAACACAAGAAATGAAAGGTTAAATATTTCTATTTATGAAAGCTCTTGAAACAGCTCAGTAGCGCAACATTTTGGTGACCCCGACGTGATTTTGTTGTTGTAAGATTATTTGCTTTACACTAAAGCAATAATATTAAAAGACACCACCTGGCATTTCGTGTTGTGTACTTTATATACATAATTATAAGCGATCGCCGTCGCTTTGCCTACTCTTTCGGTCGCTTAAAGTCTTTGCTCATTCGTGCAGTACTTATGTAAAAGCTATTGCCGTTGCTTCGTTACATAGCTTGACACTTGCGTTACGGCTTGCATGCACTAGCGATCACCGTTGTTAGTTACTCAGCTAGTTTCACACACGCTTTCTATCAACGCTTCTAATGGCAACCGAAAATAATGCCTTTAGTGCAGTGCCCTCTGCAAACAGGGTGACCTTTCTGAAACGCAAAGCCATTTCAATTTATGAAAGTTTGCAAACACTTCGAAATGCTCCAACTAATTCGCCACTTAGGGCAATTGATGAGTGTGGTCATAGTGTTAGGCTGATGCAAATCGAGCGTCTTCAGACCTTGATATTGCTCACACTAGCCTCGAAGAACTAAACTTTGATGAAATCGGTAAAAAATTGCGTGAGGACTTCGACGAGTTAGCAGTTTCTATGGAAATTTCGGTTCGGAGTGAAATTGCGAAACGTGTCTCAATATTGCCCTGCTCAACATTTCTACAGTGGTGGTTACACAGAATGGGCCGACTTTTATTCTATGTTCACAACCGTCATAGGAAATCATCCTGATCTAGCAGATATTGAAAAGCTGCAGCATCTTCGATCGTGCCTGAAGGATACAGCGCTGGACGCATTTCAATCAATGGAAATAACAAACGATAATTATGCCATATCACTTAATTTATTGGAGAAAAGGTTTAATAATAGACGTTTAGTTTTTCAGGCACACATACTTGAGTTATTGGGGCTCAAGAGGGTGGCAGGTGGATCGGCCATGTCGCTAAGGGAGTTATACGACCAATTCAACGCACATATTCGCTCGTTAAAGAGCATGGGTAACTCCGAACAAATCGCTGGATGCATCATTGTGCAGATTATTTTACAAACGCTGGACCCAACATCACAAGCCAAATGGGAAGAAAGGCTGGAGGATTCGTCGTTCGTCAAGTTAATACCATCGTGGGAGCATTTGGCTACGTTTCTGGAGCAGAGATGCCGAACAATGGAAACCGTAAATTTTGCTATAGCAAGCTATGCCCCTAGCCATCAGGTGGGAAAAACTAGAGCAATTAACACCAGTAGATCGTCATTTATCGCCACTAACCACGGCGCCCCTGTCTGCGTCTTTTGTGACAGCCCTGGTCATAATATATACAATTGTTCTCGATTTGGAAATTTGACCCCTACATTACGGCTTAGGGAGGCAAAACGAGTTGCATTGTGCTTGAATTGCTCAAAGAAAGGTCATCAATTGCAATCATGCAGCTATGGATGCTGTCGGACCTGCGGGGCGAAACACCATTCTCTGCTGCATTTAAATAATTCGGTATTTCCGTCTGGTCAGCTGACTGAGCCGGCAAATTCATCGCCGATAGCCCATGCCTCTTTCGCTAAGTCATCGCCATCTACCTCCACATCTCTTGTTGCCCAGTATTTCAGTAGTATGTTGTCGTCTTGGCTACGGCTATGATCTTTGTTAAAAATCGCTCCGGCACTTTGATACCTTGTCGTGCCCTTTTGGATTCTGGTTCTCAGCTTCACCTTATTACGTCGCGCTTTGCTCAACAGCTTCAGCTAAAGAAGCAGAAGTCCTCAGCCATTGTCTCTGGTCTAGGAGATTCTCGTTTTGAAACAGAAGGTCAGAAGGTCACTATCACAATACAGTCTTAAGTCTCTGAATACTCAACATGCCTCAGAGCTCTGGTAGCGCCTAACATAACTGATAGTCAACCGAGTTTTAATATCAACACGACGAATAAGAACATTCCCAATAACATAAAACTTGCAGATCCGTATTTCTTTAAACCTCAACGCGTCGGCCAGGTAAGGCTTCTCCTAGGGCTACCGTGTTTTCAAAAAACACGGCTTGGGTGGGTAGCATCTGGAGGCGGACCGCGCTTGGGTGGTTCTACATTAATGGCAAAGCATACAGCGGGCAAACTTGAGTCAAGTTCTGAAGAACGTGCTGATAAATTGGTTCGAAGATTTTGGGAGATAGAATCCTGCTTGGAAAGTACAGCTACCACTTCAAGGGAAGAAAACATCTGTGAATAACATTTCGTAAAGACTCATATCAGATTGCCTAGTGCCCAATATTCAGTTATTTTACCCTTCAAGCGAAGTTTGGAATGTCTGGAGACGTCATACCAACAAGCCTTTCGTCGGATCCTGACCCTGGAACGCAAACTACAAAATCGTCTAGATCTGAAGATTCAATATTCAAACTTTCTAAAGGAATATTTGGATCTTGGTCATATGGCGCCTGTTGCTCCAGAGTCTATAGGACTTTGTCAATACTTTCTTCCTCATCACTGTGTCTTTAAAGAAGACAGTTCAATGACAAAGTTGCGAGTCATTTTCGACGGCAGCTACCTCGTCAGGTTATTCATTAAATGAACTATTGATGGCTGGACCTGTTATTCAAAGCTCGCTGTTTTAATTCCTTCTTCGCTTTCGTAATTTCCCGATCGCCCTAACAGGAGATACTGGAAAAATGTATCGCTGCGTACGCGATTCAGCACCGGACGATTTTCTCCAATGCATTCTGTGGCGAGACTCGCCAGAACTGGATATAAAGATTTTTAAGCTGGATACAGTTACATACGGAACAAAGCCAGCTTCATTCCTCTCTATCCGTGTCATGCATCAGCTGTCTATGGATGAGGAAACTAATTTTCCAATTGGATCTCAGATTCTGCGGCGTGACTTCTACGTTGATGACCTCATTTCAGGGGGTTATTCAATTCAAGAAGCAAAGGAAATTGTTAATCAGACGGCTGGAATCTTGGCAAGTGGGGGATTCAAGTAGCGAAAGTGGGGCTCAAACAAAGCTGCTGTACTAAAAGGGATACCCGTTGAGGACAGAGAATCTTCTCTAAAGTTTGATGATGGTAGCGACATCACCAAAACTCTTAGACTCGCTTGGGACTCAGCGTCGGATCGGTTGTTGTTTTCTTTTTTTTTCCATTCAGCAGAGATCCAACCCATCCAAGAGATCAATACTATCGGCCGGTAATCGCCAAGGCTAGAATCTTTCTGCAGCTGATCTGGAAGGAGAAGCTTGAGTGGGACGAGAGCTTGCTATCATCACTAGCAACAGCTTGGCATGATCTTTGCTGCAGTTTTGAGAAGCCACAGTTTCTTAAATTTCCTCGTCTCGTGTCAATACCTGCAGCAGAGTTAGAAGTTCACGGTTTCTGCGACGCCAGCATCGAAGCATATGGGGCCTGCGTCTACGTCCTTTCTCGACGAACATCAGCCAGTTGTCAGTTGTTGTGTTCCAAATCGCGTGTAGCTCCTCTGAAAACAATCACAGTTCCAAAGCTAGAGCTCTGTGACGCCGTTTTATTATCTAATCTCATGCGTGAGATATCTAAAATAAATCTGTTCGATGGAAAATTCTACTGTTGGTCGGATTCTTCTGTATGCCTTTCCTGGATAAGGACCGAGCCCTGTAAGCTTGATGTGTTTGTGGCTAATAGCGTCACAGCAGTTCAAGAGCTAACTAATGGCAAGGTATGGCGTTACGTGCCTACTTCACTCAGCTAGGCAGATATACTCTCGAGAAGATCTACGCCCAGTGAGTTATATCAATCGACACTGTGGTTCAACGGCCCAGAATTTCTAGTTAAAAACAAATTGGACTGGCCTGCTTCTTGCTTGTCAGAAAAGACAGAACTCGAACTTAGAAAAAGGGTCCTTTTTGCGTCATCTCCCTTCGTTGATATAACTGCCACTTGTAAATACGTCAACTCATTTCATACAATGCAAAGTATATTCGGATATATTTAGAAATTCATACACAAAAGCAGCCATCCTGGACTAACAGTGTGTGATATACAAAATGGGACCCAACTCTTACTAAGGCTCGTCCAGACAGCACACCTGTTGGAAGAGATCAAATCATTGCAATCGAGAAGAGTTCTTAAACCGTCCAGTTGTATCGCATCACTTAACCCTTTCTTGGATGATTTCGGCATTCTTAGAGTTGATGGGCACTTGAAAAACTCTTCGCTGGATTTCGACGCTCGCCATCCAATAATTCTCCCGCGTCACCATCCCATCACAGCCTCAGTCATAACACGGTTTCACAATCGGGATTTACACGCTGGTCAACGGGCACTTCTTGCTCATATTCGGTTGCAGTATTGGCCGATTGGTGGAAGGAAGACCGTATCCAAGGTGGTTGGAAAATGTGTGAGATGCTTTCGTGCCAAGCCTCGATTAGTAGAGCATATAAAGGCTGATCTGCCCAAAGAACGTTTGGCTGCTTGTCGAGCCTTTGAAGACTCTGGCGTTGACTATTGTGGACCATTTTTCTATAAGCCAGACGTACGAAATAAAGCTCCAGTCAAATGTTTCATGGCTGTCTTCGTCTGCTTCGCGACTAAAGCTGTTCACCTGGAACTGGTCAAGGATCTGTCGACAGCTTCATTCTTGAATGCGCTTAAGAGGTTTATATCGACTTGAGGCAGGCCATCTCAGATATGGTCGGATAACGATACCAACTTTGTCGACGCCAAGAACGAGCTTCTGGATCTCAAGCGTCTATTCATAAGTCGCAATCATATTGATTCAGTGCATAAATTTTGCATGGCTGATTCCATTGATTGGAAATTTATATCTCCTCGTTCACCGCATTTTGGCGGCCTTTGGGAAGCAGCAGTGAAGACAGCGAAGCATCATTTTTATCGTGCTGTTGGATCTTGTGTTCTCAACTTCGAAGAGTTTCGCACCCTTATCTGCCACATAGCATCGATAATTAATTCCAGGCCATTGTTTCCTCTTTCAGAAGATCTAGCTGTGCTCATTCCAGCTTATTTCTTGATTGGTGGAGCAATATCATCGTTCGTTGAGCCTGATGTGATGCACCTTCAATTCAATCGTCTGGATGGCTAGCAACGCGTAACATACCTCCAACAACTGTTTTGGTCTCGCTGGCGTGAAGAATACTTAACACTGCTTCAGCAGCGCTCCAAATGGCGTACTCCGAAACCAGGGCTATGCGTCAACGACATAGTCCTCGTAAAGTATGAAAATTTGCCGCCTCTTAGGTGGCCACTGGCGAGAATCACGGAGCTAATCGCGAGAAAGGATGAAGTTGCTCTTGTAGAGATTTTGCGCACCGCAACAGGAGAAACGAGGAGAGCTGCAAATAAGCTGTGACTATTGCCCATCAGGGAATCTGTTGAAAGCCATGCCTTCCAACGGGGGGAGAATGTCTGGCTACGCAGCCAAAACAACTGGAGCGACCTCGCAACTGATAAGAGCAGCATCTTCATTTTATCTTATAATACTCGCTCTGCAAAGCAATTGCCTATATTTCGCTCTTAAGAATTCATTTACAGAGAGCTGCTGCTCTTCGCTGTAACGATCGTTTTATTGCCCTAGCTTTACTTATGCGAAGGCCTCGATGCTGCGCATTGAGTTAGTTAAGTTCGTTCGCTTCATGCATTTGCTACATATCGGCCACTTGCATTACTCAAAATTCTAACTAATGATTGTCGCTTCGCTAAAATTGGCACGTACTAATTCGGGTTCGCTTGCCTATTTAAAACTATTGTTCTTAAATAATAAGCGCAGACCAATTCGGATCTGCCTGCTTTTCGTAACTTTAAGAAATATAAAACAAATTGGAACACAAGAAATAAAAGGTTAATTATTTCTTTTTGTGAAAGCTATTGAATACTATCTCATAGATATAAGTCAAATAAATAATCGATTTTATACTGCCCACCAATATAAGTCACAATTTAAATGCAATTGACGTTTTGAGAATACAAAAAAATTCTTTAGCACAATAAGATGAACTGTACAAATTTCATTAAGATTTGTTAAGCAACTCTGTATATATGTACGCACACACATTCAATCACAAATTGCGATTGGATTGTTTTTTTTCTAATTAAGACTCAATTATTGGTGTGGTTGTTGAGTAGAGGCGGCGGCAAGTAGTGCAGTCTGTTGCGAGTTCAAAATCTACCGATGAAACTATTTTTTATACAATTAACCCATTAAAACCGGGTAAAGGGAGTATAATGTATTTGTGCAAATGTATGAAGCATTTCCGACAACATTATCTATATATATTCTTGGTCAGCATCAAAAACCGAGTCGATCTAGCCATGTCCGTCTGCCTGTCTGTCCGTCTGTCTGTCTGTCTGTCCGTCCGTCCGTATGTATAAAAGCAGGGATATCCGAGCCTATAAGACCTAGAGACGTGAAATTTTAGCTGTATGTCCTCCTAGTGTCCGCCCAGATCGAGGCTGTTTCCGATATTCGATAACTTGCCCTGTTTCCAAGTAATCAATATAAATCAATATCGACATACTGGTTTTTTTTTTAGCAAATTGGGTAAATAATAAGAGCTTGAGTCACCAAACTTTATATGTTGCTTCTAAAATAGCATACATATATCAAGTATCTTTCATTTTATACCTATCGCTACCTCCTCGCTACCCCCACCAAGCTATAAATCAAGTTAAACTTGTATTGCCCATCAATATAAGATGCAATTTAAACGCAATTGAACTTTGGAGAATACACAAATATTCTATGGAACAATAGGATATACTGAAGAAATATTCATTAAGATCAGTTAAGAACCGATCGGTTATGTGTTTTGACTGTGCACGTGTTATTTAAAAGACAGAAGGCAGCAGCTACGACATATGAAGTGTATATATTCTTGATCAGCATCAATAGTGGAGGTGATCTAGCTATACCCGTCTGCCTGTCCGTCCTTATGTTTGCACAAAGATCTCGGAGCCTAAAACAGCTAGAGACTTGTAGCTGCAGGTCCTACTGGTGCCCGCGCAGAACGAATTTGTTTCCGATATTCGATAACAAGCTGTTTCCAAGTAATCGATAAATATCGATATCAAATTCCTGTCCTTTGAACAATTTTGGTAAATAATAGGAGCTAGATTCACCAAGCTTGACATCTAGAATGGATATATCAAGTATTTTTCAATTTATTGCTATCACCACCTCCCCGCTACTATCTCATAGATATAAATAAACCAATTTAAGCTGCCCACTAATATAAGTCACAATTTAAATGCAATTGACGTTTTAAAAATACAAAATATTCTATAGCACTGTTAAGAAGCTCTGTATATATGTAAGCACACACATTCACCATTGCAATTGCTATTGGATTGTTTTCTAAACCGCAATTTTAATTCTTTTTTCTGATTAAGACTCAATTATGGATGTGGTTGTTGGGTAGAGGCGGCGTCAAGTAGTGAGGTCTGTTGCGAGTTCGAAACCTACCGAGGTAACTAATTTTTATACCCTAAACCCATTGAAAATGCGTAAAAAGGGGTATAATGTATTTGTGCAAATGTATGTAACCGGCAGAAGGAAGTATCTCCGACCACATAAACGATCAGCATCAAAAGCCGAGTCGATCTACCCACGTCCGTCTGTCTGTCCTTCCGTCCGTCCGTATGTATGAACCTATAAGAGGTAGAGACAGCTAGAGAAATTTTAGCTGCAGGTCCTCCTAGTGTCCGCCCAGAGCGAGGTTGTTTCCGATATTCAATAACTTGCCCTGTTTCCAAGTAATCAATATAAATCGAAATCGACATCCTGGTTTTTTTTAGCAAATTGGGTAAATAATAAGAGCTAGAGTCACCAAACTTGATATATTGATTCTTAAACAGTAAACATATATCAAGTATCTTTCATTATATACCTATCGCCACCTCTTCGCTACCACCACCAAGCTGTACATCAAGTAAATAGCCCAACTGGTACTGCCCATCAATATAAACCATAATTTTAAAGCAAGTGACTTTTGAGAACACACAAATATTCTATGGAACAATAAGATATACTGTAGAAAATTGCGTTAAGATCAGTTAAGAACCGATCGGTTGTGTTTTTTGACTGTGCACGGGTCTGCGAAGGCGACTGAAATCGGTTTTCCTCATAAAGCATTAAGAAAACGTATGGCTGTTGGGTAGAGACGGTGACGAGCGGTGCGGTCTGTATCGAGTTCGAGCCCTGCCGGCGAAGTTATTTTCTTTGTGGCTGGTGTGGCTGTTGAGGAGCGCAAAGCGCGAGCAGCATTTGGTGTTTGAATTAGAGTGTTCAGGGTATTCCCTAATCAGGAGCACCCGACTATAACCTCTTTCAGTTGTCGGCTTAAATCCATTTTTTTTTTTTAAGGTTAGTAACCAAACCTCTATGCACTATATTATTGCTAAATCAATATTATACAATGTCGTACCGCTCGGTACCATACAATTACATCCTTATTGTAAATTCATTAGTTACCGAATTGATATTGCAGCGCTATAGGCCGGTAGCAATCTCAAAGAGTCGTCAAAAACGCTAATGGTGCTGCGGTGAAATATATTGTTTTCTTAGTAAAATTCAATGTGTACTCCTACGACATAAACTAGTTTTGAACGTCCAATAAATTAATATACACCTTTTTCTCTTTTAACACGAATTCGTTGCTTCAAAACGACTATAAATATTCTAGTCACTTTAATATTACTCACGAATTATATAATTTAATATCGTATTAAATGTTTCTCAGCTTAGTTATATTGGGTTTGTTTTCGTTTCAATATGCTTAATGTAGACAAATATAACAAATTGAAATTGCAACCAAATGTTACAAAATATTTTCCGATACCAAACATACTTGTTATGTCGATTATGTGCGTATTTTATCTTAGAGTGGGACTCCCCGGATTATACCCAAGGTCAGGACGTCATTTTTTTTATAATATATTTAATGTATTAATATGTGTAAGTACCAAAAATATATTATGAAGTGAACTTTAACAAGAAATTGTACGTGTATTTTTTTTAGCTGCGGATCCAATCTAATATTTTAATATTGAGCAATTATCATTTTTTACACGCAGTTTTTATTATTTTTTGTACCCTGAGCCCATTGAGTATTGGTAAAAGTACGTATGTACATATGCCGACATGCGTAGGCTCGTGGAGCACCTAAGTGGTGATGTTCAGGGTATTCGAAAGACTGCGAAAGGCGATCCCCTGGTGCGCCTCAGTAGGAGGCTTTAGCACTCCGCAACCGAGTTTCATGAAGCTGTGGGAAAGGCCTTGGGAGACCGGTCTAAAGTGAGTACGCTAACTGAAACGTGTTAGGTTGAGATAAAGGACCTGGACGAGCTGGCGACGAAAGAAGAAGTGCTCGACGCAGTTAAAGTTCCCCTAAAAGAAGACTCCCTGTCAATTGAAGCGATCAAGTTGGCGGCCAGCAAAGGGCCACAATTACTCTCCCAGCGTCAAAAGTCACAAGCCAGGGCTAGTCGAGATGGCCAAGATAAGCATTGAATAGGTGGTCTGCCGAATACCACCGGCACCAGCTGTGAGGACTTAAAAGGCGCATGCTTCAGATGCGGAGATACAGTTCACGAATCGAAGAATTGCTCCAAGCCACCTAAATGCAGCCTTTGCACATGTAAAGGTATAAAATCAACGGACCACGCTACAAGCAGCTTGAGGTGTCCGGCGTACCCCGAAGCAGTACCCAATCTGAAATGTTAAGAGTAGTCCAACTGAACTGAACTTCAACTTAACCACTGCATAGCTGCTCAAGCCCTCTTATAGCAGACTGTCAGCGAAATGCGCATCGATGTTGCCATTATTATGGACCGAGGATCAGGATAGAAAAGCTGCGCTCTGAATATGCGGCGATCCATCGACATCGCTGACGAACACAAAGTCCTTTACAGGGTTTGTACGCGCACAATACGGCAGCCTGTGGATATACAGCTGCTACCTGGCCCAAGCAACTAACGCAAGAGCTCGTGCCCTGTTGGAAAGCTTCGCAGCTCTGGATATAGCCTTGCTGAGCTCCGGCTCACAAAACATCTTTATCCGGGACGGTATCGGATGAGTAATCGGTGCAGCTAAATGGGAACTAAGCGACGTATACACCAGCGATCACTCTGCTATAATATGTGCGCTCGGCGAGGGAACTGCGCAAAGAACGAGAAGCATAAGTCGGAAAGCTTACCGACTGGATACTTTCGACACCGAGGCCTTTTCCAACGCAAAAATCGCTTTCACAGCCGGCAACGCTGAGTTTAGAGCCTCCCAAATGGCGTGTGAATTATCGCGTGCCTGTGACGAGAGCCTGCAAGGCCACGTGCTGGTGGAACGAAAATATTGCCGAAGCACGGCGGAACTGCATCCAAGACAGAAGGAGATACCAGCAAGCCCGAGGTAGACCCAACTATGCCGAAGGGCGACTTGTGTACCAAAGGGCCAGAAAGAAAGTCTGTATTTGTTTATCGTGGCATGTACCCCGTGGGGGTTTACTACCACGGTATTCGTTTATGCCACACATGTGACATAAAATACAGCGAGTCGAAACAAAGCGTCGGACTAGCGCCCCTCCAAGACACTGCATGTGCAGTGTCCCTTCGGTACCAATTGAATGCATGTTTGTCGACCATGACATTCCCTCTTGGTGAGGGGCGAGTCCTATCTAAACCTCTGCTGTTCTATGGGTACAGCACCCGGTTGACCCGCAACTCCACTCCACACTGGGCTAGCCTCGGCCATTAGTTTTGGTCGGCTGTTCGTAGCTATTGCTACTCCCCAGTTTTGTAATCGACAAACACGGAATGGGTCGTCCATTGTTCGACTTACCCCAATTGGGTCGTGTCTGCCAGATTAAGCTCTGTTAGGCTTCGTGGCACAGTCCATACCACTCCCAGCTTTGGCTTACGTCAGCCCGGTACTGGCCGACCCTGTGTGGCTGCTCTTTACTCCATCCCACACCGCCGTCTAGCAAACGCCGCTCGTGCAAACAACTAAGGAGTTGCCTTCGCATCATCTCTCCTGGAACCAAGTCCGTCGAGGTCTTGCAGATCTGGATAGAGTGGGCAAGCAACTAGCACGTGCTGCCAGTCTTCATGCTCTGTACCAAAGGGCCAGAAAAGGTTAAAGATGGCCTTTGCGACTCCATGAGGCAAGGCATATAAAACTGTCGTAAAAAGGCTCTACGCCGGCAAGCAAATGCAGCCTTCTAACCCAAGTGAGCTGAAGTTGATTGTGGAAACGCTATTCCCTAACAGACCCGAAGTACGAAAACACGCCGGTCATAAAGTACGCGTCCCCCATCTGGAGCAGAGCAATGGCCTTTCCTAGCTACAGCCGGGACGTATAGTTTATTTATCGCCTAAGCGCTCTATGGGTTAGCTGTGCCTGCCTTCCGGACAGTATCAGACGAAGTGGCTTTGGTCATCACAGGAATGGTTCCGCTTGATGAACTGGCAACCGAAGCGTTAGTCTGCTATAGAGCTATTAATGGAAACATCAGAGCAAACTCGGTTCGCACCACAGTAAGGATGCAAAGCATAGCACGATGGCGATGTAATCGCTTCTCTCTTCTTGCTGGACGCGTAGGCTCATCCCAAACCTGGAAGCCTGGATAACCGCAAGTATGGAAACACTAATTTCTACTTAACGCAGCTCCTATCGGGTCACGTATGCTTCAGGAGTTACTTGAAGCGATTTGGCCACGTCAACACAGATGAGTGTTCTTGGTGCGGCAGAGGAATCGCAGAGGACGCGCACCACATCATCTTCGAGTATGGACGGTTCTCAACGAACAGACAGGAACTGGAGGACAGCATGGGCAGAACAATCACGGTGGACAACCTGGTCAGGAATATGCTAGACACCGCACAAAAGTGGGACGCAGCCAGCACCTTCGCAGCAAAAGTAATGATGGAACTCAGAAGAGTTGAGCGCAACAAACGGAGAGCGGAGGAAGTTTAGGTAGCAACAACATGCCCGTGAAGCAATGCTTTGCGGTTTCGCAGGCAATTCAGGCTATCCAATAATCATGTCCCCCAACTACCTAAGCATAAAATGTAACTTATAAATTCTATAATAGTTTGCTAATAATCAAAATACAAAAAAAAAAAAACACATTCAGCATTAGAATTGCGATGGGATTGTTTTTTGTGCTGCAATTTTAATTCGTTTTTTATTTCATTAAAACTGAAGAAGAGGCGGCGGCAAGTAGTGCGGTCTGTTGCGAGTTCGAAACCTACCGAAGTAACTATTTTTTATACCCTGAACCCATTGAAAATAGTTAAAATGTATATGTGCAAATGTATGTAACAGGCAGAAGGAAGCATCTCCGACCACATAAACTATATATATTCTTGATCAGCATCAAAAGCCGAGTCGATCTAGCCATGTCCGTCTGTCTGTTTGTCCGTCCGTCCGTATGTTTGAACGCAAGGATCTCAGAACCTATAAGAGCTAGAGACTTGTAGCTGGTCCTACTGTCCTACTGGTGCCCGCGAAGACAGAATTTGTTTCCTATATTCGATGAATTGCTCTGTTTCCATGTAATCGATAAAAATTGACATCAAAATCCTCTCCTTTGAGAAATTTTGGTAAATAATAAGAGCAAGACTTACCATACTTGACATCTAGCATAGATATATCAAGTATTTTTCAATTTATAGCTATCACCACCTCTCCGCTACTATCTCATAGATATAAGTCAAATAAATAAACCAATTTATACTGCCCACCAATATAAGTCACAATTTAAATGCAATTGACGTTTTGAGAATACAAACATATTCTATAGCACAATAAGATGTACTGTACAAATTTCATTAAGATTTGTTAAGAACACATTTCAGCATTACAATTGCGATTGCATTGTTTTTTTCTCATTAAGACTCAATTATTGGTGTGGCTGTTGAGTACAGGCGGCGTCAAGTATTGCGGTCTGTTGCCAGTTCGAAATCTACCGAAGTAACTATTTTTAATACACTGAATCCATTAAAAATGGCTAAAAAGGATATAATGTATTTGTGCAAATGTATGTAATAGGCAAAAGGAAGCATCTCCGACCACGTAAATCGAAATCGACATCCTTTTTTTTTAGCAAAGTGGGTAATTAATAAGAGCCAGAGTAACCAAACTTGATATGTTGCTGCTTAAATAGAAAAGATATATCGAGTATCTTTCATTTTATACATATCGCCACCTCCTCACTACCACTACCAAGCCATTAATCAAGTTAATAACCCAACTTCTATTGCCCATCATTATATGCCTCAATTTAAATGCAATTAACTTATTGAGAATACACAAATATTCTATGAAATAATAAGATATACTGTAGAAAATTGAATTAGGATCAGTTAAAAACCGATCTGTTATATGTTTTGACTGTGCGCGTGTTTGCGCCAGCGAGCGATAATGCCAAGAATTTAAGTATACATGTATACACATACATTCATCCGCGAGTTGCGCGACGAAAACACTACCAGAAGCTATTACGAGTCGCCGCCAAAAAAAAGAACGAGCAAGTAATTTGGAAACAACCGTTGCGCTGATTCAAGAACAGACTACCCACGTAAATACATATAACCGGGTATGTCACGATAATTAGTCGTGCCGCAGGTAGGTGATATATATTAAATCGCTTAATTCTACTTTACCCTACCTAAGGAGCTCTCTGGGGTAGTAAGGGGCGATAGAAAGGTGTAATTCAAGTTAGGTATGTAAGTGAGTATTGTTCGCGCAAGTACAAAATTTTAATCTTTTATATTTTATAGGCGCACAGTCATAACCTTTAGAGTTTTCCCTCACCGTTCGCACTCTCTAGTGGAACCTTGGCGTAAGTACACATATGGCATAAGTACACATATATATATATATACAAAAAACTAAATTTAACCATAAAAAATGTATTGACTCTTTTAGAAGTCTCAAAGTCTGAGTCTGCTTCTGCCGCTGCGTTTTACTCAGGGCGAGGAGGGATGAAATGGAACAGACTCACTCGGATGATGTGGGTGTGGTTCCGCCGCTTCGTCATCGTTGGTGCCCCGCCTATGGTGGCTCGTCTCCCCGTCGGGATGGTTGTGCCGCGGACAAGTGCGCGGGGTATGGCCAACGTGCTCCGCTGCTAGGGCAGAGATGCGCCGCTGGGTCGAATCCTGGCCTGCCTCTTATGGTGGGCCTCTCAGGACCGAGAACTGGTCTCTTCGTTGCCGGAACCGGGGGTCATTTTTATTTTTTAAGTGTCTTAAGGTTTTGTGTGTTCGTCACGGGTTGCACGTAATATTTATGTTTCGACTTTGTATGCCTCGGGACAATGTTTTAATTCAACTTCAACTTTTTTTTATGACTATTGTAGATCGGCTTATTTGGCTTTTGGCTCTTTCGCGTTCTTTTGCACGGGGCCGGTATCAAAAAGAAGAAAAAAACTTTAATGTGCTTTCTAGCACGGCACGCCCGCTGTTGACCGCTGACAAATTCGAACTCCTGGCTGTACATTTGGGCAGCAACATCAAAGGCGCCGAACTTCGGCACACGCATACATTTGTGAGGCGGGCTCCGTTGCTGCTCATCTGCACAGCTGCATTTTTTTTGGTCAACGGCCCATATGAAGGCCAAGGGCATCTCCAAGAGCATGCGATCCACTCTCCTTATTATCTCTTTGGGAGCGAATCGGGCGCCCCTTCTGGCGCCGAAGATCGCTAGCTCGGTGTGTCCTCCATAATTCGAGCGCCGTTGTGTGCCCGGCTTCCCCCCGATATTTTGCCCCTATGACAAAAGATATCGGCGCGGCCGATATAAAGAACGCAACCAATTACGGGCAATATCGATGGCGTCGATATGTCAAATGTTACATCACCATGCGGATTGTCGTAAACGCGAACCCGACCGTTACAATGAATCCGCGTGCGCATTTCCTATCCGGTTCGCCCAGCCGGCCAAATAGAACGCCCAACGTAGGCCACACCCACGACAACTACTCTATACTGGCGACGCTGACCGCAAAGGACGACGCTGCCACCGTTAACGCTTCCTCCGGCTGAAAGTCATCCGCTCTCCGGTCCTCTATTCGGATTTTTTGATTATTCGGGTTTCGCCAGTTCCTTGCCTGAGCATCGGCAACGTATACTGGGCTGCTCGCTGAGTACTCCGCTCCTCGCGCGCCCTGTCTGTTTGGCTTCGGTGGCACGGGTTGCGGAAATACCTAACGCTGTATCCCTTCTCGCTCTTTCGGAATGGCGCCTGTGGCGCGGTCCCGGTACGACATGTTGCGAAGGCTTTAGCACAGTGTTATTCTCTTCGGCGTGGGTCCCTGGTGGCCTAAGCACATCCGTGATGCCCTTCATCATCTCCATGAAGCCTGTTCGCATCGCCTCGGCGACACTATGGCAAGATCCGTCTCCGACGCTCTTCTGGCAATTCTTGGGATAAGCTGTGTGACAGATGCGGCGCAGGCTCAATTCTTCATCTTCCTGGGTCACCTCCAATATTGACACAGAATGAGCCAAACAAAACCAATAAATGAATAAATAACAATTGAAAAAACTACCCTAATATCACGTTTTTATTAAGAGATGCCTTTGTCATTGCGGCTACCAGCAGGCGAATGATAAACGGTCGCGAACGTTTCGCCAACATACGAACGGGACTTACCGCCATCAACCACTACAAGAAAAACTTCTCCTGCTTATGGATATTCTGATAATTTCTTCTTCTGTCGTGCTTCTCGGATTCCACGACCAGTTGCGCGATTATGGGCCACCAACTCGTGCAACATAAGACTTCAGCGGTGTGGAACCTAAAGCCAAGGGAGTCCTTTTATCTGTACCTTCATTAATATCTTATTTATTTTACTTTGATTTACACAACGACTTCACTCGGTGATTTACACACCGGCACTCGGCATTCTTAAACTTGGGCGCCATATTGTTACGGAGCTGCTTGTTTCTCGGTGGGCCGCGCCGGCTCGCACATCGGTTTCTCTGGGTGTAGTCCCATCCGTGGCCCGCACTCCGCACAATCGATAACAACGAAGCTACACGTCTGTATCAAAACAGACCTACACAACAATATGCAAAACGAACCACAAACTCCGATAACATCAAACAGTCGGAACTTCTAAAAAACTAACAACATAAACAGCTGCGGCGACCAATTATCATTTTTTACACGCAGTTTTTATTATTTTTTGTACCCTGAGCCCATTGAGTATTGGTAAAAGTACGTATGTACATATGCCGACATGCGTAGGCTCGTGGAGCACCTAAGTGGTGATGTTCAGGGTATTCGAAAGACTGCGAAAGGCGATCCCCTGGTGCGCCTCAGTAGGAGGCTTTAGCACTCCGCAACCGAGTTTCATGAAGCTGTGGGAAAGGCCTTGGGAGACCGGTCTAAAGTGAGTACGCTAACTGAAACGTGTTAGGTTGAGATAAAGGACCTGGACGAGCTGGCGACGAAAGAAGAAGTGCTCGACGCAGTTAAAGTTGCCCTAAAAGAAGACTCCCTGTCAATTGAAGCGATCAAGTTGGCGGCCAGCAAAGGGCCACAATTACTCTCCCAGCGTCAAAAGTCACAAGCCAGGGCTAGTCGAGATGGCCAAGATAAGCATTGAATAGGTGGTCTGCCGAATACCACCGGCACCAGCTGTGAGGACTTAAAAGGCGCATGCTTCAGATGCGGAGATACAGTTCACGAATCGAAGAATTGCTCCAAGCCACCTAAATGCAGCCTTTGCACATGTAAAGGTATAAAATCAACGGACCACGCTACAAGCAGCTTTAAGTGTCCGGCGTACCCCGAAGCAGTACCCAATCTGAAATGTTAAGAGTAGTCCAACTGAACTGAACTTCAACTTAACCACTGCATAGCTGCTCAAGCCCTCTTATAGCAGACTGTCAGCGAAATGCGCATCGATGTTGCTATTATTATGGACCGAGGATCAGGATAGAAAAGCTGCGCTCTGAATATGCGGCGATCCATCGACATCGCTGACGAACACAAAGTCCTTTACAGGGTTTGTACGCGCACAATACGGCAGCCTGTGGATATACAGCTGCTACCTGGCCCAAGCAACTAACGCAAGAGCTCGTGCCCTGTTGGAAAGCTTCGCAGCTCTGGATATAGCCTTGCTAAGCTCCGGCTCACAAAACATCTTTATCCGGGACGGTATCGGATGAGTAATCGGTGCAGCTAAATGGGAACTAAGCGACGTATACACCAGCGATCACTCTGCTATAATATGTGCGCTCGGCGAGGGAACTGCGCAAAGAACGAGAAGCATAAGTCGGAAAGCTTACCGACTGGATACTTTCGACACCGAGGCCTTTTCCAACGCAAAAATCGCTTTCACAGCCGGCAACGCTGAGTTTAGAGCCTCCCAAATGGCGTGTGAATTATCGCGTGCCTGTGACGAGAGCCTGCAAGGCCACGTGCTGGTGGAACGAAAATATTGCCGAAGCACGGCGGAACTGCATCCAAGACAGAAGGAGATACCAGCAAGCCCGAGGTAGACCCAACTATGCCGAAGGGCGACTTGTGTACCAAAGGGCCAGAAAGAAAGTCTGTATTTGATTATCGTGGCATGTACCCCGTGGGGGTTTACTACCACGGTATTCGTTTATGCCACATATGTGACATAAAATACAGCGAGTCGAAACAAAGCGTCGGACTAGCGCCCCTCCAAGACACTGCATGTGCAGTGTCCCTTCGGTACCAATTGAATGCATGTTTGTCGACCATGACATTCCCTCTTGGTGAGGGGCGAGTCCTATCTAAACCACTGCTGTTCTATGGGTACAGCACCCGGTTGACCCGCAACTCCACTCCACACTGGGCTAGCCTCGGCCATTAGTTTTGGTCGGCTGTTCGTAGCTATTGCTACTCCCCAGTTTTGTAATCGACAAACACGGAATGGGTCGTCCATTGTTCGACTTACCCCAATTGGGTCGTGTCTGCCAGATTAAGCTCTGTTAGGCTTCGTGGCACAGTCCATACCACTCCCAGCTTTGGCTTACGTCAGCCCGGTACTGGCCGACCCTGTGTGGCTGCTCTTTACTCCATCCCACACCGCCGTCTAGCAAACGCCGCTCGTGCAAACAACTAAGGAGTTGCCTTCGCATCATCTCTCCTGAAACCAAGTCCGTCGAGGTCTTGCAGATCTGGATAGAGTGGGCAAGCAACTAGCACGTGCTGCCAGTCTTCATGCTCTGTACCAAAGGGCCAGAAAAGGTTAAAGATGGCCTTTGCGACTCCATGAGGCAAGGCATATAAAACTGTCGTAAAAAGGCTCTACGCCGGCAAGCAAATGCAGCCTTCTAACCCAAGTGAGCTGAAGTTGATTGTGGAAACGCTATTCCCTAACAGACCCGAAGTACGAAAACACGCCGGTCATAAAGTACGCGTCCCCCATCTGGAGCAGAGCAATGGCCTTTCCTAGCTACAGCCGGGACGTATAGTTTATTTATCGCCTAAGCGCTCTATGGGTTAGCTGTGCCTGCCTTCCGGACAGTATCAGACGAAGTGGCTTTGGTCATCGCAGGAATGGTTCCGCTTGATGAACTGGCAACCGAAGCGTTAGTCTGCTATAGAGCTATTAATGGAAACAGCAGAGCAAACTCGGTTCGCACCACAGCAAGGATGCAAAGCATAGCACGATGGCGATGTAATCGCTTCTCCCTTCTTGCTGGACGCTTAGGCTCATCCCAAACCTGGAAGCCTGGATAACCGCAAGTATGGAAACACTAATTTCTACTTAACGCAGCTCCTATCGGGTCACGTATGCTTCAGGAGTTACTTGAAGCGATTTGGCCACGTCAACACAGATGAGTGTTCTTGGTGCGGCAGAGGAATCGCAGAGGACGCGCACCACATCATCTTCGAGTATGGACGGTTCTCAACGAACAGACAGGAACTGGAGGACAGCATGGGCAGAACAATCACGGTGGACAACCTGGTCAGGAATATGCTAGACACCGCACAAAAGTGGGACGCAGCCAGCACCTTCGCAGCAAAAGTAATGATGGAACTCAGGAGAGTTGAGCGCAACAAACGGAGAGCGGAGGAAGTTTAGGTAGCAACAACATGCCCGTGAAGCAATGCTTTGCGGTTCCGCAGGCAATTCAGGCTATCCAATAATCATGTCCCCCAACTACCTAAGCATAAAATGTAACTTATAAATTGTATAATAGTTTGCTAATAATCAAAATACAAAAAAAAAAACACATTCAGCATTAGGATTGCGATGGGATTGTTTTTTGTGCTGCAATTTTAATTCGTTTTTTATTTCATTAAAACTGAAGAAGAGGCGGCGACAAGTAGTGCGGTCTGTTGCGAGTTCGAAACCTACCGAAGTAACTATTTTTTATACCCTGAACCCATTGAAAATAGTTAAAATGTATATGTGCAAATGTATGTAACAGGCAGAAGGAAGCATCTCCGACCACATAAACTATATATATTCTTGATCAGCATCAGAAGCCGAGTCGATCTAGCCATGTCCGTCTGTCTGTTTGTCCGTCCGTCCGTATGTTTGAACGCAAGGATCTCAGAACCTATAAGAGCTAGAGACTTGTAGCTGGTCCTACTGTCCTACTGGTGCCCGCGAAGACAGAATTTGTTTCCTATATTCGATGAATTGCTCTGTTTCCATGTAATCGATAAAAATTGACATCAAAATCCTCTCCTTTGAGAAATTTTGGTAAATAATAAGAGCAAGACTTACCATACTTGACATCTAGCATAGATATATCAAGTATTTTTCAATTTATAGCTATCACCACCTCTCCGCTACTCTTTCATAGATATAAGTCAAATAAATAAACCAATTTATACTGCCCACCAATATAAGTCACAATTTAAATACAATTGACATTTTGAGAATACAAACATATTCTATAGCACAATAAGATGTACTGTACAAATTTCATTAAGATTTGTTAAGAACACATTTCAGCATTACAATTGCGATTGCATTGTTTTTTTCTCATTAAGACTCAATTATTGGTGTGTGTCTGTTGCCAGTTCGAAATCTACCGAAGTAACTATTTTTAATACACTGAATCCATTAAAAATGGCTAAAAAGGATATAATGTATTTGTGCAAATGTATGTAATAGGCAAAAGGAAGCATCTCCGACCACGTAAATCGAAATCGACATCCTTTTTTTTTAGCAAAGTGGGTAATTAATAAGAGCCAGAATAACCAAACTTGATATGTTGCTGCTTAAATAGAATAGATATATCGAGTATCTTTCATTTTATACATATCGCCACGTACTCACTACCACTACCAAGCCATTAATCAAGTTAATAACCCAACTTGTATTGCCCATCATTATATGCCTCAATTTAAATGCAATTAACTTATTGAGAATACACAAATATTCTATGAAATAATAAGATATACTGTAGAAAATTGAATTAGGATCAGTTAAAAACCGATCTGTTATATGTTTTGACTGTGCGCGTGTTTGCGCCAGCGAGCGATAATGCCAAGAATTTAAGTATACATGTATACACATACATTCATCCGCGAGTTGCGCGACGAAAACACTACCAGAAGCTATTACGAGTCGCCGCCAAAAAAAAGAACGAGCAAGTAATTTGGAAACAACCGTTGCGCTGATTCAAGAACAGACTACCCACGTAAATACATATAACCGGGTATGTCACGATAATTAGTCGTGCCGCAGGTAGGTGATATATATTAAATCGCTTAATTCTACTTTACCCTACCTAAGGAGCTCTCTGGGGTAGTAAGGGGCGATAGAAAGGTGTAATTCAAGTTAGGTATGTAAGTGAGTATTGTTCGCGCAAGTACAAAATTTTAATCTTTTATATTTTATAGGCGCACAGTCATAACCTTTAGAGTTTTCCCTCACCGTTCGCACTCTCTAGTGGAACCTTGGCGTAAGTACACATATGGCGTAAGTACACATATATATATATATACAAAAAACTAAATTTAACCATAAAAAATGTATTGACTCTTTTAGAAGTCTCAAAGTCTGAGTCTGCTTCTGCCGCTGCGTTTTACTCAGGGCGAGGAGGGATGAAATGGAACAGACTCACTCGGATGATGTGGGTGTGGTTCCGCCGCTTCGTCATCGTTGGTGCCCCGCCTATGGTGGCTCGTCTCCCCGTCGGGATGGTTGTGCCGCGGACAAGTGCGCGGGGTATGGCCAACGTGCTCCGCTGCTAGGGCAGAGATGCGCCGCTGGGTCGAATCCTGGCCTGCCTCTTATGGTGGGCCTCTCAGGACCGAGAACTGGTCTCTTCGTTGCCGGAACCGGGGGTCATTTTTATTTTTTAAGTGTCTTAAGGTTTTGTGTGTTCGTCACGGGTTGCACGTAATATTTATGTTTCGACTTTGTATGCCTCGGGACAATGTTTTAATTCAACTTCAACTTTTTTTTTATGACTATTGTAGATCGGCTTATTTGGCTTTTGGCTCTTTCGCGTTCTTTTGCACGGGGCCGGTATCAAAAAGAAGAAAAAAACTTTAATGTGCTTTCTAGCACGGCACGCCCGCTGTTGACCGCTGACAAATTCGAACTCCTGGCTGTACATTTGGGCAGCAACATCAAAGGCGCCGAACTTCGGCACACGCATACATTTGTGAGGCGGGCTCCGTTGCTGCTCATCTGCACAGCTGCATTTTTTTTGGTCAACGGCCCATATGAAGGCCAAGGGCATCTCCAAGAGCATGCGATCCACTCTCCTTATTATCTCTTTGGGAGCGAATCGGGCGCCCCTTCTGGCGCCGAAGATCGCTAGCTCGGTGTGTCCTCCATAATTCGAGCGCCGTTGTGTGCCCGGCTTCCCCCCGATATTTTGCCCCTATGACAAAAGATATCGGCGCGGCCGATATAAAGAACGCAACCAATTACGGGCAATATCGATGGCGTCGATATGTCAAATGTTACATCACCATGCGGATTGTCGTAAACGCGAACCCGACCGTTACAATGAATCCGCGTGCGCATTTCCTATCCGGTTCGCCCAGCCGGCCAAATAGAACGCCCAACGTAGGCCACACCCACGACAACTACTCTATACTGGCGACGCTGACCGCAAAGGACGACGCTGCCACCGTTAACGCTTCCTCCGGCTGAAAGTCATCCGCTCTCCGGTCCTCTATTCGGATTTTTTGATTATTCGGGTTTCGCCAGTTCCTTGCCTGAGCATCGGCAACGTATACTGGGCTGCTCGCTGAGTACTCCGCTCCTCGCGCGCCCTGTCTGTTTGGCTTCGGTGGCACGGGTTGCGGAAATACCTAACGCTGTATCCCTTCTCGCTCTTTCGGAATGGCGGTCCCGGTACGACATGTTGCGAAGGCTTTAGCACAGTGTTATTCTCTTCGGCGTGGGTCCCTGGTGGCCTAAGCACATCCGTGATGCCCTTCATCATCTCCATGAAGCCTGTTCGCATCGCCTCGCGGATGGTTTCGCTGATTCCAGAGGTCAGAGTATGCCGATATGTTTGGTGGGCTTGAGCTATCGCCGCGGACGCTACCTTGATGTGTATTTGGCTTCTGCCGCACTTCTGGGCACCCTAAGGGCAAGCTATGTGAGGGGAACCGAAGCTCATCTAACTGCGGCCAGCATACACCACACGTTAACCCAGAGTGAGACAAAACAAATAGTACACAAAAACAAACTCTAACAGAACCTTTCCTAATATCACATTTTATCACAGGTTATTTTGTCATATCGGCTACCACCAGGCGAACGATGAGCAGTCGCAAACGCTTCGCCAACATGCGAACGTAACTTACTGCCCTCAACCGCGACAAGAAAACTCCCCGTTAATGGACACTATGGCAAGATCCGTCTCCGACGCTCTTCTGGCAATTCTTGGGATAAGCTGTGTGACAGATGCGGCGCAGGCTCAATTCTACATCTTCCTGGGTCACCTCCAATATTGACACAGAATGAGCCAAACAAAACCAATAAATGAATAAATAACAATTGAAAAAACTACCCTAATATCACGTTTTTATTAAGAGATGCCTTTGTCATTGCGGCTACCAGCAGGCGAATGATAAACGGTCGCGAACGTTTCGCCAACATGCGAACGGGACTTACCGCCATCAACCACTACAAGAAAAACTTCTCCTGCTTATGGATATTCTGATAATTTCTTCTTCTGTCGTGCTTCTCGGATTCCACGACCAGTTGCGCGATTATGGGCCACCAACTCGTGCAACATAAGACTTCAGCGGTGTGGAACCTAAAGCCAAGGGAGTCCTTTTATCTGTACCTTCATTAATATCTTATTTATTTTACTTTGATTTACACAACGACTTCACTCGGTGATTTACACACCGGCACTCGGCATTCTTAAACTTGGGCGCCATATTGTTACGGAGCTGCTTGTTTCTCGGTGGGCCGCGCCGGCTCGCACATCGGTTTCTCTGGGTGTAGTCCCATCCGTGGCCCGCACTCCGCACAATCGATAACAACGAAGCTACACGTCTGTATCAAAACAGACCTACACAACAATATGCAAAACGAACCACAAACTCCGATAACATCAAACAGTCGGAACTTCTAAAAAATTAACAACATAAACAGCTGCGGCGACAAATAAATGTAAAGAACAAAGGTGAGACGCTAATATAATTTAACAACAAAAAAACACTATCAGTCCACCTTACTTTTCCAGATCGGGTCCCGCTTCCGGACCCAGCGTACCCGCCCTACCATGAGACGATCACCTTTACTCGTCTCCCTCGTTTTACCCAATAGTTGGCCTGCATCAGCCCTTGCCGGCTGTTATGTCAACTCTCCCCAGCGATGAAAATATATAATTATATAATTGGTATATAATTGGTTGCATTTCTTATAATTATTAACATTTAATCTTATTTCTTATTCCCCTGCAGGATATCTCCATATATTTTTTTTTACAGTATACCTTCAAACTTATATTTATGGTTTCGCGAAAGTAGACATTTACTATATTATAACAGGTGCATACAATTTGCTTATTATTTTCTTATTGTTATGGACAATGGCTAATAACTTATAAAATTTCGATTCTTTACAGAGTATTGCCATTACTTCGTGCAAACGGTCAATTCTCTCTACTTCACTACAATGGGTGCGTATATTGCTTTGCATCAGCGTTTAATTATTGTTGACATTAATTTATAAAATTTTTATTTGTTTACCGAATACATTGTTTGACAACCTTTAACTGAACAGGCGACGAAAACACTACCAGAAGCTATTACGAGTCGCCGCCAAAAAAAAGAACGAGCAAGTAATTTGGAAACAATCGTTGCGCTGATTCAGGAACAGTCTACCCACGTAAATACATATAAGCGGGTATGTCACGATGATTAGTCGTGCCGCAGGTAGGTGATATATATTAAATCGCTTAATTCTACTTTACCCTACCTAAGGAGCTCTCTGGGGTAGTAAGAGCCGATAGAAAGGTGTAATTCAAGTTAGGTATGTAAATTATGTCTTCTCGTACACTTCGATGTCTTCTCCCTTTGGGAGGTGGTGATAAATCCAGCGGTGACTACTGGAACGGTGTAGATTAGGATGCGGGAACTTTCCCAGTTGCCCGTCTTGGACGTGGTCAACTATGAATGATAACACGGGTTATATTTATGACGGCAATGCCGGAGTTTAATCTTTCATACGTCTTATTACGTTGCGTTACAGATTGAGACTGCTAGCTGAAGAAATGTCCAAGCTTAAGCTTGACCTGTGAAGTCAATGCATCGCGCCATTCGTTAGAGTCGGCGAGCCGACTCAGCATTCTTGCGCAAGCAACGCGGGTGTCCGCTTTCAGTTGCTGTGCGCTGAACTCTTAGCGGCGAGTCAGCATTGTTTACAAAAAATAGTACTTTGTTGCTGAGGGCAACCAAAATGCTTAGGGCTGTGTTATGTGTTGTTGTACTTTGTTGCTGAGGGCAACGAAATTACTTATGATTGTGTGTTGTGTACTTAGAAATATCAATGTATGAATGTGAGAGTGTATCTTATGCGTTTAGTTGTTAACTACCCCCCCCCCTCAGGATGATGGCCGTCCTCGGTCATGTTAAAGTTGTCCAAAGCCTTCTGTATCCTTAGTGTCGCTCGCTTTCTCCTTAGTGCCATAAAAAGGATGAAAAAGCCAATTAGTCCGATGTTCAGGACTGCACCAACCGCGAACCAGAATTTAGGCGAGCCGGTGTGGTATGCTTAGTACCGGGTCATGTCCGATGATGTTTAGGAGTGGTGACCTCACGGCGCCAGGCAGCTTGCTTGGTGACTTGCGCAAGTTTACAAACTCTGTGCCATTGATAGCTGCAGACCGTTCGAAAGTTATCAGGAAGGTTCCTGAGACGGTTACCTCTGCGCCATCATCTGTTCGGACGCGCGCTGTCGCTTCGTTGATAATTACGACGCCGTCATCTTCAGGCATTACCGCTTTCAGGTGGCTAGGTTGAGTGTGGCAGTTGGCAGTGTTTCCCGCGTGGAGGGAGCTAGCGCAGGTTTCGCGCCGTGATCGTTCGCAAAAGGTTATATGCGTAGTCACGGTGCATCCAGTAACTGCAAAGGTATCCTTTTCGCATTCCGCCAGCGTGTCTTCGTCGAGTCGCAGAATGGTTTGCCGGTGTGAAACGGGATAGACGGAGACATTTTGGCACCTAAACTCAACCTTAGGGTAGGCTATTAGTATGTGGATAATGTTTTCGGACTGAAGGACCCTGATCTTTGATGCTTCTATTAAGCTAACTATTGGAGTATCTTGTTCGATAAGTGATTTCAGATCGGCATGATCAAGGATTGTAGGGTTTACTATGTTTGCTTTTGCCAAAGTTATGGTGAGTATTAAATTTTGAATTTCTGTGTTTAGTATTCTATTTCTTGCCAACAGTGTTTCGAATAAATGAGGAGTATCAACCAAATCGCCTTTGCGGGAACTGATAATTTTATTGATGGTGTCCGTTAGTTTGTTTATTTGCTTTTGAGTTTCGGAGTTTATTAGGATCTGTTTGGAATTAGACTCCACCAATTGAGCCTCTGTACGCGGACCCTTAGGAAATCTGAAGCATCAGGGGTGCCAGCAACAACCTTCAAGGCAGTGCCTAAATCGAGGCAGTGCCTAAATCGAGGCTTCGTGCAAATCTGTGATGCACTTGAAGAACGGACAACAATGTTCTAAGGTGATCTGTATCTACGTCTAGTAGTTTACGCATATGCGACTGTGGAAAGGAATCGGACAGTTTTCGGTCTCGTCTACCATGCTAACAAATTCAGAAATGTTACTTGAATGCCTCAAGTAGCTACGTTGATCGAACACCAGTACTTCCCCGTCTAGGACCGGAATGTAGTTGGCATGCGAGAAGTCGGTGATTCAAGCATTTACCGCTGCTAGTGCTACAATCAAAGTGAGGGTAAACCTGAAATGGATAAACAATATAAGACGGTGTTCTAACTCTAAGTTGGTTTACTAGCTAATTGTGGCGAAAAACCTATTTCAGGTTGTCCTTATGGACCACCCTCCCCTTAATGAGGACAGACGTTCCCAAGTCTGCTTCGACCTTTTGTTCTGAGCATAAGGGAGTTAACTTGTTCCCTAACCTCTTGTTGTTCTTCTGGAACACCTTTTCTCCTAAATCGAAAACGCGGTTTTGCCTGGATGCATTGCACCTTTTGATATTGTCTTGCTGTGCCTTAATTAGCCTGTCTTTGACGTTCTCGCGACGCTCACCACCTGCTGCATGAACAACCTCAATTGGTTTCTCGCGGGTTACTGAGTGCAAACTTTTGTTGTACTCTATCGTAGCCCTTAAGATTAATTCTGTAGTGTCGCTGATTTTCTTGTCTAACTTGAGGCATCTCGCAATTTCGGTCAGGGTGCTATGAAAGCGTTCCACTTGGCCGTTTGAGGTGCTGTGAAGCGGAGCTGCGTTCACAATGCAAATGCCGTAGGCGTTTCGGAGCATCGAAGTGATGGTCTCGGAATTGAAGGCCACCTCGTTATCGCAATAAATTGTCTTGGTTGCGGGGAAAAAGTTAACAATTTGTAGCAGAGGGCTTGTGACATCGATTATTGTTCTGGATTATTGTTCATTAAACTCAACAGGGATTTTCTTTGATACGTGCTTACTAACTGAACCATTTTCCCCTTTAAGTATGTCCGATATCGGACGAGCTATGGCGGCAAAGTCCTTAATAAAAACCCTATAGTAGCCGGCTAACCCCAAGAAGGACCTAATGCTGTAGACACTCTTTGGTTCAGGGAATTCCTGAATAGCTTTAACCTTTTTGGGATCGGATGATGCTCCGTCTTTGGTTACAATGAAACCCAGGTATTCGATACTTTCCTTGAAGAATCGAGTCTTTTCAGGGCCTACACGCATGTTGGCGTCGATTAGACATTTTAACACAATGTTAATGTGTTGAAGGTGCTCCGTTTCATTTTTAGAAAAAATTATGACGTCGTCTACATAGACGAAGCAAATCTTTCCTATATGTTCCCTCAGGACATCGTCTATTGCCCTTTGGAAGATGCTGCTTGCGTTGCGCAGGCCAAACGGTAGACGACAGAACTCGTACTTGCCGCTGCTTACTGAAAATGAAGTCTTTTCGCGGTCATGCTCCGCAAGGAGATTTGGTAGTACCCAGACTTTAAGTCGAGGGTAGTGAAGTATTTTACCTTTCCTAAATTTACTAAGATCATAGGGATGCTCGGCATGGGGTAACGGTCCGGTATGGTTTTTTCGTTCAGTTTCCTGAAGTCGATTACCAACCTTTTTTTTTGGTTACCGTATGAGTCAGTGCCTTTCTTATCAACCACCCATGTTGGGCTGTTGTAAGGCGATCGATAAAGTCAGAAACACCCATGAGACTCGGGTATCTTGAATACACAGGCTCATTGTCTACTGTTCGGATTGTAGCGACGACAGCAGTGTTAAAAGGGAGAGCTTCATCTGCATTTGAGAAGGCTCTTTTGTTTCTGAGTATCATGTGCCTGAACCCTTTCTTTACGGAGGGGGGAACTACGATGTCGTTGACATCACATCAGCACATTGATAGTACTGGAGTTTTTCGGATGCACCCTGGTATTCCGGAGTGTTTTTCGTCAAGTTCAGTTTGACCCCGGCTTGTGTTAGCAAGTCGAAGCCTATGATAGCGTCGAAAGAATTTAGGGTATCGAGGAGAAAAAATGGGGAAGTAAGTCGGAAAATATTCATCAAGCATTTGCGCTTGATTTCGGTAGACCCGTGGATCGAGTTTACAAAGAATGACTTGGCGACCGGCGTTATGGTCTTTAGCTCTGTTAAGGGCTTCACATAATTTTTTGCCGCGCCAATGTCAATCTAGCCTAGCTAGTATTGCATCGAAATTTAAGACAGTATTGTGAGACACTAGTAGGGCTCCAGCTGAGCCTTTGATTTTATTCCTAATGATCGCTACCGCTTGGTAGTGTGTAGTGCTCTTTGGAAAGTTCTTGAACAGTTCGTATGCGTAGATGGCTGCTTGCCTCCACGCTACATACTCATCCTGTACGCCGGTGAAATCTGGCACAGACTTAATAATGTCTAAGGGGATATCGCATCTGCCGTTAGGATCGACGGATATTTTCTCGTATGTGATGATTTGCGGTGCTTCCACCTGTAAACTCTGTACTTGTGAAGCTAAAGCGGTTATTTGTGCTTGAAACTGATTTTGTTGTAGCGCTAAAGCTTGCCTGATGGCACCCTCAACGAGAGTCTGAATTTGAGCTGGATCCATTTCTTCAGTTACAGCGGTACCTGCAGGAGTAGGATCTGCTGAGCAATTGACTTTCCCCTCCCAGCTATCGTCACTATTATATTCAACTTTTATCTCCCTATAAGTCCAACTCATTGGCTTATGGTTGGCACTTTTCAAAACTTAGGCCGATCGTGAAAGATCGGCAGGTAAAACTATTGGCAATAATAGAAAATAGTGTATCTTGGGGTATGCAATATTTATTGCAAAAAATTTTTTAAGGTATGCAGCAAAAAATATAATGCTGTCCAAAGAATGCAACATTTATAAAAAATGAAATGTTGGCAAAAGAATGCAGCAATATTTACTTTAATTGTTTTTTTATTTTTATTTTATTTCACACGCATCGGTACGTGGCGTTCGTTAATAATTTCTTAGAAGCTGAAATCACTTATGAACTTACATGGTATGGGTTCTTGTTTATTGGTTGGGCGCCAATTATGTCTTCTCGTACACTTCGATGTCTTCTCCCTTTGGGAGGTGGTGATAAATCCAGCGGTGACTACTGGAACGGTGTAGATTAAGATGCGGGAACTTTCCCAGTTGCCCGTCTTGGACGTGGTCAACTATGAATGATAACACGGGTTATATTTATGACGGCAATGCCGGAGTTTAATCTTTCATACGTCTTATTACGTTGCGTTACAGATTGAGACTGCTAGCTGAAGAAATGTCCAAGCTTAAGCTTGACCTGTGAAGTCAATGCATCGCGCCATTCGTTAGAGTCGGCGAGCCGACTCAGCTGTGCGCTGAACTCTTAGCGGCGAGTCAGCATTGTTTACATTGTTTACTTGTTCGCGCAAGTACAAAATTTTAATCTTTTATGTTTTATAGGCGCACAGGCATAATCTTTAGAGTTTTCCCCTCACCGTACGCACTCTCTAGTGGAACCTTGGCGTAAATACACATATGTATATATATACAAAAAACCAAAATGGAGCAGACTCACTCGGATGATGTGGGTGTGGTTACGCCGCTTCGTCGTCGTTGGTGCCCCGCCTATGGTGGCTCGTCTCCCCGTCAGGATGGTTGTGCCGCGGACAAGTGCGCGGGGTATGGCCAACGTGCTCCCCTGCTAGGGCAGAGATGCGCCGCTGGGTCGAATCCTGGCCTGCCTCTTATGTTGGGCCTCTCAGGACCGAGAACTGATCTCTTCGTTGCCGGAACAGGAGTCGTTTTTTTTATAAAGTGTCTTATGGTTTTGTGTATTCGTCACGGCTCGCAATCTTTTAATCCAAGTTCATTATTAAATAACTAAAGATTCTTCGTTATATATACATTTTTTTTTTTTATTATTAATGTATATCGGCTTATTTTGCCGGTTAGAAAGTTTTCTTTCGCGTAATTTTGCACGGGGCCGGTATCAAAAAGAAGAAAAAAACATTAATGTGCTTTCTAGCACGGCACGCCCGGTGTTGACCGCTGACAAATGCCGAATTTCGGCACACGCATACATTTGTGAGGCGAGCACCGTTGCTGCTCATCTGCAAAGCTGCATTTTTTTGGGTCAACGCTATCACCACCAAGCTAAAAATCAAGTTAATAATTATAAGCCTTAATTTAAATGCAATTGACTTTTTGAGAATACACAAATATTCTATGGGTCAATTAGATATACTGTAGAATATTTCATTAAGATCGGTTAAGATCCGATCGGTTTTGTGTTTTGACTGTGGACGTGCTTGCGCCAGCGAGCGAGAATTCCAAGAATTTCTGTATACATGTATACATACACACATTCATGTGCGTCTGCTTCGAATTCTATCAACAGCATTGCAATTGCGATTGTATTGTTATCTGTGCTGCTATTTGAAATTGTTTTTTTTTTCTCATAAAGAATTAATTATTGGTGTGGCTGTTGGGTAGAGGCGGCGACGAGTAGTAGTAGTGCGGTCTGTCGTGAGATCGAGCCCTACCGGGGAAACAATTTTTTTTTTTTTGTCCAGTTACTACTAAAGCAGAGGAGCGCGTAGCGCGATCTGCATTTTGTGTTTGAATAAGAGGTTTCAGGGTATTCCCAAGTCGGGAGACTATAAGCTCTTACTTGTTGTCTGTTTAAACCCTTTTTTTTTGGCGGGGTACTAACGAAACCTCTATGCACTTTATTTTTGCTAGATCAATGTTATGCAGAGTCGTACCGCTCGGTACCATACAATTACATCCTTATTGTAAATTCATTAGTTACCGAATTGATATTGCATCGCCAGTAGCCATCTCAAAGAGTCGTCAAAAACGCTAATGGTGCTGCGGTGAAATATATTGTTTTCTTAGTAAAATTCAATGTGTACTCCTACGACATAAACTAGTTTTGTACGTCCAATAAATTAATATACACCTTGTTCTCTTTTTACACGAATTCGTTGCTTCAAAACGACTATAAATATTCTAGTCACTTTAATATTACTCACGAATTATATAATTTAATATCGTATTAAATGTTTCTCAGCTTAGTTATATTGGGTTTGTTTTCGTTTCAATATGCTTAATGTAGACAAATATAACAAATTGAAATTGCAACCAAATGTTACAAAATATTTTCCGATACCAAACATACTTGTTATGTCGATTATGTGCGTATTTTATCTTAGAGTGGGACTCCCCGGATTATACCCAAGGTCAGGACGTCATTTTGTTATAATATATTTAATGTATTAATATGTGTAAGTACCATATTATGAATTGAACTTATTATGAAGTGAACTTTAACAAGAAATTGTATGTGTATTTTTTTTTTAGCTGCGGATCCAATCTAATATTTTAATATTGAGCAATTATAATTTTTTACCGCAGTTTTTATTATTTTTTGTACCCTGAGCCCATTGAGTATTGGTAAAAGTACGTATGTACATATGCCGACATGCGTAGGCTCGTGGAGCACCTAAGTGGTGATGTGCAGGGTATTCGAAAGACTGCGAAAGGCGAACCCCTGGTGCGCCTCAGTAGGAGGCTTTAGCACTCCGCAACCGAGTTTCATGAAGCTGTGGGAAAGGCCTTGGGAGACCGGTCTAAAGTGAGTACGCTAACTGAAACGTGTTAGGTTGAGATAAAGGACCTGGACGAGCTGGCGACGAAAGAAGAAGTGCTCGACGCAGTTAAAGTTGCCCTAAAAGAAGACTCCCTGTCAATTGAAGCGATCAAGTTGGCGGCCAGCAAAGGGCCACAATTACTCTCCCAGCGTCAAAAGTCACAAGCCAGGGCTAGTCGAGATGGCCAAGATAAGCATTGAATAGGTGGTCTGCCGAATACCACCGGCACCAGCTGTGAGGACTTAAAAGGCGCATGCTTCAGATGCGGAGATACAGTTCACGAATCGAAGAATTGCTCCAAGCCACCTAAATGCAGCCTTTGCACATGTAAAGGTATAAAATCAACGGACCACGCTACAAGCAGCTTTAAGTGTGCGGCGTACCCCGAAGCAGTACCCAATCTGAAATGTTAAGAGTAGTCCAACTGAACTGAACTTCAACTTAACCACTGCATAGCTGCTCAAGCCCTCTTATAGCAGACTGTCAGCGAAATGTGCATCGATGTTGCCATTATTAGCGAACCTCACCACCGAGAGACCAACTGCCCCAGAATATGGACCGAGGATCAGGATAGAAAAGCTGCGCTCTGAATATGCGGCGCCCCATCGACATCGCTGACGAACACAAAGTCCTTTACAGGGTTTGTACGCGCACAATACGGCACCCTGTGGATATACAGCTGCTACCTGGCCCAAGCAACTAACGCAAGAGGTCGTGCCCTGTTGGAAAGCTTCGCAGCTCTGGATATAGCCTTGCTAAGCTCCGGCTCACAAAACATCTTTATCCGGGGCGGTATCGGATGAGTAATCGGTGCAGCTAAATGGGAACTAAGCGACGTATACACCAGCGATCACTCTGCTATAATATGTGCGCTCGGCGAGGGAACTGCGCAAAGAACGAGAAGCATAAGTCGGAAAGCTTACCGACTGGATACTTTCGACACCGAGGCCTTTTCCAACGCAAAAATCGCTTTCACAGCCGGCAACGCTGAGTTTAGAGCCTCCCAAATGGCGTGTGAATTATCGCGTGCCTGTGACGAGAGCCTGCAAGCCCACGTGCTGGTGGAACGAAAATATTGCCGAAGCACGGCGGAACTGCATCCAAGACAGAAGGAGATACCAGCAAGCCCGAGGTAGACCCAACTATGCCGAAGGGCGACTTGTGTACCAAAGGGCCAGAAAGAAAGTCTGTATTTGTTTAACGTGGCATGTACCCCGTGGGGGTTTACTACCACGGTATTCGTTTATGCCACATATGTGACATAAAATACAGCGAGTCGAAACAAAGCGTCGGACTAGCGCCCCTCCAAGACACTGCATGTGCAGTGTCTCTTCGGTACCAATTGAATGCATGTTTGTGTTTGTGAGGGGCGAGTCCTATCTAAACCTCTGCTGTTCTATGGGTACAGCACCCGGTTGACCCGCAACTCCACTCCACACTGGGCTAGCCTCGGCCATTAGTTTTGGTCGGCTGTTCGTGGCTATTGCTACTCCCCAGTTTTGTAATCGACAAACACGGAATGGGTCGTCCATTGTTTGACTTACCCCAATTGGGTCGTGTCTGCCAGATTAAGCTCTGTTAGGCTTCGTGGCACAGTCCATACCACTCCCAGTTTTGGCTTACGTCAGCCCGGTACTGGCCGACCCTGTGTGGCTGCTCTTTACTCCATCCCACACCGCCGTCTAGCAAACGCCGCTCGTGCAAACAACTCAAGGAGTTGCCTTCGCATCATCTCTCCTGAAACCAAGTCCGTCGAGGTCTCGCAGATCTGGATAGAGTGGGCAAGCAACTAGCACGTGCTGCCAGTCTTCATGCTCTGTACCAAAGGGCCAGAAAAGGTTAAAGATGGCCTTTGCGACTCCATGAGGCAAGGCATATAAAACTGTCGTAAAAAGGCTCTACGCCGGCAAGCAAATGCAGCCTTTCTAACCCAAGTGAGCTGAAGTTGATTGTGGAAACGCTATTCCCTAACAGACCCGAAGTACGAAAACACGCCGGTCATAAACTACGCGTCCCCCATCTGGAGCAGAGCAATGGCCTTTCCTAGCTACAGCCGGGACGTATAGTTTATTTATCGCCTAAGCGCTCTATGGGTTAGCTGTGCCTGCCTTCCGGACAGTATCAGACGAAGTGGCTTTGGTCATCGCAGGAATGGTTCCGCTTGATGAACTGGCAACCGAAGCGTTAGTCTGCTATAGAGCTATTAATGGAAACAGCAGAGCAAACTCGGTTCGCACCACAGCAAGGATGCAAAGCATAGCACGATGGCGATGTAATCGCTTCTCTCTTCTTGCTGGACGCGTAGGCTCATCCCAAACCTGGAAGCCTGGATAACCGCAAGTATGGAAACACTAATTTCTAATTAACGCAGCTCGTATCGGGTCACGTATGCTTCAGGAGTTACTTGAAGCGATTTGGCCACGACAACACAGATGAGTGTTCTTGGTGCGGCAGAGGAATCGCAGAGGACGCGCACCACATCATCTTCGAGTGTGGACGGTTCTCAACGAACAGACAGGAACTGGAGGACAGCATGGGCAGAACAATCACGGTGGACAAGCTGGTCAGGAATATGCTAGACACCGCACAAAAGTGGGACGCAGCCAGCACCTTCGCAGCAAAAGTAATGATGGAACTCAGGAGAGTTGAGCGCAACAAACGGAGAGCGGAGGAAGTTTAGGTAGCAACAACATGCCCGTGAAGCAATGCTTTGTGGTTCCGCAGGCAATTCAGGCTATCCAATAATCATGTCCCCCAACTACCTAAGCATAAAATTTAACTTATAAATTGTATAATAGTTTGCTAATAATCAAAATACAAAAAAAAAAACACATTCAGCATTAGAATTGCGATGGGATTGTTTTTTGTGCTGCAATTTTAATTCGTTTTTTATTTCATTAAAACTGAAGAAGAGGCGGCGGCAAGTAGTGCGGTCTGTTGCGAGTTCGAAACCTACCGAAGTAACTTTTTTTTATACCCTGAACCCATTGAAAATAGTTAAAATGTATATGTGCAAATGTATGTAACAGGCAGAAGGAAGCATCTCCGACCACATAAACTATATATATTCTTGATCAGCATCAAAAGCCGAGTCGATCTAGCCATGTCCGTCTGTCTGTCTGTCCGTCCGTCCGTATGTTTGAACGCAAGGATCTCAGAACCTATAAGAGCTAGAGACTTGTAGACAACGTGCTCCGCTGCTAGGGCAGAGATACGCCGCTGGGTCGAATCCTGGCCTGCCTCTTATGGTGGGCCTCTCAGGACCGAGAACTGGTCTCATTTTTATTTTTTAAGTGTCTTAAGGTTTTGTGTGTTCGTCACGGGTTGCACGTAATATTTATGTTTCGATTTTGTATGCCTCGGGACAATGTTTTAATTCAACTTCAACTTTTTTTTATGACTATTGTAGATCGGCTTATTTGGCTTTTGGCTCTTTCGCGTACTTTTGCACGGGGCCGGTATCAAAAAGAAGAAAAAAACTTTAATGTGCTTTCTAGCACGGCACGCCCGCTGTTGACCGCTGACAAATTCAAACTCCTGGCTGTACATTTGGGCAGCAACATCAAAGGCGCCGAACTTCGGCACACGCACAAATGCATCTGCACAGCTGCATTTTTTTGGGTCAACGGCCCATATGAAGGCCAAGGGCATCTCCAAGAGCATGCGATCCACTCTCCTTATTATCTCTTTGGGAGCGAATCGGGCGCCCCTTCTGGCGCCGAAGATCGCTAGCTCGGTGTGTCCTCCATAATTCGAGCGCCGTTGTGTGCCCGGCTTCCCCCCGATATTTTGCCCCTATGACAAAAGATATCGGCGCGGCCGATATAAAGAACGCAACCAATTACGGGCAATATCGATTTTATTATTTTATTATAATAAAAGCATGGGCAGTAACAATAACATTATAAATTTGATCATCTCCAATTAGAGCTCCGGGGTGACCTAATTCAGCTCGAATTAAAATTCTTAAAGATGTTCCTACTATTCCTGCTCAAGCACCAAAAATAAAATATAATGTTCCAATATCTTTATGATTTGTTGAAAATAATCATTGTCGCGATTAAGTGGCTGAAGTTAGGCGATAGATTGTAAATCTATTTATAAGAAATTTTCTTCTTAATCAATTGATTAGTAAATTTATAAACGGTCTTATAGTCAACAATGACATCAAACTGCAATTTTGAAGGAGTAAATAATTACTAAGGCTTAAAGGACTTCCTATATTTATAGCTTTGAAGGCTATTAGTTTTATTTAACTTAAAGCCTTTAACCTAAAATATAGAATAAAATATTGAAATTATAAATAACCCGAAAATAGATAAAAAAGTACAAATTAAATATAATTTTATACTAAAATTATTGATTTGGGTGTTAATGACCCAGTTATTTTCATAGTAATTTAATATGAATGCTGAGTAACAAATTCGTAAATAAAAAAATAATGTAATTAAAGTTGATATTAATAAAATTATCAATTGAAAATATTGTCCATAAAAAGTTAATTGTTGAATTACTACTCATTTAGGTAAAAATCCTAAAAATGGGGGTAATCCACCTAATGATAAAAAATTCATAAATAAAGTAAATTTTATAGTTTTTCTTTGTATAAATCATGAAAATAATTGATTTAAATGAAATAGTTTAAAGAGATTAAATATAAAAGTTAAAATAAAGGATAAAAAAGAATAAAATAAAAAATAAATCAATCAAATTGATTCATTAATTTGTAAAGCTCTTAATATTCATCCTAAATGATTAATTGAAGAAAAAGCTATAAGTTTACGCAAAGAAGTTTGGTTTAAACCTCCGATTGCTCCAATAATAACTGAAAAAATTACTCTAATAAGCAATAGATTTTTTAAATTTAAATAAGAAATTAATATTAAAGGAGCGATTTTTTGTCATGTTATTAAAAGAAGAGCATTTATTCAAGTTAATCCTTCTATTAAATTAGGAAATCAAAAATGAAAAGGAGCTGCTCCTCTTTTTATTAGTAATAATGTTGACAAAATGATTATTGAAGTAAAAGAATTATTAATTTCAATTGTTATTCTGTTATTCAATATTAATAAAATTACTGAAAATAATAAAACAGTTGAGGCTAAAGCTTGGGTTAAAAAATATTTTAAAGAAGCTTCAGTTGATTTAAAATTATTATTATCTCTTATTAGGGGAATAAAAGATAACAAATTAATTTCTAAACCTATTCATGCTCCTAACCAAGAGTTAGAGGTTACCGTAATTAATGTTCCAATAATTATTATTGTAATAAATAAAATTTTTGAAGAATTATTAAAAATTAAAAAGAAAAGGATTAGAACCTTTATAAATGGGGTATGAACCCAGTAGCTTAATTAGCTTATCTTTTTATATTTTGGTGTACGATGCACAAAAGTTTTTGATACTTTTAGCAATAGTTTAATTCTATTAAATATAAAGTCATTGTAAAAAAAACAATAAATTTAATCAATGAATGTAGAATTCTACATAATTTACCCTATCAAGGTAATCCTTTTCGTCAGGCAATTCATTTATAATAAAATTACGATTATTTTTTTTTTTTTTTTATTCTTTACTAATATTTTTAAAAAAAAATTGAATTTATAAAATTATATTAATTTTAATTAAATAATACTTTTTAGTAAAAATTTTTGTAAAGTATAGTATTGTTTAAAGATATTTAAAATTTTCTATATAGATATATATAAATTAATAAATTATCAACGATATATAAATATATAAATATATAATAATTTATAATATTTATATTAATTTATATAAATCAAAAGAATCATTAGATAAAACTTTAAAATATAGATTTTTTTTTACTGTATATGTAATGATTTTTGGATTGCGAAATTTTTTATTTAAATTGTTAACTATATAATAATATATTAAATATTTATATATATATATATTATCTATTAATCTAGACTTAGTATACAAAAATGTTTTTTTAAAATTTATTAATTTTAAAATAAATACATTTTCTTTATATCTATATTTTCATAAATTGCAAAAAAAAAAAAAAATAGAAAGATTTTTTAATAGAGTTAAAATTAGCTTTAATTTAATTAGGTTATTGATGTTAATTTTTTATTTAAAATTAATTATCTTGTAAATTTTTGATATTTTTATTTATACGCATATTTATATATTTATTAAAATTAATTTTATTTTATTTTTTAAAATAGTAATTTTATGAATTTATTAAATTTTGTGATTTTTTAAGTTTATTTAAATTTTAGTATATTTTTAATTATTTTATACTAAAATGTAATATTATAAAGAAAATTATTTATTTTTAAATTATGTGATTTTTTAAAAAATTAAGAATTAATATAAAAAATAAAATAATATTTAATTTTCATTATTATTTTACAATGAAATTTAAATTAATAGGGGTTTATTTTTGATATTTTTGGTTCTAGTAATTAAAAAAGTTTATCAATATTTATATTAAATTATTTTAAAATTTAATTTTTAATAAATTATTAAAATAAATTTTTATTTTAATAATAAGATTTAATATATTTTAAAATAAATTTATAAAGTTTTATTTTGGCTTAAAAATTTGTTATTAATTTGATTTATATGTAAATTTTTGTGTGAATTTGTATTAATTTAAAAAATTGATGTAATTATTATAATCGCAGTAATTAATTTTATTATTTAAAGAAATTTAGAAATAGCAATATTAAAAAGTATAGATTAAATTGGTGCCAGCAATCGCGGTTATACCAATTATACAAATGAATTTTTTTAGTAAAAGTTAAATTGATTTAATTTAAAAATAATTAAATTTATTAAGTGAAATTTTAAATTTAAAATTTTTATGAAGTAAATTATTGAAGCTTGAAAATTTTAATTAAAAACTAGGATTAGATACCCTATTATTTAAAATGTAAATATAAATACTTAAGTAGTAATAGATAAGTTCTTGAAACTTAAAAAATTTGGCGGTATTTTAGTCTATCCAGAGGAACCTGTTTTGTAATCGATAATCCGCGATGGACCTTACTTAAATTTGTAATCAGTTTATATACCGTCGTTATCAGAATATTTTACAAGAATAATAATATTCAATAATTTTTATTAAAATTTATATCAGATCAAGGTGTAGCTTATATTTAAGTAATAATGGGTTACAATAAAATTATTTAAACGGATTAAATTATGAAAAAATTTTTGAAGGTGGATTTGGTAGTAAAATTATAAAGATTAATAATTTGATTTTAGCTCTAAAATATGTACACATCGCCCGTCGCTCTTATTATTAAGGTAAGATAAGTCGTAACATAGTAGATGTACTGGAAAGTGTATCTAGAATGACAATTTAAAGCTTATTTAGTAAAGCATTTCATTTACATTGAAAAGATTTTTGTGCAAATCAATATAAATTGATTAGATTTTATTTATTAATTTTATTTATTTTATGAAAAAGTATTAAAAATATTTATATAGAAAAAAGTTTTAGTATTGTTTAAAGAAAAAATAATTTTAATAATAGTTTAATAGTATTGTAAAAGAAAATTGAAATATTTTGAAAAATTTTTATTTTAAAAGAAAATTTAATTTATTGTACCTTGTGTATCAGCGTTTATTAAATAAAAAATATTTAAGTATATTTTTCTCGATTTTAAAAGAGTTAGTGTGATATGAAAGTTAATGTAATAAAATTATTTTAAATATCGCATTAGAAATGAAATGTTATTCGTTTTTAAAGGTATCTAGTTTTTCAAGAAATAAATTTAATTTAGAAATTATAAATTTATTTAAAAAATTTTTTAATTAAATAATTTATAATTTTAATATTTTATGGGATAAGCTATAAAATAAATTTTTATAAATAATAAATAAATTTAAAAATTATATGCTTAGAATTAGCAATTATTAAAAAATCTGTTATAATTTATTTTATTCATTAAATTATTTATTATATTTTAAATTTTTATTGAAATATTAATTTTAATTTTTAAAATTAAGTAATAATGATAAAATTAGTATATTTTATTGTAAAATAAATTTAAATGGTAAGTTTAAGTAAAGAATTCGGCAAAAATAATATCCGCCTGTTTAACAAAAACATGTCTTTTTGAATTAAATTTAAAGTCTAACCTGCCCACTGAAAATTTTTAAATGGCCGCAGTATTTTAACTGTGCAAAGGTAGCATAATCATTAGTCTTTTAATTGAAGGCTGGAATGAATGGTTTGACGAGATATTAACTGTTTCATTTAAATTTTTTATAGAATTTTATTTTTTAGTCAAAAAGCTAAAATTTATTTAAAAGACGAGAAGACCCTATAAATCTTTATATTTTATTTATTTTAATTATAAAGATTATTTTTATTATAATAAAATGAAATATTTTATTGGGGTGATATTAAAATTTAAAAAACTTTTAATGATTTAAGTCATTAATGTATGAATATTTGATCCGTTATTAACGATTAAAAATTTAAGTTACTTTAGGGATAACAGCGTAATTTTTTTGGAGAGTTCATATCGATAAAAAAGATTGCGACCTCGATGTTGGATTAAGATATAATTTTGGGTGTAGCCGTTCAAATTTTAAGTCTGTTCGACTTTTAAATTCTTACATGATCTGAGTTCAAACCGGCGTAAGCCAGGTTGGTTTCTATCTTTAATAAATTATAATATTTTAGTACGAAAGGACCAAATATTAAAATAATTTTATTTTAAAATAGAATAATATTAATTAATATAACTATTTTGGCAGATTAGTGCAATAAATTTAGAATTTATTTATGTAATATTTATTACAGATAGTACTTGTTTTATATAGAATTAATTATGTCTTTAATTGGAAGTTTATTATTAATTATTTGTGTATTAGTAAGTGTAGCTTTTTTAACACTGTTAGAACGTAAAGTTTTAGGTTATATTCAAATTCGTAAGGGTCCTAATAAAGTCGGTTTAATAGGAATTCCTCAACCTTTTTGTGATGCGATTAAATTATTTACAAAAGAACAAACTTACCCTTTATTATCAAATTATTTAAGATATTATATTTCACCTATTTTATCTTTATTTTTATCTTTAGTAGTTTGAATATGTATACCATTTTTTGTAAAATTATACTCTTTTAGATTAGGAGGTTTATTTTTTTTATGTTGTACTAGACTTGGGGTTTATACAGTTATAGTAGCAGGGTGGTCTTCTAATTCAAATTATGCCTTATTAGGGGGTTTACGAGCTGTTGCTCAAACTATTTCATATGAAGTTAGTTTGGCTTTAATTTTATTATCTTTTGTATTTTTAATTGGGGGGTATAATTTTTTATATTTTTATTATTATCAGGCTTATATGTGGTTTTTATTTATTTTATTCCCTATAGCTTTAGTTTGATTAACAATTTCCTTGGCTGAAACTAATCGGACGCCTTTTGATTTTGCGGAAGGTGAATCTGAATTAGTTTCAGGGTTTAATGTTGAATACAGAAGAGGTGGATTTGCGTTAATTTTTTTAGCTGAATACGCAAGAATTTTATTTATAAGAATGTTATTTTGTGTAATTTTTTTGGGGTGTGATGTATTTAATTTTTTATTTTATTTTAAATTAATATTAATTTCATTTATTTTTATTTGGGTTCGAGGGACTTTACCTCGATTTCGTTATGATAAATTAATATATTTAGCATGAAAATGTTTTTTATCATTTTCATTAAATTATCTATTATTTTTTATTGGTTTAAAAATTTTATTATTTTCTTTATTGTTATGAATTAAAATTAGTAAATTAGAAAGTTAATAGAAAGCAAAATTTCTATCTTATGTTTTCAAAACATATGCTTATTCAAGCTCATTAACTAATTTAATAAATTATCTCATCATTTATTTACTAATGGATTTATTAAATAGTATAAAAAGTAAACAACAGTTAAAATTTGTCCAATTAAAACATAAGGTTCTTCTACAGGTCGAGCCCCAATTCAAGTTAATAAAATTACTGTTACTACTATAATTCAAAATAAAATTTGATTAATTGGATAAAATTGAATACCTCGGAATTTTCTTAAGTTGTAGAATGGTAAAATTATTAAAATTGCAATTGATAAAACTAAAGCAATTACTCCTCCTAATTTATTAGGAATAGACCGAAGAATTGCGTAGGCGAATAAAAAATATCATTCTGGCTGGATATGGGCTGGTGTTACTAAAGGGTTAGCTGGAATAAAATTATCTGGGTCACCTAATAAATTAGGATTAATTAAAATTAAAGAAATTAATAAAAAAATTATAACAATAAATCCTACAATATCCTTATAAGTAAAATATGGATGAAATGGAATTTTATCTCTATTTGAATTTAATCCAATTGGGTTATTAGATCCAGTTTGATGAAGAAATAATAAGTGAATTATAGTTATAGCTAAAACAATAAATGGTAAAATAAAATGAAATGTAAAAAATCGTGTTAAAGTTGCATTATCGACGGCAAATCCTCCTCAAACTCATTGTACAAGATCAATTCCTAAATAAGGTACTGCGGATAATAAATTTGTAATTACAGTTGCTCCTCAAAAAGATATTTGTCCTCACGGTAAAACGTAACCTATGAATGCTGTTCCTATAACTAAAAATAAAATAATTACTCCAATTATTCAAGTTGGGGTGAATAGATAAGATCCATAATAAATTCCTCGTCCTACATGAAGATAAATACAAATAAAAAAAAAAGAAGCACCATTAGCATGTATTGTTCGTAATAATCATCCATAATTTACATCGCGACAAATATGATTAACTCTATTAAAAGCTAAATTTACATCAGCGGTGTAGTGTATTGCTAAAAATAATCCAGTTAAAATTTGAATAATTAAACATAATCCTAGTAAAGATCCAAAATTTCACCATCTTGAAATATTAATAGGAGCAGGTAAATCAACTAATGCATTATTAGCAATTTTAAATAAGGGGTGGGAGGTTCGTAAAGGTTTGTTCATTAATTTATAGTTCGTAAAGGTCCTTTAAATATTTTGGTAATTTTTACAATAACAATTAAAGTAATTAATAAATAATTTATTAAAAGAATTGTTACTAAATTTGTAGGAAAATTATAAAGTTTATTTAAAGATAAAGAATTTTCTATAAAGTAGGAATAATTTGAAGAAATTGTTTCTATTTCGTTATTTATTAAAAAAAATGTGGTTGAATTTTTGTCAATAATAAAAGTTAAAATTAAAAGTAATAATAATAAAATAATTGAAATTAATGTTAATTTAATTGATAAATTGAATATTTCATTTGAGGCTAAAGAGGTAACATAAATAAATAAAACTAATATTCCTCCAAGAAAAATTAAAAATAAAATATATGAAAATCAGAATGTTTTAGTTATTAAGCCTGTAATTAAAGAAATTAAAATTGTTTGAATTAAAAGAGTTAATCCTATAGCTAATGGGTGAATTATGTTTATAAAAATAATTGAGGTTAATAAAATTAAAGAGTATAAAATTAATTGAAGAATTTCAAGAGGTAGTTTATATAAAATATTAATTTTGGGGATTAATGAAAAAGAAATTCTTTTCTCTTGAAGTTTTAAAAGAATATATCTTATTTTTGATTTACAAGACCAATGTTTTTGTTAAACTATTAAAACTAATGATTATAATTTTGTATTGAAGTTTACCAATAATTTTATTTATTTGTGGATTATTTTGTTTTGTTTCAAATCGAAAACATTTATTATCAATACTTTTAAGCTTAGAATTTATTGTTTTAATTTTATTTTTTATATTATTTATTTATTTAAATATATTAAATTATGAAAGTTATTTTAGAATAATATTTTTAACTTTTAGAGTCTGTGAAGGTGCTTTAGGTTTATCAATTTTAGTATCTATAATTCGAACTCATGGGAATGATTATTTTCAATCTTTTAGAATTATATAATGTTAAAATTAACATTTTTTTTATTATTTTTATTACCTTTATGTTTTATTAATAGAATATTTTGAATGGTGCAAGTTTTATTATTTTTTATTAGATTTTTATTTTTATTAATAAATAATTTTATAAATTATTGAATAAATATTTCTTATTTTTTAGGGTGTGATATACTTTCTTATGGGCTTATTTTATTAAGTTTATGAATTTGTTCTTTAATACTAATAGCAAGTGAAAGAGTTTACAAGTATAATAATTATAAAAATTTATTTTTATTAAATGTTATTATATTATTATTATTATTAGTTTTAACATTTAGAAGAATAAATTTATTTATATTTTATTTATTTTTTGAAAGAAGATTAATTCCTACTTTATTTTTGATTTTAGGGTGAGGGTATCAGCCTGAACGTTTACAAGCTGGAATTTATTTATTATTTTATACTTTATTAGTTTCGTTACCGATATTAATTGGAATTTTTTATTTAATAAATAAAATAGGAACAATAAATTTTTATTTAATAAATAACTATATATTTAATTATGATTTATTATATTTTTGTATAATATGTGCATTTTTGGTGAAAATACCTATATTTTTAGTACATTTATGATTACCGAAAGCCCATGTAGAAGCTCCAGTTTCTGGTTCAATAATTTTAGCTGGAATTATGTTAAAATTAGGGGGTTACGGTATACTACGAGTTTTATCAATTTTACAAGTAATAAATTTAAAATATAGATTTATTTGAATTAGAATTAGATTAGTCGGGGGTGTGTTAGTAAGATTTGTATGTTTACGTCAAACCGATTTAAAGGCATTGATTGCATATTCTTCAGTTGCTCATATAAGAATTGTATTAGCGGGACTTTTAACTATATCTTATTGAGGGCTATGTGGGTCTTATAGATTAATAATTGCTCATGGATTATGTTCATCTGGCTTATTTTGTTTAGCTAATGTATCTTATGAACGGCTTGGGAGTCGAAGTTTATTAATTAATAAGGGGTTATTAAATTTTATACCTGCGATAGCTTTATGATGATTTTTGTTAAGATCAGCTAATATAGCAGCTCCTCCAACATTAAATTTATTGGGGGAAATTTCTTTATTAAATAGAATTGTTTCTTGGTCTTGAGTATCAATAATTATATTATCTTTTTTATCCTTTTTTAGAGCTGCTTATACTCTTTATTTATATTCATTTAGTCAACATGGAAAAATTTTTTCAGGGGTATATTCATTTAGAAGAGGTAAGGTTCGCGAATATTTACTTATAATATTACATTGATTACCTTTAAATTTATTAATTATAAAGAGAGATATATGTTTATTATGATTATATTTAAATAGTTTAAAAAAATACTAATTTGTGGTGTTAGTGATATGAGTTAATCATTTTAGATCGTGAAATATTTAAATATTTGTAGAATTAGATTTTTGAATTTAATTTCTATTAGAATAACATGTTTTTTTTGTAGATTATATTTTTTGTTAAATAATTTAGTTTATTTTATTGAATGAGAAGTAATTTCTTTAAATTCTATATCAATTGTTATAACGTTTTTATTTGATTGAATAAGTTTATTATTTATGTCTTTTGTTTTAATAATTGCTTCTTTAGTAATTTATTACAGAAAAGAATACATAGAAAGAGACATAAATATTAATCGATTTATTATATTAGTTTTAATATTTGTTTTGTCAATAATATTATTAATTATTAGACCAAATTTAGTAAGAATTTTATTAGGATGAGATGGATTAGGATTAGTTTCATATTGTTTAGTTATTTATTTTCAAAATATTAAGTCTTATAACGCGGGGATATTAACAGCTTTATCAAATCGAATTGGAGATGTAGCTTTATTATTAGCTATTGCATGAATATTAAATTATGGTAGATGAAATTATATTTTTTACTTAGAAGTAATACAAAACGAATTTGAAATAAAATTAATCGGGTCTTTGGTTATATTAGCGGCTATAACTAAAAGAGCACAAATTCCTTTTTCTTCTTGATTACCTGCTGCGATAGCAGCTCCAACACCTGTTTCTGCTTTGGTTCATTCATCTACATTGGTAACTGCTGGGGTTTATTTATTAATTCGATTTAATATTTTATTAAGAAATTCATGAATAGGCCAGTTTTTACTTTTATTATCAGGTTTGACAATATTTATAGCAGGATTGGGGGCAAATTTTGAGTTTGATTTAAAAAAAATTATTGCATTATCTACTTTGAGTCAGTTAGGATTAATAATAAGAATTTTATCTATAGGATTTTATAAATTAGTATGTTTCATTTATTAACTCATGCTTTATTTAACTTATTATTTATATTTAAAAAAAAAATAAATATTAATTTATTAAATTAATATCTGAAATTATATTTTATTTATAATATTAAATTTATAATTAATTTTATTTATTTAAAATAAATTTATGAATTTATTAAATTTTGTGATAAGTTATTTAAATTAGTATATTTTTAATTATTTTATACTAAAATGTAATATATAAAGAAAATTATTTATTTAAATTATGTGATTTTTAAAAAATTAAGAATTAAAAAAAAATAAAATAATATTTAATTTTCATTATTATTTTACAATGAAATTTAAATTAATAGGGGTTTATTTTTGATATTTTTGGTTCTAGTAATTAAAAAGTTTATCAATATTTATATTAAATTATTTTAAAATTTAATTTTTAATAAATTATTAAAATAAATTTTTATTTTAATAATAAGATTTAATATATTTTAAAATAAATTTATAAAGTTTTATTTTGGCTTAAAAATTTGTTATTAATTTGATTTATATGTAAATTTTTGTGTGAATTTGTATTAATTTAAAAAATTGATGTAATTATTATAATCGCAGTAATTAATTTTATTATTTAAAGAAATTTAGAAATAGCAATATTAAAAAGTATAGATTAAATTGGTGCCAGCAATCGCGGTTATACCAATTATACAAATGAATTTTTTAGTAAAAGTTAAATTGATTTAATTTAAAAATAATTAAATTTATTAAGTGAAATTTTAAATTTAAAATTTTTATGAAGTAAATTATTGAAGCTTGAAAATTTTAATTAAAAACTAGGATTAGATACCCTATTATTTAAAATGTAAATATAAATACTTAAGTAGTAATAGATAAGTTCTTGAAACTTAAAAAATTTGGCGGTATTTTAGTCTATCCAGAGGAACCTGTTTTGTAATCGATAATCCGCGATGGACCTTACTTAAATTTGTAATCAGTTTATATACCGTCGTTATCAGAATATTTTACAAGAATAATAATATTCAATAATTTTTATTAAAATTTATATCAGATCAAGGTGTAGCTTATATTTAAGTAATAATGGGTTACAATAAAATTATTTAAACGGATTAAATTATGAAAAAATTTTTGAAGGTGGATTTGGTAGTAAAATTATAAAGATTAATAATTTGATTTTAGCTCTAAAATATGTACACATCGCCCGTCGCTCTTATTATTAAGGTAAGATAAGTCGTAACATAGTAGATGTACTGGAAAGTGTATCTAGAATGACAATTTAAAGCTTATTTAGTAAAGCATTTCATTTACATTGAAAAGATTTTTGTGCAAATCAATATAAATTGATTAGATTTTATTTATTAATTTTATTTATTTTATGAAAAAGTATTAAAAATATTTATATAGAAAAAAGTTTTAGTATTGTTTAAAGAAAAAATAATTTTAATAATAGTTTAATAGTATTGTAAAAGAAAATTGAAATATTTTGAAAAATTTTTATTTTAAAAGAAAATTTAATTTATTGTACCTTGTGTATCAGCGTTTATTAAATAAAAAATATTTAAGTATATTTTTCTCGATTTTAAAAGAGTTAGTGTGATATGAAAGTTAATGTAATAAAATTATTTTAAATATCGCATTAGAAATGAAATGTTATTCGTTTTTAAAGGTATCTAGTTTTTCAAGAAATAAATTTAATTTAGAAATTATAAATTTATTTAAAAAATTTTTTAATTAAATAATTTATAATTTTAATATTTTATGGGATAAGCTATAAAATAAATTTTTATAAATAATAAATAAATTTAAAAATTATATGCTTAGAATTAGCAATTATTAAAAAATCTGTTATAATTTATTTTATTCATTAAATTATTTATTATATTTTAAATTTTTATTGAAATATTAATTTTAATTTAAAATTAAGTAATAATGATAAAATTAGTATATTTTATTGTAAAATAAATTTAAATGTAAGTTTAAGTAAAGAATTCGGCAAAAATAATATCCGCCTGTTTAACAAAAACATGTCTTTTTGAATTAAATTTAAAGTCTAACCTGCCCACTGAAAATTTTTAAATGGCCGCAGTATTTTAACTTCAAAGGTAGCATAATCATTAGTCTTTTAATTAAGGCTGAATGAATGGTTTACGAGATATTAACTGTTTCATTTAAATTTTATAAATTTTATTTTTTATCAAAAACTAAAATTTATTTAAAAGACAAAACCCTATAAATCTTTATATTTTATTTATTTTAATTATAAAGATTATTTTTATTATAATAAAATAAATATTTATTTAATTAAAATTAAAAACTTTTTTTATATTAATTATATATTATCCTTCATTATTTTCTATCTTTTTTCTCTTTTTTCTTCTTTTTTTTTTTTTTTTTTTTTTTTCTTTTTTTCTTTTTTTTTCTCTTTTTTTTTTCTTCTTTTTCTTTTCTTTCTTTTTTTTTTTTTTTTTTTCTCTTCTTTTTTTTCTCTTTTTCTTTTTTCTTTTTTTTTTTTTTTTTTTTTCTCTTTCTTCTTTCTTTTTTCTTTCTCTTTTTCTCCTTTCTTCTTCTTTTCCCTTCTTATTTCTTTCCCTCTCTTTTCTCTTTTTCTTTCTCCTTTTCTCCATATTTCTCTTCTTTTCTCTTTTTCTTATCCTTTTTATTTAAACATACCTTATCCTTTCTCTTTATATTTCACTTATTATTCATTTTATATTTTTTTTTCATTATTTATTTCTAATCCTTTATATTTTTATTTTACAATACATTATAATTATAAATAATTTATTAAAATTTACTTTTTAAATTATATTTATTTAAATAAATTTTTTAAATAATATTTAAATTTTTCTATTTCTTATTTATTAAAATTGTTATTTTTCATATAAAATAAATTAAAATAATAATAATAAATAATTAAATAATTTAATTTATTATAATTATATTTCATTTTAATCATATAAATAAACTAATATTCCTCCAAAAATTAAAAATAAAATTATAAAATCAATTTTTATTATTACCTATTAAAATTAATTTTTTTAAATTTCCTATACTAATGTAATTATGTTTATAAAAATAATTATAATAAAATTAAATATAAATTAATTAAAATTTCAAGATTTTATATAAAATATTAATTTTATTAATAAAAAAAATTCTTTTCTCTTGAAGTTTTAAAAGAATATATCTTATTTTTGATTTACAAACCAATGTTTTTGTTAAACTATTAAAACTAATGATTATAATTTTTATTGAGTTTACCAATAATTTTATTTATTTGTGATTATTTTGTTTTGTTTCAAATCAAAACATTTATTATCAATACTTTTACTTAAATTTATTTTTTAATTTTATTTTTATATTATTTATTTATTTAATATATTAAATTATGAAATTATTTTAATAATATTTTTAACTTTTAATCTGTAATTTTAGGTTTATCAATTTTTATCTATAATTCAACTCATATATTATTTTCAATCTTTTAAATTATATAATTTAAAATTAACATTTTTTATTATTTTTATTACCTTTATTTTTATTAATAAATATTTTAATTCAAGTTTTATATTTTTTATTATTTTTATTTTTATTAATAAAAATTTTATAAATTTTAATAATATTTCTTATTTTTTTTATATCTTTCTTATGCTTATTTTATTAGTTTATATTTGTTCTTTAATTATACAATAATTTAAATATATAATTATAATTTATTTTTATTAAATTTATTATATTATTATTATTATGTTTTACATTTAAAAATAAATTTATTTATATTTTATTTATTTTTAAAATTATTCCTACTTTTTTTTGATTTTTTTCCCTACTTTACCTGATTTTTTATTTTTTATCTTTATTTTTCGTTCATATTATTATTTTTATTTATAAATAAAATAAACTAAATTTTTATTTAATAAATATATATTTAATTATATTTTTATATTTTTGTATAATATTCATTTTTAAAATCCTATATTTTTTACTTTATATTCCCATTACTCCGTTTCTTCATAATTTTCTAATTTAAATTTAATATCTTTTTCTTTTCTTTTATATATTTTTATTAATTATTTTTTTATATTTTACGTCAAACGATTTCTTGATTTTTCTTCTTTCATATAAATTTAATTTTTTATTTATTAATTCGATTTAATATTTTATTAAGAAATTCATGAATAGGCCAGTTTTTACTTTTATTATCAGGTTTGACAATATTTATAGCAGGATTGGGGGCAAATTTTGAGTTTGATTTAAAAAAAATTATTGCATTATCTACTTTGAGTCAGTTAGGATTAATAATAAGAATTTTATCTATAGGATTTTATAAATTAGCTATGTTTCATTTATTAACTCATGCTTTATTTAAAGCCTTATTATTTATATGTGCTGGGGCTATTATTCATAATATAAATAACTCTCAGGATATTCGTTTAATGGGGGGTTTAAGAATTCATATACCTTTAACTTCAGCTTGTTTTAATGTTTCAAATTTAGCTTTATGTGGGATACCTTTTTTAGCAGGGTTTTATTCTAAGGATGTAATTTTAGAAATTGTGATAATTAGAAATATTAATTTATTTTCATTTTTTTTGTATTTCTTTTCAACTGGGTTAACTGTATGTTATTCATTTCGGTTAGTTTATTATTCAATAACTGGGGATTTAAATTGTAGAAGTTTAAATGTATTAAATGATGAAGGTTGAGTTATACTACGAGGGATAATAGGTTTATTAATTATAAGAATTATTGGGGGGAGAATATTAAATTGATTAATTTTTCCTGTGCCTTATATGATTTGTTTACCTTTATATTTAAAATTATTAACTTTGTTTGTGTGTATTTTTGGGGGGTTATTTGGTTATTTAATTTCTGTGAGAAATTTATACACAATAAATAAGTCAATGATTTTTTATAATTTAACAAATTTTATGGGTTCAATATGATTTATACCTTATATCAGAACTTATGGGGTTATTTTTTATCCTTTAAATTATGGGCAAGTTGTTAGAAAAAGATTTGATCAGGGTTGATCAGAATACTTTGGAGGGCAACATTTGTACCAAAATTTAATAAATTATTCTCAGACTTTATTTTTGATTCATAATAATAATTTAAAAATTTATTTAATATTATTTGTATTTTGAATTTTAATTTTAGTAAATTTTTTATTATTTTTATATTTAAATAGCTTATATTTAGAGTACAACACTGAAGATGTTGGGGAGATTATTTAATCTTTAAATATAGTGAATTTATTTTAGTAATTTATAAAAATACAAAAATTTTATTTTTACAATGAAAATGTAAAGTTTTATTTTAAACTATATAAATAGAAGTATAAATGGAATTTAACCATTAAAAGAAAAAAGTTAGCAGCTTTTACTTGATCACCATACTTCCTTAATTGGAGGGTATTCTCAATTCTATCATTAACAGTGATAAGCCTCTAATTTGGCTTCAATTAAAGAATAAGGGTAAAATTACCTAAAATTAGGTCGAAACTAATTGCAATAAATCGCTTCATATTCAATTTATATATATATATATATATATATAAGGTAGATTGAAGAATCAATACTTTTTGAATGCAAATCAAATGTTATAATTAACTACAACCCTATAATTTATTAAGAAGATCAGTTTAATATACCTTGGTTTCATTCATGGTATAAACCAATTAATAAAATTAAAATAAAAATGATTGAGGTAATTGATCAAATTATTAAATTTGAAAATTTAAAAATAATAATTATAGGAAGAATTAGGGCAATTTCAACATCAAAAATTAAAAAAATAATAGTAATCAGAAAAAACCGTAAAGAAAAAGGAAGGCGAGAAGAAGATTTTGGGTCAAACCCGCACTCAAAGGGAGAACTTTTTTCTCGGTCAATTAAAGTTTTTTTAGATAAAATTGAAGCTAAAATTATTACAATAAATGAAATTGTTATAATTACTGAAGCAATAAAAAGAATTGAAAAAATTATCAATACTATTAATTAATAGACCTTATGATTGGAAGTCATATATACTTTTATACTATATTGATATAATAAATTTATTAGCCTCCTCATCAGTAGATCGTGATATATAAAAATAACCAAACTACATCAACAAAATGTCAGTATCATGCTGCTGCTTCAAATCCAAAGTGGTGGCTTTTAGAAAAATGGTTATTTAAATGTCGAAGTAAACAAATTAATAAAAATGTTGTTCCAATTAAGACATGAATTCCATGGAATCCAGTAGCCATAAAAAAGGTTGATCCATAAACTGAATCAGCAATTGTAAAAGGAGCTTCGATATACTCATAAGCTTGGAGTATTGTGAAATAAACTCCTAAAAGAACAGTGAAAAATAAACCTTGAGTAGTTTGTGAATGATTACCTTCTATTAAACTATGGTGAGCCCATGTAACTGTAACTCCTGATGTCAATAAAATTGCAGTATTTAAAAGAGGAATTTGAAAGGGGTTAAAAGAAATAATTCCTGCTGGAGGCCATGATGCTCCTAATTCAATTGCTGGGGATAAACTTCTGTGGAAAAATGCTCAGAAAAAACTTACAAAAAATAGAATTTCTGATACAATAAATAAAATTATTCCTCATCGTAAACCAATTGTTACAGGGTAAGTATGAAGACCTTGGTATGTCCCTTCTCGAGAAACGTCTCGTCACCATTGATAAACAGTTAAAATTGTAATAATATTCCCTAAAAAAAATAATGATGTATCATATTGATGAAATCATTTAATTATACCTGAAACAGTTGTTATTGCACCAATTGCCCCTGTTAAAGGTCATGGTCTATAATCAACTAAATGAAATGGGTGGTTTGAGTGTGTAGACATTTAAATATTATATAAATATGTGGTTAATTAATTAACTTCTCTAGAATAAAGTGTTCTTAAAACAGCGAATACATAAGATTGAATTATTGCTACTGCTGATTCTAGAACTAATAAAGCAATTTGAGCGATTAATAAAAAAGTGATTAATATATGAGATATTGAAGGTCCTGTGTTTCCTAATAAAGTTAGTAATAAATGTCCTGCGATTATATTAGCAGTTAATCGTACAGCTAAGGTTCCCGGTCGAATTACATTTCTAATTGTTTCAATACAAACTATAAAAGGTATTAAAACTGCTGGGGTTCCTTGAGGGACAAGGTGAGCAAATATATGTTGGGTGTGGTTAATTCATCCGTAAATTATAAATGAGAGTCATAAAGGTAAAGCTAATGAAAGAGTTAAAGTTAAATGACTTGTTCTTGTAAAAATATAGGGGAATAATCCTATAAAATTATTAAATAAAATTAAAGAAAATAAAGAAATAAAAATAAAAGTTGATCCGTTATGCCCTGAAGGACCTAAGAGGGTCTTAAATTCTTTGTGTAAAGTTGATAAGATTGTGTTTCAAAAAATGTTGTAACGAGAAGGTATAAGTCAATAAATTGAAGGAATTATTAAAAGTCCTAAAAATGTTCTTATTCAATTTAAAGATAGTCTAAAAATAGCAGAGGGGTCAAATACAGAGAATAAATTTGTTATCATTTTCAGTTTATTGAATTTAAATTAATATTTTTTAATTCATTTGATTTAGGAGAAGAAGGCATATAATTGTAATAATTTATAGAACAAAATAAAATAAAAGTAATAGAAAAAATAAAAAATAAAGTTAATCATTTAATTGGGGCTATTTGTGGAATTAAAAAATATTAATAGATTAATAATTTTAGTTTGACATACTAATGTTATAAAATTTAACTAATTTTTTAGAATTCATTAGAAGTAGGTGCTAATTTACTATAAAATGGTTTAAGAGACCAGTACTTGCTTTCAGTCATCTAATGAAGAATTTACATTATTAGAAATTCATTTAATAAAATAATTTACAGGAACTCTTTCAATTACAATTGGTATGAAACTATGATTAGCTCCACAAATTTCTGAACATTGTCCATAAAATAACCCAGGGCGGTTAATAAAAAAATTAGTTTGATTTAAACGACCTGGGGTTCCATCAACTTTTACTCCTAAGGCAGGAACTGTTCATGAATGAATTACATCAGCAGCTGTAACTAAAATTCGAATTTGTGAATTTATTGGTAAAACAATTCGGTTATCTACATCTAATAATCGAAAACCATCTGTTGAGATTTCATTTGTAGGAATTATATAAGAATCAAATTCAACATTATTAAAATCTGAATATTCATAACTTCAGTATCATTGATGACCAATTCTTTTTAAAGTTACTGAGGGCTCATTAATTTCGTCTAGTAAATATAATAGCCGTAAAGAAGGAAATGCAATAAATAATAAAATAATAGCAGGAAGAATTGTTCAAATTATTTCAATTAATTGTCCATGTAAAAGAAATCGATTAATATAATTGTTAAAAAATAATATAAATATTAAATATCCAACTAAAACAGTAATTATTACTAAAATTAAAAGGGCGTGATCATGAAAAAAAATTAATTGTTCTATTAAAGGAGAAGCTCTATCTTGAAGACCTAAATTAGCTCATGTTGACATTAATATTCTAATAAAAGTAAAAATCCTTTATATATGGAGCTTAAATCCATTGCACTAATCTGCCATATTAGAAATTAATTAGTTAATAAAGGTAATTCAGAATAACTATGTTCAGCAGGGGGTGTATTTTGGTACCATTCAATTGAAGAATTTAATTGAATTGGATAAATAACTTGACGTTGGGAGACTAAACTTTCTCAAATAATATAGAAAAAAAATAAAATTCCTAGAAGAGAAATAGATGAACCAATAGTTGAGACTACGTTTCAAGTTGTGTAAGCATCGGGGTAATCAGAGTAACGACGAGGCATCCCGGCTAACCCAAGAAAATGTTGTGGGAAAAATGTTAAATTTACTCCAATAAATATAATAATAAATTGGCTTTTTAATCATTTATTATTTATTGTTAACCCAGTAAATAAAGGATATCAATGAACAAATCCTGCTATAATAGCAAATACTGCTCCTATTGATAAAACATAATGAAAATGTGCTACGACATAATATGTATCATGTAAAATAATATCTACTGATGAGTTTGCTAGAACAACTCCAGTTAGTCCTCCCACAGTAAATAAAAAAACAAATCCTAAAGCTCATAAAATAGCTGGAGAGTAAGAAAGTTGAGTTCCATGTAATGTAGCAAGTCAACTAAAAATTTTAATACCAGTTGGTACAGCAATAATTATAGTTGCGGATGTAAAATAAGCTCGAGTATCTACATCTATTCCTACTGTAAATATATGATGAGCTCATACAATAAATCCTAATAATCCAATTGCTAGTATAGCATAAATTATACCTAAAGATCCGAAAGTTTCCTTTTTACCTGATTCTTGACTAATAATATGGGAAATTATCCCAAATCCAGGTAGGATTAAAATATAAACTTCTGGGTGGCCAAAAAATCAAAATAAATGTTGATATAAAATTGGGTCTCCTCCTCCTGCTGGGTCAAAAAATGATGTATTAAGATTTCGGTCAGTTAATAATATGGTGATAGCTCCAGCTAAAACAGGGAGAGATAAAAGAAGTAATAAAGCTGTAATTACTACAGATCAAACAAATAAAGGTATTCGGTCTAATGTAATTCCTGAGGATCGTATATTAATTACTGTTGTGATAAAATTTACAGCTCCTAAAATTGAAGAAATTCCGGCTAAATGTAAAGAAAAAATAGCTAGATCAACAGAAGCCCCTCCATGAGCGATTCCTGCTGATAAAGGAGGGTAAACTGTTCACCCTGTTCCGGCTCCATTTTCAACCATTCTTCTTACTAATAATAAAGATAAGGCAGGAGGCAATAATCAAAATCTTATATTATTTATTCGAGGAAAAGCTATATCAGGAGCCCCTAATATAAGAGGTACAAGTCAATTTCCGAATCCCCCAATTATAATTGGTATAACTATAAAAAAAATTATAATAAAAGCATGGGCAGTAACAATAACATTATAAATTTGATCATCTCCAATTAGAGCTCCGGGGTGACCTAATTCAGCTCGAATTAAAATTCTTAAAGATGTTCCTACTATTCCTGCTCAAGCACCAAAAATAAAATATAATGTTCCAATATCTTTATGATTTGTTGAAAATAATCATTGTCGCGATTAAGTGGCTGAAGTTAGGCGATAGATTGTAAATCTATTTATAAGAAATTTTCTTCTTAATCAATTGATTAGTAAATTTATAAACGGTCTTATAGTCAACAATGACATCAAACTGCAATTTTGAAGGAGTAAATAATTACTAAGGCTTAAAGGACTTCCTATATTTATAGCTTTGAAGGCTATTAGTTTTATTTAACTTAAAGCCTTTAACCTAAAATATAGAATAAAATATTGAAATTATAAATAACCCGAAAATAGATAAAAAAGTACAAATTAAATATAATTTTATACTAAAATTATTGATTTGGGTGTTAATGACCCAGTTATTTTCATAGTAATTTAATATGAATGCTGAGTAACAAATTCGTAAATAAAAAAATAATGTAATTAAAGTTGATATTAATAAAATTATCAATTGAAAATATTGTCCATAAAAAGTTAATTGTTGAATTACTACTCATTTAGGTAAAAATCCTAAAAATGGGGGTAATCCACCTAATGATAAAAAATTCATAAATAAAGTAAATTTTATAGTTTTTCTTTGTATAAATCATGAAAATAATTGATTTAAATGAAATAGTTTAAAGAGATTAAATATAAAAGTTAAAATAAAGGATAAAAAAGAATAAAATAAAAAATAAATCAATCAAATTGATTCATTAATTTGTAAAGCTCTTAATATTCATCCTAAATGATTAATTGAAAAAAAGCTATAAGTTTACGCAAAGAAGTTTGGTTTAAACCTCCATTCTCAATAATAAAAAAATTACTCTAATAAGCAATAGATTTTTTAAATTTAAAATTAATGAATAATTATTAATTATTAAAGGAGCGATTTTTTGTCATGTTATTAAAAGAAGAAAATAATGCATTTATTCAAGTTAATCCTTATATTAAATTATTAAATCAAAAATAAAAGACTCAAGGGAGCTGCTTCCTCTTTTTAGTAATAATGTTGACAAAATGATTATTGAAGTAAAAGAATTATTAATTTCAATTGTTATTCTGTTATTCAATATTAATAAAATTACTGAAAATAATAAAACAGTTGAGGCTAAAGCTTGGGTTAAAAAATATTTTAAAGAAGCTTCAGTTGATTTAAAATTATTATTATCTCTTATTAGGGGAATAAAAGATAACAAATTAATTTCTAAACCTATTCATGCTCCTAACCAAGAGTTAGAGGTTACCGTAATTAATGTTCCAATAATTATTATTGTAATAAATAAAATTTTTGAAGAATTATTAAAAATTAAAAAGAAAAGGATTAGAACCTTTATAAATGGGGTATGAACCCAGTAGCTTAATTAGCTTATCTTTTTATATTTTGGTGTACGATGCACAAAAGTTTTTGATACTTTTAGCAATAGTTTAATTCTATTAAATATAAAGTCATTGTAAAAAAAACAATAAATTTAATCAATGAATGTAGAATTCTACATAATTTACCCTATCAAGGTAATCCTTTTCGTCAGGCAATTCATTTATAATAAAATTACGATTATTTTTTTTTTTTTTTTATTCTTTACTAATATTTTTAAAAAAATTGAATTTATAAAATTATATTAATTTTAATTAAATAATACTTTTTAGTAAAAATTTTTGTAAAGTATAGTATTGTTTAAAGATATTTAAAATTTTCTATATAGATATATATAAATTAATAAATTATCAACGATATATAAATATATAAATATATAATAATTTATAATATTTATATTAATTTATATAAATCAAAAGAATCATTAGATAAAACTTTAAAATATAGATTTTTTTTTACTGTATATGTAATGATTTTTGGATTGCGAAATTTTTTATTTAAATTGTTAACTATATAATAATATATTAAATATTTATATATATATATATTATCTATTAATCTAGACTTAGTATACAAAAATGTTTTTTTAAAATTTATTAATTTTAAAATAAATACATTTTCTTTATATCTATATTTTCATAAATTGCAAAAAAAAAAAAAAAAAATAGAAAGATTTTTTAATAGAGTTAAAATTAGCTTTAATTTAATTAGGTTATTGATGTTAATTTTTTATTTAAAATTAATTATCTTGTAAATTTTTGATATTTTTATTTATACGCATATTTATATATTTATTAAAATTAATTTTATTTTATTTTTTAAAATAGTAATTTTATGAATTTATTAAATTTTGTGATTTTTTAAGTTTATTTAAATTTTAGTATATTTTTAATTATTTTATACTAAAATGTAATATTATAAAGAAAATTATTTATTTTTAAATTATGTGATTTTTTAAAAAATTAAGAATTAATATAAAAAATAAAATAATATTTAATTTTCATTATTATTTTACAATGAAATTTAAATTAATAGGGGTTTATTTTTGATATTTTTGGTTCTAGTAATTAAAAAAGTTTATCAATATTTATATTAAATTATTTTAAAATTTAATTTTTAATAAATTATTAAAATAAATTTTTATTTTAATAATAAGATTTAATATATTTTAAAATAAATTTATAAAGTTTTATTTTGGCTTAAAAATTTGTTATTAATTTGATTTATATGTAAATTTTTGTGTGAATTTGTATTAATTTAAAAAATTGATGTAATTATTATAATCGCAGTAATTAATTTTATTATTTAAAGAAATTTAGAAATAGCAATATTAAAAAGTATAGATTAAATTGGTGCCAGCAATCGCGGTTATACCAATTATACAAATGAATTTTTTTATATTATTTAAAAAAAGTTAAATTGATTTAATTTAAAAATAATTAAATTTATTAAGTGAAATTTTAAATTTAAAATTTTTATGAAGTAAATTATTGAAGCTTGAAAATTTTAATTAAAAACTAGGATTAGATACCCTATTATTTAAAATGTAAATATAAATACTTAAGTAGTAATAGATAAGTTCTTGAAACTTAAAAAATTTGGCGGTATTTTAGTCTATCCAGAGGAACCTGACGAAAAAAAAATTTTTAAATCTTTAAAAAAATTTTAAAAAAAAAAAAAAAAAAAAAAATTTTTTTTAAAAAAAAAAATAAAAAAAAAAGGAGTTTATTTTAAAAAAAAAAAAAATTAAAAAAAAAAAAAAAAAAAAAAAAAAAAAAAAAAAAAAAAATTAAAAGGGGATTTGGGAAAAAAAAAAAAAAAAAAAAAAAATTAATTTTATTTTTAAAAAAAGTACACATCCCCCCCCCCTTTTATTATTAAGGTAAGAAAAGTCGTAACATAGTAGATGTACTGGAAAGTGTATCTAGAATGACAATTTAAAGCTTATTTAGTAAAGCATTTCATTTACATTGAAAAGATTTTTGTGCAAATCAATATAAATTGATTAGATTTTATTTATTAATTTTATTTATTTTATGAAAAAGTATTAAAAATATTTATATAGAAAAAAGTTTTAGTATTGTTTAAAGAAAAAATAATTTTAATAATAGTTTAATAGTATTGTAAAAGAAAATTGAAATATTTTGAAAAATTTTTATTTTAAAAGAAAATTTAATTTATTGTACCTTGTGTATCAGCGTTTATTAAATAAAAAATATTTAAGTATATTTTTCTCGATTTTAAAAGAGTTAGTGTGATATGAAAGTTAATGTAATAAAATTATTTTAAATATCGCATTAGAAATGAAATGTTATTCGTTTTTAAAGGTATCTAGTTTTTCAAGAAATAAATTTAATTTAGAAATTATAAATTTATTTAAAAAATTTTTTAATTAAATAATTTATAATTTTAATATTTTATGGGATAAGCTATAAAATAAATTTTTATAAATAATAAATAAATTTAAAAATTATATGCTTAGAATTAGCAATTATTAAAAAATCTGTTATAATTTATTTTATTCATTAAATTATTTATTATATTTTAAATTTTTATTGAAATATTAATTTTAATTTTTAAAATTAAGTAATAATGATAAAATTAGTATATTTTATTGTAAAATAAATTTAATCGATATGTCAAATGTTACATCACCATGCAGATTGTCGTAAACGCGAACCCGACCGTTACAATGAATCCGCGTGCGCATTTCCTATCCGGTTCGCCCAGCCGGCCAAATAGAACGCCCAACGTAGGCCACACCCACGACAACTACTCTATACTGGAACGGTGTAGATTAGGATGCGGGAACTTTCCCAGTTGCCCGTCTTGGACGTGGTCAACTATGAATGATAACACGGGTTATATTTATGACGGCAATGCCGGAGTTTAATCTTTTATACGTCTTATTACGTTGCGTTACAGATTGAGACTGCTAGCTGAAGAAATGTCCAAGCTTAAGCTTGACCTGTGAAGTCAATGCATCGCGCCATTCGTTAGAGTCGGCGAGCCGACTCAGCATTCTTGCGCAAGCAACGCGGGTGTCCGCTTTCAGTTGCTGTGCGCTGAACTCTTAGCGGCGAGTCAGCATTGTTTACAAAAAATAGTACTTTGTTGCTGAGGGCAACCAAAATGCTTAGGGCTGTGTTATGTGTTGTTGTACTTTGTTGCTGAGGGCAACGAAATTACTTATGATTGTGTGTTGTGTACTTAGAAATATCAATGTATGAATGTGAGAGTGTATCTTATGCGTTTAGTTGTTAACTACCCCCCCCCCCCCCCCCCCCCCCTCAGGATGATGGCCGTCCTCGGTCATGTTAAAGTTGTCCAAAGCCTTCTGTATCCTTAGTGTTGCTCGCTTTCTCCTTAGTGCCATAAAAAGGATGAATAAGCCAATTAGTCCGATGTTCAGGACTGCACCAACCGCGAACCAGAATTTAGGCGAGCCGGATTGATTGCAAGTTGTTGATGGTGACTTGCGCAATTTTACAAACTCTGTGCCATTGATAGCTGCAGACCGTTCGAAAGTTATCAGGAAGGTTCCTGAGACGGTTACCTCTGCGCCATCATCTGTTCGGACGCGCGCTGTCGCTTCGTTGATAATTACGACGCCGTCATCTACAGGCATTACCGCTTTCAGGTGGCTAGGTTGAGCGTGGCAGTTGGCAGTGTTTCCCGCGTGGAGGGAGCTAGCGCAGGTTTCGCGCCGTGTTCGTTCGCAAAAGGTGTTATGCTTAGTCACGGTGCATCCAGTAACTGCAAAGGTATCCTTTTCGCATTCCGCCAGCGTGTCTTCGTCGAGTCGCAGAATGGTTTGCTAACTAACTGCTCGTTTTTGTCTGTTATGTCTTGCACGAGATTTTTGCAATGCCAAAATTGGGTAGCAGGGAAATGTAACATCAGGTCGTGTTGGAAACTTGCCAACGTGGGAAGATCGCAATGTATTGCATTAACGACTCCAGAGTTCACAACTTCTTTGAGTGTTTTGAGAATTGTGCTCTTGTCAGTGTAACTGATCAAGTGGCGTGTTTTGCTGCGAAACAGCAACAAGTTTCGCTTTAGCGGAAAACGCGATTTCTCTAGGACAATCTGGTTCCTAAAGCAATTCAATGGTTTGTCTGTTGTTTCGACCGTGTAGGTCAGGGAGAGTTCGCTGAGAACGGTTGCAGCGTCCGAACGGGGCTCATCTTGCAGAGCATTAATGTTTTGTCTTGAAAGGGCATCCGCCACCAGATTTTCTCTGCCTGGTTTATAAAACATTTTGGCATTGTGCTGGTCAATGTAAGATTTCCATCTTTTAATCTTGGAATTCGTGTTCTTGTCCGCCACAGCGAACGTGAGCGGCTGGTGGTCCGTGAAAATGTTGATTTCCCTAGAACCGTACAGAAAGTTCTGCAATCTGCCTAAAGCCCACACACTGGCCAGCAATTCTCTTCCGTTGGTGGCATAGTTTTGTTCGGCCTGTTTTAAGGCGCGAGAAATCATTGTTATTGGCCTATTGCCTTGGGAAAGAACTGCGCCAATTCCACTGGCCGAAGCATCAGTGGTTGATTCGAACGGTTTCTGGAAGTCTGGATACATTAACATGACATCTTCTGATGCCAAAATGTTCCGCAGCCGGTGAAATGCATCGCGTTGAGCTTCATTAAACTCAACAGGGATTTTCTTTGATACGTGCTTACTAACTGAACCATTTTCCCCTTTAAGTATGTCCGATATCGGACGAGCTATGGCGGCAAAGTCCTTAATAAAAACCCTATAGTAGCCGGCTAACCCCAAGAAGGACCTAACGCTGTAGACACTCTTTGGTTCAGGGAATTCCTGAATAGCTTTAACCTTTTTGGGATCGGATGATGCTCCGTCTTTGGTTACAATGAAACCCAGGTATTCGATACTTTCCTTGAAGAATCGAGTCTTTTCAGGGCCTACACGCATGTTGGCGTCGATTGGACATTTTAACACAATGTTAATGTGTTGAAGGTGCTCCGTTTCATTTTTAGAAAAAATTATGACGTCGTCTACATAGACGAAGCAAATCTTTCCTATATGTTCCCTCAGGACATCGTCTATTGCCCTTTGGAAGATGCTGCTTGCGTTGCGCAGGCCAAACGGTAGACGACAGAACTCGTACTTGCCGCTGCTTACTGAAAATGAAGTCTTTTCGCGGTCATGCTCCGCAAGGTAGATTTGGTGGTACCCAGACTTTAAGTCGAGGGTATTGAAGTATTTTGCCTTTCCTAGATTTGCTAAGATCATAGGGATGCTCGGCATGGGGTAACGGTCCGGTATGGTTTTTTCGTTCAGTTTCCTGAAGTCGATTACCAACCTTTTTTTTGGTTACCGTATGAGTCAGTGCCTTTCTTATCAACCACCCATGTTGGGCTGTTGTAAGGCGATCTGGAGGGCCTGATTATGCCATCTTCCAGCAATTGTTTGACTTCTTTGTTTATAAAGTCAGAAACACCCATGAGACTCGGGTATCTTGAATACACAGGCTCATTGTCTACTGTTCGGATTGTAGCGACGACAGCAGTGTTAAAAGGGAGAGCTTCATCTGCATTTGAGAAGGCTCTTTTGTTTCTGAGTATCATGTGCCTGAACCCTTTCTTTACGGAGGGGGGAACTACGATGTCGTTGACATCACATCAGCACATTGATAGTACTGGAGTTTTTCGGATGCACCCTGGTATTCCGGAGTGTTTTTCGTCAAGTTCAGTTTGACCCCGGCTTGTGTTAGCAAGTCGAAGCCTATGATAGCGTCGAAAGAATTTAGGGTATCGAGGAGAAAAAATGGGGAAGTAAGTCGGAAAATATTCATCAAGCATTTGCGCTTGATTTCGGTAGACCCGTGGATCGAGTTTACCGAGAATGACTTGGCGACCGGCGTTATGGTCTTTAGCTCTGTTAAGTGCTTCACATAATTTTTTGCCGCGCCAATGTCAATCAACATCTTCAGAGTTCTCCCAGCCAACCGTCGCTCAATGTACGGAAGCCGGGAGTGTCCCCTAAAAAATTAACCGAGTCGTCACCAGGTGCGTACTCGTTCTCACTCTCTAGTTCTTCGGCTGCCTCCTTGGCCGCCTTCTCGTATTCTGTTACAGCTTCTTTGGAATCTGTTTGTACGACATTGTTAACGCGTTGTCGCCTTTGACCTGTTGAACGGTCTGACGAATTCTTGCGTTTTGGTGCGTTGGACTTATTAGTCTGACGCTTGCTGTAGTCGGTTTTTTGTCTAAATCTGGAGGAAGAGTCAACTTCCATGGGCTGTGGAGCCTCGGTTTGATTGTCTTTTGGGGCCTGAGGCTGGGGACCGCCCTTTTGGCGTTTCACAAAATGGGGATTTCTCTCCTGATTCTGTTCATCTCTGTTATATCTGGTTTGCTTGCCTTGGGCACGGTTTTTGTTACCTTCAGCAAGTTGCACTCGCTCTTGCAAGGCTTTAGCGTAAGAGTTAGCGAACATGCTTCTCTCAATGCTAGATTCTGCCTCTCTGGCCAAGGCCAGTGCGGATGGTAAGTCTTTTGGTTGTGCAGGGAATATAACCGCTCTCAACGGCTTTTTAAGACCGGAGATAAAGGCGTGCAAGGCGTCGTCTCTAACCTCTCGGTTGAGGAAATCGGCGCCTTCTTGGTCGTGAGACATTACAATTTTGTTAGTTACGAGCGTGAGTTTCTTCTCGACGTCATCGTAGTACTGCATCAGGGACATTTCGCCCTGCGTAACCAACTCCAAACCTTGTCTCAACAAGCGCAAGGATGTTTAATCCGAGTATGTGCAATCTAGCCTAGCTAGTATTGCATCGAAATTTAAGACAGTATTGTGAGACACTAGTAGGGCTCCAGCCGAGCCTTTGATTTTATTCCTAATGATCGCTACCGCTTGGTAGTGTGTAGTGCTCTTTGGAAAGTTCTTGAACAGTTCGTATGCGTAGATGGCTGCTTGCCTCCACGCTACATACTCATCCTGTACGCCGGTGAAATCTGGCACAGACTTAATAATGTCTAAGGGGATATCGCATCTGGCGTTAGGATCGACGGATATTTTCTCGTATGTGATGATTTGCGGTGCTTCCACCTGTAAACTCTGTACTTGTGAAGCTAAAGCGGTTATTTGTGCTTGAAACTGATTTTGTTGTAGCGCTAAAGCTTGCCTGATGGCACCCTCAACGAGAGTCTGATTTGAGCTGGATCCATTTCTTCAGTTACAGCGGTACTTGCAGGAGTAGGATCTGCTGAGCAATTGACTTTCCCCTCCCAGCTATCGTCACTATTATATTCAACTTTTATCTCCCTATAAGTCCAACTCATTGGCTTATGGTTGGCACTTTTCAAAACTTAGGCCGATCGTGAAAGATCGGCAGGTAAAACTGTTGGCAATAATAGAAAATAGTGTATCTTGGGGTATGCAATATTTATTGCAAAAAATTTTTTAAGGTATGCAGCAAAAAATATAATGCTGTCGAAAGAATGCAACATTTATAAAAAATGAAATGTTGGCAAAAGAATGCAGCAATATTTACTTTAATTGTTTTTTTATTTTTATTTTATTTCACACGCATCGGTACGTGGCGTTCGTTAATTATTTCTTAGAAGCTGAAATCACTTATGAACTTACATGGTATGGGTTCTTGTTTATTGGTTGGGCGCCAATTATGTCTTCTCGTACACTTCGATGTCTTCTCCCTTTGGGAGGTGGTGATAAATCCAGCGGTGACTACTGGAACGGTGTAGATTAAGATGCGGGAACTTTCCCAGTTGCCCGTCTTGGACGTGGTCAACTATGAATGATAACACGGGTTATATTTATGACGGCAATGCCGGAGTTTAATCTTTCATAGCATTCTTTCGCAAGCAACGCGGGTGTCCGCTTTCAGTTGCTGTGCGCTGAACTCTTAGCGGCGAGTCAGCATTGCTTACATTGTTTACTTGTATGTGAGTATTGTTCGCGCAAGTACAAAATTTTAATCTTTTATGTTTTATAGGCGCACAGGCATAATCTTTAGAGTTTTCCCCTCACCGTACGCACTCTCTAGTGGAACCTTGGCGTAAATACACATATGTATATATATACAAAAAACCAAAATGGAGCAGACTCACTCGGATGATGTGGGTGTGGTTCCGCCGCTTCGTCGTCGTTGGTGCCCCGCCTATGGTGGCTCGTCTCCCCGTCGGGATGGTTGTGCCGCGGACAAGTGCGCGGGGTATGGCCAACGTGCTCCGCTGCTAGGGCAGAGATGCGCCGCTGGGTCGAATCCTGGCCTGCCTCTTATGGTGGGCCTCTCAGGACCGAGAACTGATCTCTTCGTTGCCGGAACAGGAGTCGTTTTTTTTATAAAGTGTCTTATGGTTCTGTGTATTCGTCACGGCTCGCAAGTAAGATTTATGTTTCGACTTTGTATGCCTCGGCACAATCTTTTAATCCAAGTTCATTATTAAATAACTAAAGATTCTTCGTTATAAATACATATTTTTTTTTTATTATTAATGTATATCGGCTTATTTTGCCGGTTAGAAAGTTTTCTTTCGCGTAATTTTGCACGGGGCCGGTATCAAAAAGAAGAAAAAAACTTTAATGTGCTTTCTAGCACGGCACGCCCGGTGTTGACCGCTGACAAATGCCGAATTTCGGCACACGCATACATTTGTGAGGCGAGCACCGTTGCTGCTCATCTGCAAAGCTGCATATTTTTGGGTCAACGCTATCACCACCAAGCTAAAAATCAAGTTAATAATTATAAGCCTTAATTTAAATGCAATTGACTTTTTGAGAATACACAAATATTCTATGGGTCAATTAGATATACTGTAGAATAATTCATTAAGATCGGTTAAGATCCGATCGGTTTTGCGTTTTGACTGTGGACGTGCTTGCGCCAGCGAGCGAGAATTCCAAGAATTTCTGTATACATGTACACACACATTCATGTGCGTCTGCTTCGAATTCTATCAACAGCATTGCAATTGCGATTGTATTGTTATCTGTGCTGCTATTTGAAATAGTTTTTTTTTTGCTCATAAAGAATTAATGATTGGTGTGGCTGTTGGGTAGAGGCGGCGACGAGTAGTAGTAGTGCGGTCTGTCGTGAGATCGAGCCCTACCGGGGAAACAATTTTTTTTTTTTTTTGTCCAGTTACTACTAAAGCAGAGGAGCGCGTAGCGCGATCTGCATTTGGTGTTTGAATAAGAGGTTTCAGGGTATTCCCTAGTCGGGAGACTATAAGCTCTTACTTGTTGTCTGTTTAAACCCTTTTTTTTGGCGGGGTACTAACGAAACCTATATGCACTTTATTTTTGCTAGATCAGTATTATGCAGAGTCGTACCGCTCGGCCCCATGCGTTTACATTCTTATTGTAAATACATTAGTTACCGAATTGATATTGCAACGGTGGAATACATTTTTTTATTGGGGCTCGATTGATACCATATATTTTCTTAGTAAAATTCAATGTGTTGAATATGTATTCCTACAACATAAATTAATTTTGTACATCCATTTATATAATATACATAATTTTGTCTGTATGTTTATTATAACATACATTAATAAGATTATGATGCTGCTCTTTTCAATTGCGAGGTCGCTCCAGCTTTTTTGGCAGCGTAGCCAGATATTCTCCCCCAGTTGGAAGGCATGGGCTTTCAACAGATTCCCTGATGGGCAATATTCACAGCTTGTTTGCAGCTCTCCTCGTTTCTCCTGTTGCGGTGCGCAAAATCTCTACAAGAGCAACTCCATCCTTTCTCGCGATTAGCTCCGTGATTCTCGCCAGTGGCCACCTTAGAGGCGGCAGATTTTCATACTTTACGAGGACTAAGTCGGTGACGCCCTGGTTTCGGAGTACGCCATTTGGAGCGCTGCTGAAGCAGTGTTAAGTATTCTTCACGCCAGCGAGACCAAAACAGTTGGAGGTATGTTACGCATTGCCAGCCATCCAGACGATTGAATTGAAGGTGCGTCACATCAGGCTCAACGAACGATGATCTGGCTCCACCAATCAAGAAATAAGCTGTAGTGAGCACATCTAGATCTGCTGGATCTTCTAAAAGAGGAAACAATGGCCTGGAATTAGTTATAGATGCTATGTGACAGACTAGGGTGCGAAACTCTTCGAAGTTGAGAACACAAGATCCAACAGCACGATAAAAATGATGCTTCGCTGTCTTCACTGCTGCTTCCCAAAGGCCGCCAAAATGCGGAGAACGAGGGGGTATAAGTTTCCAATCAATGGAGAAAGCCATGCAAAACTTGTGCAGTGAATCAATATGATTGCGATTTATGAATAGACGCTTGAGGTCCAGAAGCTCGTTCTTGGCGCCGACAAAGTTGGTAGCGTCATCCGACCATATCTGAGATGGCCTGCCTCGAGTCGATATAAACCTCTTAAGCGCATTCAAGAATGAAGCTGTCGACAGATCCTTGACCAGTTCCAGGTGAACCGCTTTAGTCGCGAAGCAGACGAAGACAGCCATGTAGCATTTGACTGGAGCTTTATTTCGTACGTCTGGCTTAATGGTCCACAATAGTCAACGTCAGAGACTTCAAAGGCTCGACAAGCAGACAAACGTTCTTTGGGCAGATCAGCCTTTATATGCTCTACTAATCGAGGCTTGGCACGAAAGCATCTCACACATTTTCCAACCACCTTGGATACGGTCTACCTTCCACCAATCGGCCAATACTGCAACCGAATATGAGCAAGCAGTGCCCGTGGACCAGCGTGAAGGTCCCGATTGTGAAACCGTGTTATGAGTGAATCTGTGATGGGATGTTTTCGCGGAAGAATTATTGGATGGCGAACTTCAAAATCTAGTACAGAGTTTTTCAAGCGCCCATCAACTCTAAGAATGCCGAAATCATCCAAAAAAGGGTTAAGTGATGCGACACAACGCTTCTCGATCGCAATGATTTGATCTCTTCCCACAGATGTGCTCTCTGGACGAGCCCCAGTAAGAGTTGGGTCTCATTTTGTATATCACACTCTGTTAGTCCAGGATGCCTGCTTCTGTGTATGAATTTATGAATATATCCGAATGTACACTGCATTGTATGAAATGAGTTGACGTATTTACAAGTGGCAGTTATATCAACGAAGGGAGATGACGCAAAAAGGACCCTTTTTCTAAGTTCGAGTTCTGCCTTTTCTGACAAGCAAGAAGCAGGCCAGTCCAATTTGTTTTTAACTCGAAATTCTGGGCCGTTGAACCACAGTGTCGATTAATCTAACTCACTGGGCGTAGATCTTCTCGAGAGTATATCTGCCTGGTTGAGTGAAGTAGGCACGTAACGCCATACCTTGCCATTAGTTAGCTCTTGAACTGCTGTGACGCTATTAGCCACAAACACATTGAGCTTGCAGGGCTCGGTCCTTATCCAGGAAAGGCACACAGAAGAATCCGACAAAAAGTAGAATTTTCCATCGAACAGAGTTATTTTAGATATCTCACGCATGAGATTAGATAATAAAACGGCGCTACAGAGCTCTAGCTTTGGAACTGTGATTATTTTTAGAGGAGCTACGCGATTTGGAACACAACAGCTGACAACTGGCTGATGTTCGTCGAGAAAGGACGTAGACACAGGCCCCATATGCTTCGATGCTGACATCACAGAAACCATGAACTTCTAACTATGCTGCCGGTATTGACACGAGACGAGGAAATTTAAGAAACTGTGCCTTCTCAAAACTGCAGCAAAGATCATGTCAAGCTGTTGCAAGATGGCAGGCTCAGCTGCGCATTAAAAACCGCAAGGCGGAAATATGCAAAGAGTTATATAACAGCAGCAAGCCCCCGAATTTGAAAGATTCCAAGAGGCTAGCCGATGAGCTAGACTTTTTTAACGCACAATCAAAAATAGATAAAACACAAACGAAAACGTCTTCCACTCATCCAATAAAGAACTTGGCGAATAAATATTTAAATACTTCGAACGCAGAAACCAAGAAAGAGCTGCCCAAGCCCATGAAGACTGTACACCCCGGCCTGTGCGATGACCTACACCGGCAACGCTGACCGCTCCAAGGCAGCCAAACAAAATAATAAAAAGGCCTTCTGCCAAAATATAATATTAAAAATAGTAATACAAATTTCAACATTGATAAAATTAAAGAAAATTTATGAAATTAATCTAAAAGGAATTAGATAAAATTACATGTGTATATTTCGTATTTGTTTGGGCACTCAAAACAAAAAAAATTTTTTTAGATACAAATAAAATATAAAACTATGATTGAAGACAAAATTAGTAAAGTATATTACGACAATACAGGCTTTCGTATGCTAGCCATACAAATTCTGCAAAGGCACACATAATTCATATCCGTCTATGAATTCGAATCAAAATATATAGACACATATGACACAGTAACAAGTCCACTCTATTCATGTTCTAAATAGAGTGTGGAATAATCTTGTCGTTCTTAGCCTACGTCAAAATAAAAACAATTATTGGCGAGCATTCGATTCTTGGGACGACAACAATTGTCTTAGTACGTCTGCACAGTATAAAAAAAATAGTAGTAGTCCTTACATAGAAAAATGGGGGAAACAATCAAATGCAGATGATAACACTGCCAATGTAGTTAACGTGGCAGAATCTGTAGACACCACTAACAATGTGCAGCTAACAAATATACTGCTAACAATACTCAATGTAATCGCTCCCGTAAACATCTTTCTGAAGATTTATCTTCACCACAAAAAATCACTGAGGAAGCGTTACCTGAGTCGAGCCAAGACTTAGACAAGGTCTAAGCCGCTGCTTAAATTGCAAAAAATGAGTAATTAATGAACACCCAATATTACAAATAGGACCTACTGACATTATTATTGTTCGTTTGCACAGATAAATTAAAAATGATTATAAATGTAATGGACGCAAATCATTACCATTCCTAGGGAACAACGTGAGGAGTTTAATAAATCATTCAAGTGCCTTAACCGAAGCGCACCTGTCTCAAACGAGACAAAGTTAAAACACGTTAAAATTCTCGTGGATTCCTACAATTTCAACCGTCAGCTTATATGTGACAATGCAACAAAATTTAATGATTTGCATTTAACATAGACAGTTGATGTATTAGGCACGTTAAGAGAAGCATTAGACTAATTTCGGAGAGGCATAATATAACAATATTCCTTCCAAATGCTCTTAACACTTCAGCGTCGTTCGACGAAAAACAACTTTCATTGCCAGCTGATACTAAACCATCAGATTCTGAAATAAATACACAATCAATTAACAACACAATGGCCCAAACAGCAATAAGTTTTCTCAAACTAGCCTCATCGCTCTTACCAGAGTTCGATGGAAAGGCAGAAAACTTACAAAGCTTAAAGATGCTTTGAGTCTTATAGAATTACTAAAAGAAGATCATGAAGCAACAGCTGTCAATCTTATAAAGACAAAATTAAAAGGCTATGCACGAAACTGGATAAGCGATGAAAAACAATCGCTGAAATTATATCAAAATTAGCAAGATCGGTAAAAGGAGAATCAGTTGAAGTGCTATCAGCTAAACTCCTAAACCTACAGCAAAATAGCAAAGCTGCCAACATTTATACACAAGAAGTTGAGCAACTGGCAAAATTTCTGGCAGGTGCTTATATTAATGATGGCTTAAATTCAGATTTAGCCACCAAATATAGCACAGCCCAAGCTGTAAAAGCCATGATCTGCGCTATAGATAAGGAAAAACTTATCATGCATGCAGGCACATTCCATAACATGAATGATGCCATATCAAAATTTGTCGATAATTGCACAGAAGCAACCGGACAAACTAATACTGTCCTTTATTACCAATATTACTCTCTTAGTGGTGGAGACCGTGGCAGAGGTAGTTATAGAGGCCGACCATACTACAGAGGCGGCTACAATAATAACAATAGAGGACGAGGTCAACATAGAGGTAACCATAGAGGCCGTGGAAACTCGAATCGAGGCCACAACAATAACAACAACAATATTAGAGTAGCCAAAAGTAACTCGGAAAACCAGGATGCACCCTTAAGATAAAGAAATTAAAAGAAACCAAAATTCATATTCTCAATCTCAGCAAAAGTATATTTATAACCGTTAAAAACGAAAATACAGACAGCAAGCTCACTCTTTTAATCGATACAGGCGCAGATATTTCCATTTTTAAATCAAGTTCAGATACTTTTAACGACATAGACCAATACTGCAGTACACAAATAACATGAATTGGCGAAGGTACAATAAATTCTATTGGACTTGCCAATGTCGAATTTAGGTCAGACAACTACATTATACCTCATAATTTTTATATCGTGCACGATAAATTTCCAATTCCATGTGATGGTTAATCGGTTAATAGTTTGATCCACAAATATTAAAACGCACATCCATATACTACTAACAGCCCGGTCCGAAGTAGTTAGACAAATTAAAATAAAATCAATTGATCAGCAAGTTTTCATACCAAATTAAGAAATAATAAATGGTATATTTATTGGAGCGTGTATTACAGATTCAATAAACACTTACATTCGACTATTAAACACCACAAATACCAATGAAATTTGAAAATATTTCCTATAAACCTATTAGTAAATACAAGATTCTACAGTCACCTAATGTAGAAAGACAAAATGAAGTATTAGAAAAATTAAATAAAAATCTTTCATGTCTCGACCTAATGTCTGGATTCCACCAGATTGAACTTCAAAAAGATTATGGAAATATAACGTCTTTTTCCACGGGCAACGGCTCTTATCGTTTCACCGATTACCATACGGATTAAAAATAGCGCCAAACTAATTCCTAAAAATGAAGACAATAGCATTTTCAGGTATTGCACATTCTCAAGCTTTCCTATATATATATTGATAGTTATGGGTTGTTCCGAAAAACACATGATTAAAAACCTAACAATTAATAACTTTATTAAAAACTTTTCGGATTATTCTCGCCACATAACACGTTTATCCAAAAAGAATGTAAAATTCGAATGGACAGCTGGATTTCAGTCACTACTACAATAGTCATTACTACAATACCCCGATTTCAGCAAAGAGTGTTGCATTACTACCGTCGCAAGTAAACAAGCGTGCGGAGCAGTTCTTACACAAGAACACAATAGTACCCATCTACCAGTAGCATACGCCTTAAGAACCTTCACAAAAGGTAAGAGCGCAAAATCAACAACAGAGCAAGAGTTAGCAGCAATCCACTGGACAATAAAACATTTTCGTCCATACATTTATGGCAAATATTTCATAGTAAAAACATATCACAGACCGTTAACTTATCAGATTAGAACTAGAAAAATATGAATTTACAGAAGAGTATCTTAAGGGTAAGGATAACTATGTAGTGGATGCGTTTTCAAGAATAACCATTCAAGAACTCACAGACTTACAAGTTAAAGTCCTGAATGTCACTACCAGGCACCAAAGTAAACAGAAAAACTGCGCAGGAGAAGATCAAGTAGATTTGCCTATGATATTTAATAATATATGTTTCTGTAAACATGGAAAACAAATTATAGCAAGAATTGATGTTAGCGATTTGTACACCAATGGAACATTTGACTTAGGTCAGTTTATCCTAAGGCTTGAAAAAGAAGAGGGTATACATGACATCAGCAAACTCAAACTGGCACCGAACGAAAAGATATTTAAATTAATTTCAATTGAATCTTTTCAAACTTATAGGCAACAAAACATTAAAATCATTACGAGTAGCGCTACTCAAGCCGGTGACCACAAAAAAAATGAAAAAGATCAAGAAGCTTTACTGTTTACATATCATGACGATCCCGTAGACGGGGTCATACTGGCATTTCAAGAACACTAGCTAAAATAAAAAGACATGACTACTGGAAAAATATGTCACGTTATATAACCAAGTACATACGTATATGTCCTATATGCCAAAAATCAAAAACAAATGCGCACACAAAAACCCCTCAGACCATTACAGAAACGTCGTTATATGCGTTCGACAGAGTGATAGTGGACCACTACCATAATCTGAAAATGGTAACGAATATGCAATTACATTAATTTGCGATTTAACACAATATCTTGTAGCTTTTCCAGTACCAACCAAATCCGCTAACTCAGTTGCAAAAGCAATATAATAATCTTTTATACTGAAGTTTGGTCCGATGAAGACATTCATTTTGGACATGGGGAACTGAATATAAATTATAAAAATAAATAAAAATATAAAAATACATAATCATTTTTGTAGTTTGGCTATACAAACATAATATATATATTCAACATAAATATATATTCTATAAATTTTTATCAATATAAATATAACATTTATTCCTTTCAAAAATGTTCTTTTATTCAACACCAAAAAAACAATTTTTTTTTTGTTTTTCCAAATCGGAAGCAATTATATATATTATGACCAGGGCTGTCACAATAAACGCAGACAGGTGCATCATGGTTAGTGGCGATAAAAGATGATCTACTTGTGTTAATTGCTCTAGTTTTTCCCACCTGATGGCTAGGGGCATAGCTTGCTATAGCAAAATTTACGGTTTCCATTGTTCGGCATCTCTGCTCCAGAAACGTAGCCAAATGCTCCCACGATAGTATTAAGTTGACGAAGGATGAGTCCTCTAGCCTTTCTTCCCACTTGGCTTGAGATGTTGGGTCAAGCTTTTGTAAAAGAATCTGCACAATGATGCATCCAGCGATTTGTTCAGTATTGCCCATGCTCTCTTAGCGCCAAGTGATATGGCATAATTATCGTTTGTTATTTCCAATGATCGAAGCGCGTTCAGCGCTGAATCCTTTAGGCACGATCGAAGATGCTGGAGCTTTTCGATATCTGCTAGATTAGGATGATTTTCTATAACGGTTGTGAACATAGAAGTCGGCCCATTCTGTGTAACCACCACTGAACTTAGGCAACTTTATTGACAGTAGTGACGGTGATGCCTTAGCTCTAACTGCCTGCGCGGGCAGCATAGATTGGTCGCAAAATGTTGAGCAGGTCAATATTGAGACACGTTTCGCGATTTCACTCCGAACTGAACTTTCCATAGAAACTGCTAACTCGCCGAAGTCCTTACGCAATTGGCTACCAATTTCATCAAAGTCGAGTTCTTCTAGGCTAGTGTGAGTAATATCAAATGAGATCTGAAGTCGCTCGATTTGCTTCAGCCTTACACTAAGATCGCATTCATTAATTGCCCTAAGTGACGAATTAGTTAGAGCATTTCGAAGTGTTTGCAAACCGTCATAAACTGAAATAGCTTAGCGCTTCAGAAACGTTAGCCTGTTTGCAGAGGGCACTGCAGCAGAGGCATTATTTTCGGTTGCCATTAGAAGCGTTGATAGAAACCGTGTGCGAAACTAGCTGAGTAACTAATAACGGTGATCGCTAGTACATGCAAGCCGTTCACAAAACAATAGCTGTAAGAACTTCGGCGAACGCAAGTGTCAAGCTATGTAGCGGAGCGACGTCAATAGCTTGTACATAAGTAACGCACGAATTAGCAAAAAACCTAAAGAGACCAAGAGAGTAGGCAAGACGACGCCGATCGCTTATATGTATATAAACCGCACAAAACGAAATGCCAGGTGGTGATCTTTTAAGATTATTGCTCTAATGTACAGCCAATAATCTTACAACAACAAATATCACCAAAATGTTGCTCTATTGAGCTTTTTCAATAGCTTTCACAAATAGAAATAATGAAATTTATGTTATTTCTTGTGCCCCGATTTGTTTGTATGTTCATTTTAACTTCAGAGAAGCAGGCAGACCCGAATTGGTCTGTGCTTATAATTTAAGTTTGAAAAATTAGCAAAACGATTATAAGGGCAACCGCAATTGGTATGTGCCGATTACAGAGAAGCGACATTACATTTTTTATAAATTTAAGTAATGCAAGTGGCCGATGTGTACCAAATGCGAACGAACTTAACTAACTTGACGCGCAGCATCGATGCATTCGCATAAGTTAATGCTAGGTCAATAAATTATCGTTACAGCGAGGAGCGCCAGCTTAATGTAAATGTAATCTTAAGAGCGAAGTTCAAGCAATTGCTTCGCAGAGCGCGTATTATAAGATAAGATTAAGATGCTGCTCTTATCAGTTGCGAGTTGCGCTCCAGCTGTTTTGGTTGCGTGTCCAGACAATGCTTAATGTTGAAAAATAGAACAAATTGAAATTGCAACCAAATGTTATAAAAATGTTCCGATACCAAACATACTTGTTATGTCGATTATGTGCGTATTTTATCCTAGAGTGGGACTCCCTGGATTGTACCCAAAGTCAGGACGTCATTTTTTTAAATAATATTTTTAATGTATTATTATGTGTAAGAACCAAAAATATATTATAAAGTGAACTTTAACAAGAAATTGCACGTTTAAGTTTTATTTAGGTGCGAATCCAAAATAACATTTTAATATTGAGCAATTATAATTTTTTACACGCTGTTTTTATTATTTTTTAAAAATGTATGTAACAGGCAGAAGGAAGCAGTAGACCCCATAAAGTATATATATTCTTGATCAGCATCTATAGCCAAGTCGATCTAGATATACCCGTCTGTCTGTCCGTCCGTATGCTTGAACGCATGTATCTCAGAACCTATAAGCGCTTGAAATTTTAGCTGTAGTTCCTCCTAGTGCCTGCGCAGTTCGAGTTTGTTTCCGATATTTGATAACTTGCCTTGTTTCTAGGTAATCAATATAAATCCAAATCGACATCCTGTTTTTTCCCAAATTGGGTAAATAATAAGAGCTAGAGTCACCAAGCTTGATATGTTGCTTCTAAAATAGCATACATATATCAATTATCTTTCATTTTATACCTCTTGCTACCTCCACCAAGCTATAAATCAAGTTAATAACCCAAATTGTATTGCCCATCAATATTAGCCTCAATTTAAATGCAATTAACTTATTGAGAATAAACAAATATTCTATGAAACAATAAGCTATACTGTGGAAAGTTTCATTAAGATCAGTTAAGAACTGATCGGTTATGTGTTTCCAAGTTTTTCTGCGTCTGCTTCGAATTCTATCAACACATTACAATTGCGATTGAATTGTTTACTTTACTGCTATTTACAATTGTTTTTTTCTTCTAATAAATAATTAATATAAGGTGTGGCGGTTGGGTAGAGGCGGCGACAAGTGGTGCGATCTGTCGCGAGTTCCAGTTTTTTGGCTGAGTAAAGGCGGCAGCCCAACCGCATGGTTAGTTGCGACTTCGATCCCCGCCAACGGATTTTTTTTAATATTTATCTTTGTTACTAATGATGCAGAGGAGCGCGTAACGCGAGTTGCATTTGGTGTTTGAATAAGAGGGTTCAGGGTATTCCCTAGTCCGGATCTCCCTCTAGAAGTTCTTACTTGTTTTGTTTGTTTTTATTTATTTGTTATACTACTGAAACAAATGAGCGCGTAGTGCGAGAGGCATTTGGTGTTTGAAAACGAGGCATCAGGGTATCCCCTAGTCGGGAGCACTCGACTAGAGCCTCTAACTTGTTTTTATTGGGATTGTTTCTATCGTGCAAAAAGAGAATTAGGTGCTTTTTTTTTGTTTTATAAAATTCACCTTTGTATAACATTTGGGACCAGTCTGACCCCTAACTGTGTTAGATTGAACACAAAAACATGTGTAAGAAGCTGACACGCAACTGCATATGTAAATGTATTTGTATACATAAATAAATAAATAAATAACATACATATATGTACATACACACGAATTTTTCAGATTTTGTAAATATGAAGCGACGCCCTTGCAATTTTTTTAGTTAGAATCAATAAAAATATGTTCACTTTAAAATTATTAGACTGTGTACATAGAAGAGCTTGCATAAGCAAACATGCGCATATTTTTGGGTGATAATATATACACTCACACATACACAGTCAATTGTGTATAAGCATATTTATAAATTCACATACTGGCGTATACATATGTATGTACATATGTGAATGTACTTGCGAGCATTCTGACAAGCGCTTAAATAAAACGAGTGAAAGAAAGTGCTTTGCAAAGCAAACATTCTTCAATCAAGAAGCAAGAACATTGCATTTGTGCCTGGTGCTAATATAAAAATAGATTATTGACGTATACGTATTATTTTGAAACATAAAAAATTGAGTTTGAAAGTTATAAAAAATATTTTTAATTAAAAGTGCCTTACCAAAGCCTCCGCACAAAAATGTTTTTCTCAGTGCTCTATATTAATACTGGAATGTTATTCCTAGGAATAATCGCATCCTATATTTTTATTTTATTTGATTGCCAGAAGAGGGCAATTAACAGAATTAAACAGTTAAATTCAAAAAATTTTAAACGCAAAGTTTTTCAAGCCCCTGGTCCGCATCCTTGGCCAATAATCGGAAACCTAGATATTGTCAGCAAATTTATTAATCCTTTCAAGGGGTTTGGAACATTGACGAAGCACTATGGTGATATTTACTCTATAACCCTTGGTCAAACACGTTGTTTTGTCGTCAATAACTTGGAGTTAATAAAAGAGGTCCTAAATAAGAATGGAAAGTTTTTTGGAGGCCGACCAGATTATTTGCGTTATCATAAACTATTCGGAGGTGATCGAAATAACTGTAAGTCTTGCCCAAAATTCTAATACCATAATATCCTGAAATAATAAATATACAATCTATGGTTGATTTGTTTGTGTATAATTTCTTACCATAAAAATATATAGCCTTGACATGCCCATGCTTCTGTCAGTCTGCATGAACATATGTTCTCTTTAAGAACTAAAACGGTCAGCGATTTCATTTTGAATATTAAACGCATAATAGAAAGTTTCCTAGGGTTTCCTTAGTGAAACTTTTTTGTTTTCCATTCAATCGGTTCCGAACCCAATTTCAATCTATGATCAAATTTATTTGGCGGGTGACTCACACTTTTTGTCCATCCCTCCTTGTTGGAAACAGAGGTTAGAGATTTGGTTGATGATGTTTCGGGCTCAAATCAACTTCTTAGAATCTATATGAAAATGCAGACGTGTTTCAAACTGTTTGCTGAATCCAAACTTCCTCGTTTGAAAATTTACATCAAAGATTTTTTTGCAAAGTTTTAAATTTTGTCCGTTACTTCAAACTTATATTCGTAAGAAATTAATGAAAACATATCTTAGCGATATTGGAAGTACCATCCGAAACTGTGGTAAATAGGCGAAAAACGATTGTAAGAAAATTTTTTGTTTAGCATCCGATCGACTCGAAAATTTATCGGATACGTGTATCACATTTTTCGCAAAATCTTCTCTTCTTAGAAGATGAATGCGAGTCAAAGGTTAATGTTACGGATTTTGTAAAGTCCATTCGAAACTGTGGTAAATTGGCGAGAAACGGTTGTAAGACAGTTTTAAGTCTAACATCTGTTCGCCTTCAAAATAATATCTTTTTTTTTCGTAAAGTCTCCCTCCTTGCGGATGAAATATTAAAAGGGTGAAGCCTTAAGTTCGTCCGATCTGTATCAAACTAATTTTTAAAGCACTACATGAAAACAACATTGATACGTATTTCAGCTATTTTGGAAATTCAAAGGCTTCATGAACGAAAGTATTATTTTCAGCTTCAAGCTTTTCCCCACAAGACTTACATGGCGGCAATTCAACATATGGTTATTATTATGATGGACCTTAAACATAATTTCAAATTAAAGTGGAGTTCAAGATAGTACGGGCAGAATGAAACATTCCACGGACTGCAACTCGAGGAAAAAGAAATATCTAACCTTTTTAGCAAAAAAGTGGGTAACATCCGCTAGTATAGAATATAGCTCGTTGTATAAACTGTTTGTTCCGACTGACTGATTGGTGATCAACGCACAGCCCAATCCGTATGAGCTAAGAAGCTTAAATTTTTATTGTAGATATTTTAAGTAACCTTTGTTTTAAACGTTTTGAATTGCCCATCCCTCTTGTATGCAAAATGTATATCAAGAATTTGCTCAGTGAAAATTCATTCCAAAGGATATGAAAATTTATTTTAGACCTGTTTCGCACTTTGGGAAAAATTCAATACTCTTTGGTGGAAAATGCAGGAAAAAGATTTAGATCCGATCGACTTCAACTATACTCTGAAAATCCATCATAATGATTGCAGGTTTCAATGATTTGAAAGTTTTATCCGCAATGTGAAAATTTGACTAAAGACGGACATCATTTTACTTTGTTCCCATTCGATTGATTCAAACACAGTTTGCGAAATACTTGTGAAAATTTCATTAACATAAAATCCACCGGTCTTTAATGAAAATGTTGGTCAAAGGTTGTATGAACGAATAGTAATTTTTCGGCTATACGATGATGCGCACAAGTCTAACGTGTGCGAAAAACTCTGGTTCTTACTTTGTTCTTAATTCAATGGACTTCCAACAAATTATCAAACATTGAATTCCCTAATAAAGCTGTTACGTAATCAACAAACTTCGATTAAAGGTAGCTTAAAATATTATGAAGTACTTTTACTCAGTAGCAGTAGTTTAAGCTGAGTGCCCACGTGCCCACAGACAGACACAATTTGAAAACATCAGTTAATGTAATCGATTGTCCCAAATATCCTCTGAACCCATTTGAAGCATGTAAAAATTACATGTTTAGTTTCTAATGTTTCGAATCATAGACAATTCGCACCACATGCCTAATTCTGTTTTTATGATGGAGGAAGGCTTAGGGGAGTTCCCTATCTCCCACTCCCGACTGAAGCACTCTTTGGCGTTTTTGCGAATATTTGATGAAATTAAGTCAAGGAACGGTTAACAACATTTATATTTCAAAGTCATCCTTCGTAATTTTGTCTAAGAAAACAGAAACAAGCAAGAGGTTCTACTCGGAAGCTCCCGACTATTGGATACCCTGAACCCTATTATTCAAATGCCAAAAACTCGCAACAGACCGCGCTATATGTCGCCGCCCCTACCTAACAGCCACTCCAATTTAAATTAAAACAGCAGCACTGAAAATAATACAATCGCGATTGCAATGCTGTTGATTAAATTTAAAGCAGTGTGTGTGTGTACATGTAAACAGAAATTCTTGGAGTTTGCGCTAGCTGCCGCAAACTCGAGGCCAGCACTAACATGTTTTCTTTAATACCTCTTGTGTTTCTTAACCGATATTGATGAAATTTTCTAAATCTTATTCTAATATATAATATTCGTGTATTATTAAAAAGTCAATTGCATTTAAATCGGAAACAAACTCGATCTGCGCGGGCACAATTTTTGTATTGGATTAAAAATAGCATACAGTTTTGTTGCAACATAGTTGGGTTAGGTGATGATTCGCTAAGCCTGGTTGGGTTCTCAGGCATTATCGTGAACAAACTTTAAAAGCGGCGTTTTTAAATTAGTTTTCACCGTCATGAAGGTAGTCGGTAGTAGGTAGAAGGTATTGTTAGTGCTTATATGCATTCTCTTCTTACCTTGTGTAACATGCCTTCATTATTAATAAATATTTTCTTATCTATTAAATTCGGTTTAACTAAGTGTGATATCTGTCAATATTTTATTATTTTTATTTGGACATGGAAATATTTTGAAAATTCGATTTAAACTCATCTCACAAGAAAAAGAGGAAATATCAATATTACGCTTGTACATCCATCCCATTTCTAAGTGCTCTTAGTGTTCTTTATATTTTTTTATTGCATTTAGAATGTGGATTAGATCGTTTACTTGAAAACTGTTTTCGTACATTTTTGAAAAACGAATTCATCTGTCACTCTGCTGTAACAAATGCTAGACTTTCGAAATTTCACCATCTTTCGTCTGTTCATATTGCATTCAAGTCAATATCTTTTGGCGTCATACCTAAATCGACCATTATGACAAGATTGCAATAAATATTTTAACTGATACTTCCGCTAGGACACTTTACGGCCGTCCATGGCATTATTTAATTGCCTTCTTAATGAATCTTAATATATCTTTAATAATTTCTTCCTCTCATAACATGATAGTCTTGGAGTACTATTCAAAGGGGTTGTATCGGTTGATCTAATGGTAATTTTCTGGCTCGGCTTCTTATATAATCATGTTTTTCACGTAAGTATTTAGAGTTTATAAGCAGACGACAGGGTGCAGCAGCTTTTCGGGCAAAATCTACTCCAATCTTAATAGTTTTATGTACATATACATATAATATTTAAAGAAGTATTGGTAAAGAAAGATGATTGGTTAGTTATGTTCATAAAATGAATTGGTTGATCACGATGTTACTTTCTCCTGAACCGTATTTATGTATGTATGAATCCTTAAAAAACATCTTTAAAGTGGCATATTTAAATTAGGTGTGGTAGTTGTCAACCGAATAATTTTTTTTTACCCACTAATGCTTGATGTCATGCATGCTGAGTGCAATTAACGATGACGAGTCATCATAAATATATATTTTTTTCTACATCTTAATTGGTTATCCATCAATAAACCATCGATATCACTACAGTTATTTCTTTACGCTCATCAACTGCTTAATCAACTTGACTACTGAATGCGTTCAAATTAACACATGTAGAAGCTAGCCAAAGCTTCTTTAAGGCTCTTAATTGGTTATCCATCTATAATCCATCGATATCACTACAGTTATTTCTATACGCTCATCAACTGCTTAATCCACTTGCCTACTGAATGCGTTAAAATTAACACAGGTAGAAGCTAGCCAAAGCTTCTTTAAGGCTCAAATCAATTTTTTTCACTAGCTCAGAACGAGTTGCGGGGATCTGTACTGCAGCTCGGCAACTCACTTATTAGTAGCAAAAAGTTTTCATTTAATTACTGCCGCGCGCAACTGTTGAATTGACGCAATTTCACGAATGTGCCCTCTAAGACTTTTTTAAAAGCACTTAATTCTCATTTGGTTTTACAAAATACCTCGACATGTTGCACCTCGAATGATCACCGAAAGATCTGTGCGAGCCCCACACCCGATATGAAAAGTCCCCAGTCTACTTTTTTATTTTATATTTATTAACACATTCGACATTAAATTCACTCAGTTAAAACACTCAAGAGTCAGTTGAATATCGAAGCTCTTGTGCAACTCATTTATATTATATATTTCAATATTGGTATATCGCCTTAAATTAAAACATAAGCAATTATGACGATTTTAACATTTGAAAATCTTAGGAAATATATTTAAAAATTAGTAATCACCCGCTGAACCCAAAATAAAAAGCTCGTTATTGAAAACGTTCCGTCTAACAGTTTCCATATGCAGATAAGACAGAAGTATGGAGATTCTAGATGTTAATATGCAGCCAAAAGAATCACAGTAGGTATCACCAATTGTACTTGTATACAAATCAAATTGCTCTAGTCGGGAGTGCCCGACTTGGGGATACCCTATACCTTCTTTTACGAACACAAACTGCTGCTCGCGCAGCGAACTCAAAATTCATCAAGTCCCTAGCTCTTCTTGCTTTTTAGATCGACCCGGACATCCATACAGACAGACAAACAAAAAGATAGACGGACATGGCTGACATGTTGAGTAAGAATATACTTAAAATTTGGATGGGAATTATTCCAACTGTTACATACATTACCCTAACAACAATATAACCTTTTCAATTATTGTAAATGAGGGTATAATGAATACTTCGTTTAAAATCCTGAGATGTGCTATTTATCCTTCACCTTAAAGCAGTCGTGTTTAATTGATCAGCTTGCTTTACTTCTAAACTGCAAAGTGCGGCGCTTCGTTTTCGAAGTACATTGGGCGAAAAAGTTTTGCCCTTACGATCGACGCAAAGTGCTTTTCCTCCATCCATGAAATGCATGCTTTATTTAAATGATATATTACCCTAGATACTAACTATAAATTTTACATGAAATTTTAAGAATTAAGAAATGATTACACAAGGCTCATCTTGTGCAAGCACCTTTGCTTGTATGCGTGAATTATGCATGCATAAGTACATAAAAATTTGTATATATGAGCTGTTATTCACTGCTCTGGCATTAGCTGGCAAGAAAATAATTTTGTTAGTTTTCTAGCGCTGATTATGACCTACCCTAAATTTATATTCACATATGAATGCATGTTATGTACTGAGGTAGCTCCGTAGAAAATATGTAATTTTAAGTCTATGCAAATGTTTATACTTCTTTTATTAAATTAATATTATTAAATTGATATTATTTTCTTTAAATTAAATTAATATTATTAAATTAATATTATTTTCTTTAAATTAAATTAATATTATTATTTCCCCATTTAGAAATAAAAGAGTGCTAAAAAATAACAATAAAATATTTATTTATATAAATAAAGATGAATTTTGACCCAATATTTAGTTAGGGGAGCCTTTGTACTTTACAAATTGAATTAAAAATAGTTAAATAAAAAAAAAAAAAAACAATAATAATAATATTTAAATAATAATATAATTTAAAGAAGTTATATAAATATTTGCTTCGACTTAAAAATACATGTTTTCTACGGAGCCAACCGCAGTACACAATATGCATGTGAATACAAATTTGGGATCAGCGCTAGAAAACTAAGAAAATTTATTTCTTTGCGCAATGATACAGATATCGTTTTCGTTCTCAATTTTCAAAAAATCAAGCTGCATAGTAGCATTTTGTTGTATGGCGTTACCCATCTTATTGTTTATATTGTCTTTGGTGAGGCTGTGGCGTAGAATAAGAAACCAACTACCTTGTTTTATAAATCAGGTGTGGGGTCTGCCCGAAATAATGTAGTATGATACACGTAGCTATGCTTCGCAAATCAAAAAATGAATTAATGGCTATATTAGGCAGCCAGATCGTGCAGTTAAATCAAGACGCTAACATATGTCAACGACGTGCAGCTCTTAAAGCAATTGTGGAAAGTGACTCCAATGTGAACAACTTGACAGGGCCGACACCAAAATTAAATGGAGAACGAAGCAACTGCACTAGCAGCAACGCCAATAGACCGCGTCGACTCAACGCACATCCATGCATTGATGAGTTCGTTTACGGGAGATAATGAATATGAGGTGACTCACTAGATTTGTGATTTTGAAGACTTCATGAATCTTTACGGCGCTTCCGATGGCAAGCGTTGGATTCAAGCTAAACGTCTGCTAAGTGGCTCAGCACCATTTACTTAGAACTTTTTACAAGCAGAGCTGCCTAAAGCTTTTAAGCAGACGTTGACAGCCTGGCATGTTGGAAAGAGGTTGGAGGCTCGCAAAATCCCTTAAAACGAAAGTGCGTTGTTAAGTTTTGTGTGATGTGTAGTAAAGCAGCGCAAGCAGACATAGCCACGAATCATGTGGTCAAATTCATAGTGGATGTATTACAGGACAGAACAGGCACAACGGCATCCATGTTGCTGTTCAGCTTATGGAATGACCTTTGAAAAAAGGTAAAAACCTAAGCTAAGATAAGTTTGGAAAATCGTAGTTAAGGAAAAGTGAGTGCAGAAGCCAATCAGCATCAAGAAGTCAGAGATTCAGCCGAAGAGTCCAGATGGGGCATGTTTCAATTGCTGAAGTCTGAGTCGTTAATTTGCGCAGTGCCCTAAGCGCAAAATGACCATGGTAGCTGCATTACAAGATAACAAGTGTCCAAGTGAGCAGAACAGCGAGGATTTGGCAGCGGTTCAATTAATCAACTTACGAAGTCTGTTTTGTGAGCAAAGATGCATTCGTGTTTTTAGTTTATTTGATACAGGTAGTCGTGAAAGTTTCAATCATAAATCTGTAATACAGGAATCCGTTCTGATGAGAAAAATAGTATTTACCATGGATAAGGTTGACGACCAATATGGTTTTGAAGTGTTTTGAAAATGTTGCCAATAAGACATATACAGTTTCGTTACTTATTATTAGCAGTTGTTTTTGGACAAGATGTCCTTCAAATCATCAAAATACAATTAGTTCATAAGAAATACATTGATGCAAATTATCATACAACATTAAGTTCAATAAAGCATGAAGTTGCTCACCAAACTCGTGCGTCTTTACTCACCAATAAATTAGTCATGTATGTCCATCTAATAATTCAAATAATTATAATTACAACCAATCACAGCGTAGCTATCTTTCTAATCAATTCACTTATTATAAGCAGAATGGCATAATGGCTAATTAATTTGGAAACGAGTTATGGAATCAAAGAGAGATGCTTAGAAGTTTTGTGCACGTATAGAAGCCGAAGAAAATGGTCTCATTAATGTGGGATTCGAATTTGGCAGTTCAAGTGCAGATTGCGAAGAGTTAATAAGAGCCCATTATTAATGTAAAAACATTGATTTTAAAGCAACTCTAAGGTATCAGATGACAATTCAACTGACATAAATGCCATTTTATTGCGCTCTACAACATATTTCTTACCATGAGAGAGAGAAGGTAATTATTGTGGAGAAAATAAGAAAATAAACTAATCAAACATTGGTCTTAGTCAGGAGAGCTTCGTAAGTGCGTTGACTACCGCGGCTTTATTGAGATCGTGGTCGATCTGTAGTCACGTTGGCCGAATGTAATATCCGGAATAATTCTAATTTGAATTCTTACAAATCTGCTGTTAAACTAAGTTATCGATAAGTATGTATCTGTAACTCTATTACATTAAATTGATATTAAAATATTTCAATAAGTAAGACATCATTTTTTGAAAAATAGTCGAACTAAAAGAGAGCAATTTCCATGTTTAATACTTTCAATCTATCTTTCAACCTTCTTGAAATCATCGGCGTGCGCCTACCTTCTTGCGACAGGATAGCACCATATGCGGACGCATCAGTGGTCAGATCAAAGGGATTTTTTAAATCTTGAGCATTTCCTCACCTGATGCTTCTAATTCTCTCATAAACTTACGCTTAGTTTCGTCAAGCTCGATTTGAATCATTATAGACATATGCTTGCTAAATGAACTATTTTCGCCTTTCAATATGTTGGTGAGTGGCCACTCTATTGATGAAAAATCATTTACGAAGCACCTATAATGCTCGTAAGGCCAAGAAATGAACTGAGGGAAAACAAATGATTTGGCTCTGCGTATTTTTGTATTTTTTGCCCCTACCTTTGCTGGGTCAGTTTCTGCTCCTCTCTTACCTACTATGAATGCCAAGAGCTTAACGATCCCCTTAAATAATTGGGGTTTCTCCGTCGCTTATTTCTTATGCTCTCATCAGACAAAGCCTTAAGCACAGCGGCAACATACTGAACGTGATCTAATGCTTCCTGCATTTTTCTGTACAAATGGTAGACGACATAACTAGTATTTCACTTCGTTTACAGAAAACGAAGTTTTTGAGATCCTGTTCCGCGAAAAAAAATTTGATGGTAGCCTGATTTCAGGACTAAAGTGGTTAAAAATTTGGCCTTTTCCAGGTTCGCTAGAATCATATGAATTCTTAGCATTAGATATCTGTCGGCTCTAGTTCGCTCACTCAGCTTCGATTACCAGATTCTTGTTTTTGTTACCGTCTACATCGTTCCCATTTTTGTCAAAAATCCACGTTAGATTATTATATAAAGGCCTTGATGGTCGAATTATTTAATTTCTTAAGAGATCTCTAATCTTTTTTTTTTTAACAAAATCTCTCACCCCCATTGGGTGAGGGTATAATTTCGAATAAATTTGATTGTTATCTTCAGTACAAATCGTGGCCAACACTGAAGTGATATCAGTCATGCGCTTCTTTTTTGGGCAAGTGTATTTTTATATATATTATTATAACTAGCTTAACCTCGCACCGAATGCTGGGGTCCACCGCAATTCCTTGATAAGCTTCCACCTGGGGCGCTTCTCCTTTAAGGTTTCTAATCTGGCTTCTCACTGATGTAAGCTCTCCCTCAAATCTCGCATACACTTTGAATAATGGATCCCACCTGAAGCACATCCATTGTAAGGTCCGTTTATAAAAATATTTTATGGTCGGAAGTTTTACACTGCTGCCGCGTTTTATACGAGTATATTGTGAATTAAATTGCTTTTCACAATCACTTTGCTTTTGATTATTTTTTCACAATGTTGAACAAATCACCTACCTGATATACATCTACAGCATCTGATATAGGTGCTGAAGTGGGTTCCGATTTTATTAATTGGGCGCAAATTATGCGGACGCATCAGTGGTCAGATCAAAGGGATTTTTTAAATCTTGAGCATTTCCTCACCTGATGCTTCTAATTCTCTCATAAACTTACGCTTAGTTTCGTCAAGCTCGATTTGAATCATTATAGACATACGCTTGCTAAATGAACTATTTTCGCCTTTCAATATGTTGGTGAGTGGCCACTCTATTGATGAAAAATCATTTACGAAGCACCTATAATGCTCGTAAGGCCAAGAAATGAACTGAGGGAAAACAAATGATTTGGCTCTGCGTATTTTTGTATTTTTTGCCCCTACCTTTGCTGGGTCAGTTTCTGCTCCTCTCTTACCTACTATGAATGCCAAGAGCTTAACGATCCCCTTAAATAATTGGGGTTTCTCCGTCGCTTATTTCTTATGCTCTCATCAGACAAAACCTTAAGCACAGCGGCAACATACTGAACGTGATCTAATGCTTCCTGCATTTTTCTGTACAAATGGTAGACGACATAACTAGTATTTCACTTCGTTTACAGAAAACGAAGTTTTTGAGATCCTGTTCCGCGAAAAAAAATTTGATGGTAGCCTGATTTCAGGACTAAAGTGGTTAAAAATTTGGCCTTTTCCAGGTTCGCTAGAATCATATGAATTCTTAGCATTAGATATCTGTCGGCTCTAGTTCGCTCACTCAGCTTCGATTACCAGATTCTTGTTTTTGTTACCGTCAACATCGTTCCCATTTTTGTCAAAAATCCACGTTAGATTATTATATAAAGGCCTTGATGGTCGAATTATTTCATTTCTTAAGAGATCTCTAATCTTTTTTTTTAACAAAATCTCTCACCCCCATTGGGTGAGGGTATAATTTCGAATAAATTTGATTGTTATCTTCAGTACAAATCGTGGCCAACACTGAAGTGATATCAGTCATGCGCTTCTTTTTTGGGCAAGTGTATTTTTATATATATTATTATAACTAGCTTAACCTCGCACCGAATGCTGGGGTCCACCGCAATTCCTTGATAAGCTTCCACCTGGGGCGCTTCTCCTTTAAGGTTTCTAATCTGGCTTCTCACTGATGTAAGCTCTCCCTCAAATCTCGCATACACTTTGAATAATGGATCCCACCTGAAGCACATCCATTGTAAGGTCCGTTTATAAAAATATTTTATGGTCGGAAGTTTTACACTGCTGCCGCGTTTTATACGAGTATATTGTGAATTAAATTGCTTTTCACAATCACTTTGCTTTTGATTATTTTTTCACAATGTTGAACAAATCACCTACCTGATATACATCTACAGCATCTGATATAGGTGCTGAAGTGGGTTCCGATTTTATTAATTGGGCGCAAATTATGAGGTTGGATGTCCAGCGATGAACGGCAATCTCCTGAGATTGCTTCTGCTTATTGCTGGGGTGTTCGTTGACTAGCTACCAGAGCTATCCGGGCTAGTGGTGGTAAGAATTGTAGTGTCGGCCTTACGCCCGACAATCAAACAATTATATATTTAGCACCGCCGGAGAAGTATATTTATAGGGGCTTGTTACCTACAAAGCCAAATATAACCAAGTGGAAGCGGTAACGCTGACCTTGCGTCCTGTGTAGGGTGTCAGTCTGAGGAGCGTTGCAACTAGAGCATTTACCGGACTGTAATGTTCTTTAATTTGATGATTTCACTGCAAATAGTAGAGACCATGACCCTTTCAGCACAAGTTTGTTTTATCTTAGATTGGGGCTATTTTGATATATTTGCACAATTAACTTTTTTTCTCAAAATCTGCAGTACAGTATTTAATGCCTTACCTTCAAAGTCTAAGCTTCGAATACTCTGAATATTTATGTCTAATAGCATGTGCGGTGGGGGGATTAAGCCGGACATTTTTACAGCTTTGTCCGCTGTACCTTATAAGTGGATAAGGTTACTTGAGTGCTTTACATTGTTTCGTTGATCCCATACTTTTGAGTCGTCTGTTACTGTCCAAGCACTTTTTATGGCTAGCAAGTCTATGAAAATTTTATTAGGTAGCAGTGACAATATTTATGGCAAGTTGTTGTTTTTTAGCAATGAAGTAACGCTTTCAGAGTTGAAAGACGCTTCGTTATCGCAATATATAACGTCGCCTTTGGAAATAAGCTCAACATTTTCATACTGGGGGCCGTTATATCAGCTATCGTTTACGATACGATATGTTGTGCAATTGATTTTTTCGAAAACTTATCGATACAAAAATTGCTTTTTAGATTAAACAGCTAAGTGCACAATGGTGGACAAAAATATTTTGACAACACAGTGCAAAAAGTAAAATCGCTTATCTCTGCCATCTTACAGAAGTTACGGTATCCGTTTTATTTTAAAGAGAGAGAGAATAGAGAATAGAGCTTTACGAGAGCAAAAGATTGCACTGATAACGAAACGCATTTGTTTTGTATAATAGCAGAATTTGATTCTTTGGCTGGACAAAAGTATTTTGACATTCCTTTTAGATTTCATTTTCGTTGAATCGCGTGCAGTAAAGAACACGTGCTCCAATTTCTTAGGTTATTTTTGAGATCTTTAAAATTAAATTATGTTAAATTATGGGCAAAAATCGTGAAATAAGTGAACTTATTAGAAACGAAATGGTAACGAAGAATAATGCAGGTATTTTTGTAGAATATCTTAGCAAATTATAAAAAGTAAACAATTTATTACCAAATTAACAAAAATAAAAAGAACGTTTCATTAAAAAATAAGGCCAGATCGAGAAGACCTCGCAAAACAAAGCCCATAGAAGACCGTATAATTCTTAGGAAGTTTAAAGAAAATATGCTGATTACAGCAAAAGCTGTGTTGATTGAGCTCAAAGAACACCATCAAATATCAATAGGTAGAAAAATTGTCGAAAGAAGGCTGAAGGAGGCAGATTTTTCTACTTATACAGCGCATCTAATTCCATTAATTTCAACAAAAAATAAGCTAAAAAGGTTAACATTCGCCAAATCCTACATAAACAAGCCGCAGTTATTTTGGGAAAGAGTATTAAGGACGGATGAAAGCACTTTCGAATATCATGGCTCGAAGAAAAAGGTTTATTGCCAAAATATGTTCGCAGAAAAATGACGCCAGTGTGCGAACGGGTACCACATGGTGGGGGATTGGTTATGTTCTGGGGATGCATATGTTTCACTGGCTTGAGCGATTTGGGACAATGAACAAAGATAAATGTTTACGTTTTCTGAATGATCACGCATTTATTTATGGTGACCGGCTCATTGGTCAATCCTTTATACTGCAACAGGACAACGCTCCATGCCACAAGGCCCATATAATAACTAAATTTTTAAAAGATGTTGAAGTCAATACTTTAGATTGGCCACCGCAAAGTCCTGACCTTAATATAATAGAGAACGTGTGGGCTTATATTAAAAGAAAACGAAGCTCAGATCTGTCCAGAACACGAGAGGAGACAATTGCTGAAGTTGAAGGACTTTAGATGGAAACCCTAAACAATTTGGTGAAATCAATTCCAGTGCGCTTGCAAAAGGTTATTAATGTCAAGGGAGGGTTTACTTTTTATTAATATTTTTTTACAATCACCAAAATAAACTTTTTTCTCTCTATTTGCTAAACAACATTGAATTGTCAAAATACTTTTGTCCACCTACATTTTTGAAAGATCGATTTTTTTTCCTAAGCTGTGTTATTATAAATTATTATTTTTTGCATTTTGGGAAGCGAATTTTATTATTATTAAATAGAAAGCTGTTAAAATTTATTATCTCAATAAATCATTAGATATCGTCAAGGCAATCCTATTTTTCTAATGTCAAAATGTTTTTGTCCATATTTTTGTAAGTTAGAAAAAACAGCTAAGTGCAAAATTTCGCCAGCATAATCGAATATCGGCGTTATTCCATATTTTTTTTTTTGATAGTGTATCTTGCACTTGTGCTATTTTGCAATTTAGTACAACTTTATTAGCCATTTTGTACATTTTAAAAATATTATAGTAGTCGCGGAGTACCTTATTCACTTTCTCCTGCAAGGCCCGATTATGCGCAGTGGAAACTATTTGCTCCTACTTTGTGTTATCTGTGATGTCAGACACGAAATTCGCATAGTGCAAGAACTTTACTGCCTGGAAGAATAGTACTAGGACTTACTGAAATATGAATTATATTGGAAGGTTACAATATATAACATTTACGATATTTGGGCTTATCTCAAACCTTAATATCTCGGTAATAGCACTCTTATCGTTGAAGTATATAAATGAATTAATTAAAAAAAAAATAATTTTCACTTTAAGCGATAGCGCATCTCCTCTAAAACCACTTGCTTACGAATGCGATTCGCTCCGTGTAGGTCGATGACAGCTTATTGTGTGTCTGCGTCGGTTACAGACTACTTGTCTTGAAAAGCATTGATGTTTTGCTGTGAATGGGCGTCATCCACAAAGTTTTCTTTCCCTGGCTTACATCAATATGACATCTTCCGTTGCCAATATGTTTGTCAATTGGTTAAATGCACATCGTTAAAACTGGTTGAATTTCATCTTTATTTTCCTCGACATATGCTCACTAACCGTTTCATTTTAACCTTTCAGTATATCGATCAGAGGTCTCGCTATTGATGTGAAGTCTGTATCAAATACCACATAATAGCCAGGACAAGAAAATAGCGAACGATTATGTTGGCTGAACATACACTAAATACACCAAATACCAAGTACTCAACTATTTCTTAAAAAAATGTTGTTTTTCTGGGACACCCTCATATTTTCATCGCACAAGCACTTAAGTATTGTGGCAAACATGGGGCTGATTCGTTTTCAGAAAATATTATTATATCATCAACGTCGACGTAACACATTGGTGATGTGGTCTTTTATTATAATCAATCATTCTCTGAAAGATGCTGCCCACATTCTTTTAAAATTTTAAATAAATATTCGTGATAGAATTTGACTTTCCAAGTTCGGTAGAATCAACGGAATACTTGACACTAGATATCGATTGTTACTAGTTCGCTCATTTATCTTTCCAAAGACGATTAATAGATACTCGGTTTTTACCATTGGCGTCTTATATTCTCATCCTTTAATTACTGCCTGATTTCAGAATTTACAAGGATTATTATATCGCGAAAAACGTTTGTATAAAACTTTTTGTTTGCCATCCGATCGGCCTCAAAATTCTTTTCAAATATCTTTGTTCAAATTCATTTGAGGGATGTTTCACAATTTTCGAAAATCCAGTCCTCCTTGGTGCAAATGGAGGTCACAGAGTTGGTGGAAGACGTTTTGGGCTGAAATTCATTTCAAAGGATCTACGTATGAAAAATCCCGTTGAAACGTATATCACGTTTTTTTTTTTCAAAATTCAAGTTTCTTCGGTAAAAAGTGCGATTCTAAAATTTTGTTTGGTGACGTTATATTTTTTCCGATTTGCTTCAAAATTATTTTCAAAGCTCTACATAAAAACATAATGAATACATATTTCAGCGATTTGGGAAATTCCACCCGCAACAGTGGAAAATTGGCGGAAACGTCAAAATGAAAGTTGTCTGTTTACCGTCCGATCAGTTTTAAAATCATTTTCAAAGCTTTTTATGAAATTTAATTTTATACGTGCCACGGGCAAGGCCAGGTTATACTCGCAAGTATTTATATATTTTTTCGTATTCCTTAATAACTTATGTGTTTCTGACCCGATCATGATCAAACTCTCAGCTGTAGATTTATTGTGTTTTAGAATATTCGTTAATTCTTAAAAATTCAATTGTTTTTTTAATTGTGACTTAAATAAGTGGGTAGTTCCAAAAGGCTTATTAAATTGAAATAGCTTTAACTGTTGTAACCTATCTTATTGAAATGGGTAACCTCTTTCGCCTATTCCCTGCTTATCGTAAAGGCGTGACGGGCATTGCTTCTGACTCCAGCATTGATTAAAGCGGCACCCACTGGTTCTTGCGTAGTTCCAATTTTATATGTGACAAACGTCAAACTTCTTTCGACCTCATTAGTACTGCATCAGGTCCCGTTAGCTGTCAGCGCCAGTCCTTGTCGGAGGACGTGTAGCGTAATCTTATCTGCGTAAGTGCATCCTAAACTATCAATTATCCTGCCGATTTTATTTTATTTTTAAGATCGTGACTGATTGATAGTGTAAGGTACACTGCTATGATATGTTTACAAAACTGCAATTGTCACCACAGCTGAATGTCTCCAAGGCACGTATTCATCTTGAGCACCATGTAGCTTTTCTTCCCACTTAATGTTCTCATTCACATTTGGTCTACTTCTACCTGTGAGCTGAAAAGTTAATCGAGCCACTTGTAATGCGCTGCTAACAGCGCCTACGATTGGGGCGGGTTGGTGTTCAAAATAGTTTAGTTTGGGATTTGTTCTAGAGGTCCACGTTGGTATTGGAAGATCAGGCTGTCGTATTCTTGGTTTATTTATTATAATAAATCCACCCAACAATGAAATAATATATATTAAAGCTGTTGCTATTTTTGCCTTCCAAATACAATCTGAATTTATTTAAACTAAGCTACCCGCGATCAAATTGTTGTAAAGCAATATCGATTATCTTGCGCCTCGTACAAGATATCAGTTAGCCGCTGCGAACCATTGCCTTCAGAGTGCTGACAGAACCATTACATGTATGTAGGTTCTTTATTTCTATAGAATTACAAAGTTTCTTATAATTTGTTTCAAAGTGGTTAACTTTTACAAATATGTTTAATATTATAAGATGATTGATTAATATTATTTTTAAGTTATTATGGGATGATTTTAGTTATAATTAAAACGTTAACTATTCTCCGGACGACGAGTTCTTCGGTCAACTACCAAATGCAAAGTGTCCGCTTTTCTTTTCGCGTTGCGCAGCCTGCTCTTTGACGCAAAACTGCAAAGCTACAAATGAGCGAAGAGAGAGCGATCAGAAAGAACGACCGCTGCGCGTTGTTCTCTGTCGCTCGCCTAGTTTCTCAACTTCATATCTACCATGATTCTTAACGTCCACCACCTTATATGGCCCCAAAAATTTTCCATTTAATTTTAATCCCGTACCATACTGAGTGCGCTTTATAGCTACTAAATCGTTTATTTTGTACTGAATATCCTTTTTCCTTTTTAGATCAAATTGCCTTCTGTTTTCATCTTGCAACTTTTGGATATTTTCCCGCGCCTGCTCACGCGTTACCCTTCGTTCGTCTTCCAACTCGTCGATCAAACTTTCTTTCACTAGTTTATTTAACTCTAGATCGCCTGGTATACGCATTTCCAGACCTGTTAGAATATTGAAAGGGGATACCTTTGTGCTCCTTGGGGCAGTCCGGTTGATCAATTGCTGAACTCTTCCTAAATGTTTATGCCAACTGCCAGGACTATCATAGCTTAACTTAGAAAGCATTGGCACGACTATTTTATGCATACGCTCCACCTGACCATTTCCTCGCGGTACTCCGGTAGCTATAAGCAGATGCGCTATGCTTTGTTTCTTACAATAGTCTTTAAAAAGATGTGACGTAAATGCAGTACCTCTACCAGAAACGATTCGCTCTGGATTTCCAAACAGGACAGATTGCCTTTCTAAGCAATTTAAAACTTCATCAACACCAGTGCTGCGGGTGGGGTACAACCACACAAATTTGGAGAACCCATCTACCACCACTAGAATGTGGTTATAACGTTTGCTGGTTAGCTCCATTGGCCCTACGTGATCGATATGATAAGTACACAATGGTCTGTCTCCCTTATCTATCGGGGTCAGAAATTCTTCCTTTTTCCCAGTTTTAGCATTCATAATAATGCATTCTATGCAACTATCTACAGTTCGGGCCACCTTCTCCTTTAGTTTTGGTATGAAATAGTTTTTCTCCACGAGATCCTGAGTCTTTTTAGCGGAAAAATGACCCTGCTTGTGCGCAATACGAATGATTTCCGTTTCCATTTGACACGGCACAACAATTAACTCCGGATTCGGGTCTTTATACAAGATTTTGTTTTCAATGTAGAAATCTTCATACCCCTTTTCCTCAACAATTTGCCGAATTATCTTTGTCCATTCAACCCCCAACTGCGCTTCTCTCAAACGATGTACCAAGCTATCGGTCAACACATAGCAAGAAACACGGTTCAAGGCGTCAACATGACGCATTTTGGAACCCGAACGATGCTCAATTTCATAGTCGAAGTCTTGCAAGTACATTGCCCATCTGGCTACACGCAAAGGCACTTCTTTTTTCCTCATCGTCATTGTAAACGCATTGCAATCGGTTATGATTTTAAACTTTATGCCTAATACGTACACACGCCATTTTATTAGAGCAGACATGACGGCAAGATCTTCTAATTCGTATGAATCGTACTTTTCTTCAGCTTCATTTGTCTTACGGCTCATATACTGAACAGGATGAAACAAACAGTCTTCTGGGTCTTCTGCAACAATACTCCACCAAAACCAAACTTGCTAGCATCCGTGTGAATTTCCGTTTGTAACTTAGGACTATACAATTTTAATACAGTTCCACTGGTCAAAGCTGCTTTCAATTGCTCAAATGCGACAAGCTGCAAGTCTTTAGATTCAAACATTGCATCCATTCGCAAAATGTCGGACAACGGTTTTGCAATTACTGCGTACCCCTCTACAAACCTACGAAAATAGGATGTCAGCCCCAAAAATCGCTGAATATCCTTTTTATCCCGGGGTATCGGAAAATTTGCAAGAGCCTGGGTCTTTTCCTTGCTTGGAGTCATAGTGCCCTTTTGCACTATATACCCTAAGAAGCTAACTTTCCCTTGCAACAGTTGACACTTCGACCAATTTATGCGTAGACCATTCTTTCCTGCAACTTGCAACACTCTTTTGAGCTTCACCAGGCCCTCTTCAACATTGCTGCTCGGAATTATGACGTCGTCCATATAAACGATCGCATCATTATTTTGGATTAATTCTCGCATAACTGCCATTATAAATCTAGTAAACACTGCTGGAGAGTTTGAAATTCCGAAAGGCACTTTTAAAAATTCATACTGCCCATTTTGAGCCACAAATGAAGTATATTTTTGCGAGCCTGTTTCAACTGGTACATGGAAAAATCCATTTGTCAAATCTAGTGTAGTGAAAATTGACGCACCTTGCAGCTTCTCAATTACAGTATCCATTTAAGGCATAGGAAAATTATCACGAATCACCTTTTCGTTTAGCTTACGGTAGTCGCAGCACAAAAGCTTTTTGCCATTCTTTTTGGCCACTAAAACAACTGGTGAGGCGTACTCTGACATATTGGGCTTGATAATTTTCTCCGCTAGCCATTCTTTCGCTTGCTAATCAACAATTTTCAGATCACACACGGCTATACGTCTCGGATGCTGAAATACTGGCAGCTCGTCTGTTAAAAGAATCTTCATCTCAATTGGAGAGCTTAAATTTCTGATTGGTTTATACGAATGTACTAGTTGCTTAACCTCTTTTTGTTGCAACTTACTCAAATGTGAAACATCTAATTCGATCGTAACCGCCTCTAGGTCCACAGCTAACATGCACATACTTTCTCATTCCTCATCTGGTACGACATGAATTTCGATTTCCATTTGAATGTAATCAATCTTGACGGGTATTATAAAGCTTCCCAACGTCAGAATTTGGCTGTCAGCTATACCCGTTAGAGTCTTAGAACATCCGGTTAACTGTCTGATTCCTAACTTCCGATAGACACACCTACGCATTAGACACAGGTCCGCTCCGGTATCCACTAAACCTTTGCAAATCACTGCGCCACAAACGACATCTTTTAATTCTAGGCCAGAAGAAGTGAATGTGCTTAATGACTTTAACATCCACTTTTCGTCTCGGACAACATTCGTCGATTTTTCTTGTTTATATTGGCTCTCACCATAACACTGCACGGCACGGTGTCCTGTCTTACCACATTTAAAACAAGAAAAAGTTTTTTGGGACAGTCCTTTATTACATGTGAGTCGGCACCACATTTAAAACATTTACGGCTATTGTTTGCTTGAAAATATTGACCCACGGTAGGCTCTCTTTTTGCAATTGTCGATCCAGGTTTACTGGGCGGTGCGCAAGAACCACGAACTTTCTGATAGGTTTCTATCTGAGCTTTCAACTGTTTGATTGTTCGAGCTTGATACAATAGCGATTTGTTAGTTTTAGAATCCGGTATGCCTTCTATAAAATAGTCAATCAAACTCTCATCCTCGAGATCGATAGATTTTGCTATTTCCATCAACGCATATAAAAATTCTAACAATGTCTCGCCCTTTTTCTGCTGTCGCTTTCCCAAACGTCTATGAACTTCTGCTGATGACAATGCGTTTTCAATGAGTTCTTCAGCGCTTCCTAGTTATTAATACCCCGCTGACTGCGAATAAATGATATAGCGGCACCCTCAAACAACTGTTTGGCATAGATAAATAACTGTAAGTCGCTCCACTGTACTGTTATAGCGCATTCTTCTAACTCACTCACCCACTGTTCAATATATCTCGAACTCGACCCATCAAATTTATACACGCTTCCCTCATCAAAGGTGCTGTATTAACCGACGTATCATCACCTGAACTCTTTTCTTCTATTTCCATGCCGTAATGTTCAAATAGTCTTGCTTGCAGTTCAGCTTTGCGTCCTGCAGTACTCAATTGCAAATCTGTTAATTTTTCGCGTAATTGATCGACACGAAGACTTAGAATCTCGTTTCTCTCCATCTCACAAAATTGTCACACGGTTACTTAGATTTTAGGTTTTCAAATTATACTTATTTAGTATTTTCAGATTTGATATTCTTACATGTAAATTTTCAGCATAACAGCTTCAGTTTGTCCTATGTTAATTAGTAATAACAGCGGCTGCTCTCTTTTGTAGCTTAACTTTAACAGCCTCGACGGACACTCTTTTTTGTATCTTGAGTTTAACAGCGCTAAGGGCCGTTTATTTTTGAATTTGTTCTCAGCTGTTATCAAAATGTTAAAACTATGTTAATGAATAATGTCGATGAACATAAAACAATTATGCCAACAAATAATTTTAATTTTCTTCCGTGTTTCGTGTCACCGTCCGTGACTAAATTTCTTAGTTAATAATGTACGATCTGTCTTCGCAAGATACACCACTTGCTAAGGTCAGCACAAATAGTAAAATTTTATTTTGCAGCGCTGCTGCAGCTCACCCCACGATTTGAACGCTTCCCAACACTCCCACGAAGGGCTCTGTCGCTACGCACTGGCTCATCTGCCTGCGTAACTGCTAATACCAACTCTGCTCCAGCCTTCTATTACGCTCGACCACCTTGCCAGCGTACCAAGAAATTGCTGCTGTCTATTTCACGCCTTAGCCAACTTCCCTGCGTTCCTCATAGATGACCAGCTGCTTTGATCGTTTTGGTTTCCCTTACGCACCGGCTCATCTGCCTGCGTAACAGCAAAACGCCAAATCTTCTCTCTTCTCGTTCTTTCTGTCTGCTTCGCTTTTGGCGATGCATACACACAATGTCCTGGTTTCACCAGAAATTTATTTTTTGGAATAACGTTTCACTGAGCGTCTGTTGCTATTTCGCTCACACTTTACTTTGCACTTCTCTCTTCTCGTTCTTTCTGTCTGCTTCGCTTTTGGCGATGCATACACACAATGTCCGGATTTCACCAGAACTTTATTTTTTGGAATAACGTTTCACTGAGCGTCTGTTGCTATTTCGCTCACACTTTACTTTGCACTCTGCTTGTCCAACTTTACACGTCTTTTATATCGACCTTTACGATGATGTTTCCCTTTTAAATTCACTCACTTTTTCTCATTGTTTTAATTGTAACTTGGATACGATCCCGGTTGAGCCCCCAATTTGTATGTTCTTTATTTCTATAGAATTACAAAGTTTCTTATTATAATTTGTTTCAAAGTGGTTAACTTTTACAAATATGTTTAATATTATAAGATGATTGATTAATATTATTTTTAAGTTATTATGGGATGATTTTAGTTATAATTAAAACGTTAACTATTCTCTGGACGACGAGTTCTTCGGTCAACTACCAAATGCAAAGTGTCCGCTTTTCTTTTCGCGTTGCGCAGCCTGCTCTTTGACGCAAAACTGCAAAGCTACAAATGAGCGAAGAGAGAGCGATCAGATCATAGAACAAAACCCCGAGATCTACACACATTCATACATATGTTTGTGTTGATGTGCACATAAGTTGATCAGGGCGTTTGTCGCGAGCCAGAGATTTTTCTTCAATTGTGTGCCCATTTTGCCTTTGGTAACAAAAGGCACACTATTCAAATGCTCTATCAGGTATTTCTTCGTCCAGTTAGGCAAAATGAGAAGAATTTGATCTTTTTTGTTTTAATTAACAATTAAATATATAAACAGACTGTTTGGTGTATCTATGCATTATATGGTTAGTGGACCTCCACTGTATATAAGGCCAAGGTGACCTTACTAAGTTTCGAATTCCTATTTATTTACTGGTGTTTCCCGGATGTCCATGTTTTGTTACTCTACTAATATTAGACAAAAAAAAATATTAGAAATTTTAGATACAGTCAATAAAGAGACTTAAAAAACTGAAAACTTCGATGACAATCCAAAACATTAAAATTAAGATGTCGCAAAATACACAAACAATAATTTTTATTCTTATTTGTTTCAAAATAGTCATATATCTTTATATTTTACAGCTCTTGCCCTTTGCGACTGGTCATCGTTACAACAGAAACGTCGAAACTTGGCCCGACGACACTGCTCTCCACGAGAAACATCATCATATTTCGCAAAAATGTCTCGTATCGGTTGCAATGAAATTGATAATTTAATGCAAAATTTAAAAAACGCCATTAAGCCTGGCAAACCCTTTGATTTGAAACCTCTTATTCTTAAAGCATGCGCAAATATGTTTAGTCAATATATGTGCTCAATGCGGTTCGATTATGAAGACAAAGAATTTCAACAAGTCGTTCTGTATTTCGATGAAATTTTTTGGGAAATTAATCAAGGACATCCATTAGATTTCTTGCCTTGGCTTTTGCCTATTTACATTAATCACACTCAAAAAATATGTCATTGGTCTTCTTCTATTCGCAAATTTATATTGGAGCGGGTAATTAATGAAAGAGAGTTGCATATCGATATAGATGAACCTGATATTGATTTTACAGATGCGCTCTTGAAGAGTCTTATAGAAAATAAAAATGTGTCACGTAATACAATTATTTTTATGCTAGAAGATTTTATAGGTGGTCACTCAGCTGTTGGAAACTTAGTTATGCTAGCTCTTGCTTATGTAGCCAAGGATCCTGTTATTGGAAAAAAAATTCAATGCGAAATCGATTGTGTATCCGAAAGCAGTGAACGAACTATTACCTTACATGATATGGATAAAATGCCTTACACCATGGCTACCATATTGGAAGTCTTACGATACTCATCGTCACCCATTGTTCCGCATGTAGCCACAGAGGATACATCGATATCAGGTTATGGCGTTACTAGCGGCAGTATTGTTTTTATAAATAATTATGTGCTCAACATGAGCCAGAAGTACTGGAAGGATCCTGATAGATTTCAACCAGAAAGGTTTTTAGAAGAAGTGACGAGCAGTGTGTCAATGCCACCAAATTGTCATGGCAAAAGGAGATGTTCCGAAGAGTCTGATTCAGGTATTGAGTTTGAAAAAGATGCAAGAAAACACAATTCTTCTGTTGAACATCGATATATGCCAAGCAAGCTAAATAAGCAAAATATTAGAGAAAACTTTATGCCAAAAAAATTGCAACTAAAAAAAAATATTCCTCATTTTCTGCCTTTTAGTATTGGAAAGCGTACATGCATTGGACAAAATTTGGTGCGTGGATTTGGATTTGTTTTGTTAGCCAATATAATAAAAGCCTACAATATTAATAGTGTTGATCTTTCAACAATTAAAATAAAACCTGCTAGTGTTGCTTTACCTACAATTTGCTTTCCGTTAGTATTAACCCCAAGAATATAATATTGAATTTTATATATATATATATATATAGTATATAATATTCAACATACAATTAATTTAAATTTAATTATTTTAGTGTGATAGTACAATTTAATTTGTTTTCATGGCTTTTTGTTTTTGCTCACACATTTTAAGTATTGTATTAAGAAGTAAAGAAGCACATTAAGTTATTAAAGATTATAAATAGCTTATAAGCCGATACCATGCAGCCTAAAGGCATATTCTAATATATATTCTAAATATTGTTCTATATATGTATGTCTAACATATATTTGTGAAAATAAATAATAAATCTAAGCGAATGTGAAATATCTGCTCTTATATTTTTAAGGTCAACAATTAAAGAATATATCTTGTCTCATACCTATATTAAGTGAATATTTTGAATTTGTAAGTTCTCTTCATGTACATAATTAGTTACATAAAGAGTTTTTCGAAAGACTGAAAACTTGTAGATTTATATGCTTCTAATTATTTATTTAATAAATAAAATATATTGCATCTTATATATTTATATTTGGCGGGTAAGAATGAACATAAAAATAAAAAAGTAAGCAGATCGTATATATGTATATACAGGTTTTAAAACAGCCTAATTTGGGAGTGAAAAAGCGGTGGGACCTAGTTACTTTAAAAAACGATTTCAAATTGGGGATTGTTCGCACACAAGACGAATTAGAGTTATCTCTCATATCCCTAAAAATCTTGATACTAAACGGACTTGAAGGAAGTATCGCGTTGGCTGTCTTGGGCCTAAAGAACATTTTGCAATGTGCTATGATCCGAACTTAGCTCTGTACTTTTAATGATGTCCACAAAACTAAATGAAATAAATAACTAAAACATAGCAAAGACAAAGGCTGTAAAGATTTTGCTAATGTCATTCGGTAATTGCGTTACACTTTAAGCTAGACTATACGACGCTATTCAAAAGTTTAACACCCGTTTGAAACGATCAATTTCGATCCAGTCGAGAGAAATAATACAAAACTTTTCAGTGAGACAATTAAAAGGAAGAGCATATACACTTGCCAAGCGTCGATGTCTAGTAATAAGGGCCCGAATCGAGTTACCTAAGAGTTGTAGGGTGTAGGGGTTGTATAACATTCCTAGGATTTGTAGTGCCTAGGCGTTGTATAACATCGCCCGACAAGATCCAAGCAATTTCAAATTTCCAACCACCCAATACGTTGTTCGGCCTCAAATCGTTTTTGGGCATATCTAGCTATACCAGATGCTCTGACGGACGTTTTGGAAGAAGAAAACGGAAAGATAGGCCAACCAATCTTGGCATGTTAAAATTGAACTAACTCTACTAACTGGTCTATACCAACAGCAGACATTTGACCGACTAAAGAATATACTGGAATCAGAAGATGTGATTCTAATGTACACGGACTATAAGAAACCATTCTATTCGACAACAGGCATTTCGGCACTCGGCCAAGGGGCATCCAAAAAGTAAGACTTCCCGGATTTAACGCAATAACAAACTACATTGCCGCACATTTGCAGTATCCAACCGGAGTCCTAACGCTAAAATTAAACGATGAACGAAGGTAATGCGAACATTATTTAAAAACACAGGGAAAAATTATCTTGGCTAATGCACTATTTCGTTAGATAGTCAACCATCACCAACCAGCACCTATCTACAGTAAAGAATCCCTAACCCAGACAAAAGAAGCAACTGACAAGCCACTTAATTGTTGCAGAATGAAATAGTTATTGAGGAAGCCGAATCAATTAATCTCATCAATTAAGACATTTATATTTTTTAAAGGCAAAATTATACACGGCATCCGATTCTCAGAGTGTCCTCATTGCAAACCCTACAAGACATGGTAAAATTGTAAACAAAAATTTTAAACTTCCAGCACTGGCTTTCATCCATCATAGGATATTCGAAAAATTCCCTTCGACTACACTTAGGGACTCAAAATATATGGTTAGAAATATTATAGACAAGAAAGAACAAAGGAAAATTACGACAAGAGAACATAAAAGGTACACAGACCAAGAAGCAAATTTGAACCAGTTGTGGTCGAGGCAGACCTAGGCATGACAGTTCTTAGCAAAGGGAGGGTGGTTCATAAGGACATCATTAATTAAGAATACACATTTGTATACCTTTACAGAGGGTGTTATAATTTTGTTTCGAAAGGTGTAACGCATAGAAGGACTTATCTTCGTCGTCATAAAGTATATGTATTCTTAATCGGCATCAACAACCGAGTCGATATAGACATGTGTCTCAGTTGTAAAGTCATTGTCATGAATCGTTGCATACGTCCCTCTTTCTGTTGAACGGAGTACACATGCAGGAACCTTTTGGATCAGACTACTGTATCATATAGCTGCCTTGTGAACGATCGATCGAAAAGTAGGTTCTTGAATGAAAAACGTTTTTTATCAAGCTTTCTTGACCAAACTCAGCATTTATTAGTTTCACTATACTCCTCATATATATGCAAAATCCGATTAACATTGGACTACTATAGCATATAGCTAACATAGGAACGATCGGTCGAAAATAAAGTTGTATGGAAAATTTTTATGTTTTTAAAGATATATTGACCAAACTTGGCGTTTATAAGTTTCACTATGCTCCCTACATATATACAAAATCTTGTCTACATTGGAACGCTATATCATATAGATGCCATTGGAACGATCGTGAAAATTATAAATTGTAAATTATATATAGATTTAAGTCTTAATATGCCCCCTACATAACTGATCAACATCGGATCACTGAATAATATACCTGTTGTAGGAAAGACCGGTGGAATAATGGGATATTGTGAGGCAAAATAATCTGTTTTCAGAGATATTTCAACAAACTCAGTATTTCCGAACTACGCTATTCTCACATATCTGGAAAAGGGAAATGTCTGCAAGGGCATTGAATCTGCGGCGTGCAGAAGATATCCCTACTTTTTCTTTACCATTAACGATAGTACAAGTCAAATACACCATTGGATTAACGACTGCACTCTCGCTTTGTATTCTGAACTAAATAACACACACACTAAATAACTGCGTTACAATATTGGACGGTGACCTGATTCTTCGGTTACCTAGGGCATACGACTAACGTATGTACGTTTTCCCAAACTAAAGCACATTTTCACATTTTTCACAAATGTGACACTTTTAAGAAATGTGTGTTTTCGCCCGAATTTCGTATGGATGTTAGGGATGATCGATTTCTGTTTCACAGCGACAACTGTGACATTTACAAAAAAATATCAGTGACAATTAACAGTGACTGTTTTGAGCGCGCAGTTTTTTGAAAAAAATTTATATAAGTAAGCCAAATAGATGTAATTATTTTATGATGTATAACACATGCTATTTTTATTATATTTAAATATTTTTATTTTTACACGCCAGTTACACAGTTCTTAGTTTTGCATCCAGAACGAAAGGAACAGCCTGAGTACAGGCATGTGACACAGTACTCCGCTCTTTGTCGAGTACGAAAGGAAATGCCTGAGTAATGGCCTGGGACACAGTATTCAGCTCTTCAAAGAGTACGAAGGGAACAACCTGAGTGCAGATCTGTTATTAAAACTTCAACTATACAAAAAGTATAATAATAGGCAAGCAGCAGATTAAAAAACTGTGCAAGTTTTTGTAATGTATAAGAAATGCTGAAAAGTATATCTTTGGTAAAATGTACACAAATTTCGGCATTAATATTGATCCAGTCATTTGTCATATCGTCGTAGTAATCTCTTAGCGAAATTCCCATCCGTGCATGTCATAGGATGATTGTAGTCGCTGTTACTTTTTAAAGGTGTAATAGCAGTAACTAGTTTCTGTAGATAATTCTTACTTGTAACAGGTTGAGTAAATATCGCTCATCCCTAAACTAAAACGGAAGTTGAGTTGTGTCCGTTGAACGATACTGCCTACAGTTCAGAAGTGGTCTTAAAAAGTAATTAATTAAATCAATAATTTGAACACATATGTTCTTGGCTGACATAAAAAAAATATCTCTCAAAGATTTGAAGTCTTTGTGCAAAACGAATAATGCAAAAACAAGTGCCACAAAACATTGTGTTATTCTAAGGCTGCAAGAAGTCTCACCGCAGAGATTAAAAGAAAAAAAAATTAAATTAACAATAACGTAACAATAAAAATTAAACACATTGCAGTGGTTTTCGACGGCGACGAATGTTGCCGATCATAGAAGAGACAGTGGAGTCTCTCTTCGACCTTACAGTCGGCGACGGTGTGTCGGTCAGCGAAAATTGAATGGAGCCGCCAATAAAAGCGTCATCGTGACGGCAACAAATTACGTCGATTGTGAAATAGAGGACGAGAACATCGGCAACGGTGTAAACCAAGCTGAATGTTGAAGCAGGCCTGCGGCTACAAAAACAACGGAGAGCTGGCTGAAGGCTACAATTACAATGATATGAAAGACGATGCCGTCATAGATGAAATGTGGAGATCAACAATGTAGAGAAAAAAATAAAAAAAAATACAAAGAAATGTAAAGCGGAGAGTGTGCTAACCAAAGGGAAAAACTATACTGACACGGTTTTCCAACAGCTCGAGAATTTTAAAAAAGATCAATTACAAAATGAAATCGAAAATTTAAAAATACAAACGAACGTGAGGAAGGGAAACGACAACAATGTAGCACTTGTAGAGTTCATATTTTCATTTGAGTTATTCATATTAAATGGTGACCGTAACAATTACAATGTGGATGAAAACACTCTGCGGGCACTGATATGCATAGCACAAGAGTGGCTTTCTCGTATGCAGGATACTTGACTGAGTCCTTGGATAATTTTATTATTAGAGTGGGAAATATGTTCCGAAGCTGTCTAGAGGAGTCTAATCTATTTGTTCGCCGAAAACTGCAAGCTGCAAGGCTGGAGAGTATTTTCCCAATTAATTTCATGAAAAATTGGTGTTGGCAAACTGCATAAATTTAGCCGCGGACGAGTTTTTATGAACACATTATCGAAGGCATCCCGGATTTGAATCTGCGTAACACGGCAAAGCTGCAGAACTTCTCAACTAAAGCTTTTAAAATTGTGGAGTTAGCAATGCAACACGTCAACAACAGCAGCAGGGCAGGGTTAATGATATTCCGAAAGTGAATGTGTAGTGTTACAATTGTAACAGCATGGGGCATTTGGCCAATGTCACAACGGCGCCTGCTTTGCATGTGCGAAAATAAAAACGTGTCTAAAGATGGCCAATTGTATTAGAAAAACTCGAAGCCGGATGAGCGAATATGTAAGCTACATATTTGGTAACTTTTGTTTCGCCATATAAGAATATATGCTGATATACAATGTTTAATTTGGGTTGCAAATAAAAATGTTAAAAGAAACCTGATGGTGTTTGACGATAAATCAGTAGGATATTCGGTTGTATTGGGTAGTAATGGTTAAAAATTATTGTTGAAGCTGCTTAGATTAAATGGAAGAACAAATAATAGGTGCAAGAGATAATTTTAAAAATGGGCGAAATGTATGACAAGGATATATGAAAGATTTACAGAGTTACTTGAAACGCCGACGTTAGTTATATATAATCCAAATGATGGAACTCAATTATATTTTGACGCAAGTTCGATAGGCTTTGGGACAATTCTGTTTTACCAAGTACTTTTCTTATCAAAACAAACAACGGAAGCTGAAATAAAATATCATTGCTTTGAGCTAAAAACGTAAGCTGTTATATACGCATTCAAAAGATTAAAGATATACTTTCAAGGAATTTCATTCAAAATTGGTACATATTGCAGGTCATTGAAGCTAACATTAACAATAAAATTGTTTAGTTGGCTGGCTCGAGGTCCGGGCTTGTTTTAATAAAACAATGAAAACAATTTTTTTTGCTTCAAATATATTTAGGTTGCGCATCGGCAAACCGAGGGCAAACCAGGGCACTAACACAAGGTACAAAAAACAATTAACATTAAAATATATTAAATTAAACAATAAACTTACACATTTGACATACATTATTTTATACGTCTGCGCTTTATGACGTGGAGATTTAAACTGATTTAATCTGTACAAGTGAACGCAATTTTCCGTTGTAGCTTAGTCGTTTGCAATGTCCGTCTTGTAATTTAGTCGTTTGTAAGTTGGTGTGTTAATTATGTGTAGCATTTCTAATGTGTGTCCTTTGTCCTTATCGTTAAGGCGAAGCAGACATAGCTTATTGGTTGCTCGCTTTATGATTCCATTAACTGTCTTGAGAACTGCAACGCGTTTGCAGTAATCAGTTCCTTTGACCAATTGAACCACTCTAGCTAGTGGCCACGGCAAAGGAGGTAAGTTCTCGTCTTTGACAAGAGCGATGTCATTTAGAGATACACCTGGCTTGGGAGTCCGCCATTTTGAACGCTGTTGCAGTAGATTTAAATATTCTTCTCGCCAGCGAGACCAAAAGACTTGGTGCATGTAGGCACTCGCTGCCTGCTGTCCAGACGATTGAAATTGAGCCGTGTAACATATGGATTTGTGAACGTGGATTGTGGGTCCCCAACCAAAAAGTGAGCTGGGATGATAAGCAGCCATAGAGTTAGTACCAACGAGTGATGTCCTACTGGGGTTAGTCTGTCCTTGCCCACCTGAGAGCTCGGCGTATAGGTTGCCATAGCATAATCCACACTATCTAGGGTTTTGCAGCGTTGTTCCAAAAATGTGGCAATTTGTGCCCATGATGGAATTAAATTTGCAAAGGCGGCTCTTTCCACTTCGACAGCGTAGCAGGATCCAGTTTTTGCAGTAGCACCTGAACAAGGATGTAACCAGCAATTTTCTCCTTACTACCCGAACTGGTGAGAGCGCGAATATGGGCATTAAACTTATCCGACAATTCACGCAGCATGACAGCGGAGCCATTCTCTACATTCTTGAGCCCCAGCAGTTTAACGATGAGTGCCTGAAATACTAATCGCCGGTTATCAAATCGTTTTTCTAATAAATTTAATGCTATGGAATAATAAGGCTCTGATATTTCTAATGACCGAATGGTATCCAGCGCAGAGTCCTTCGAACAGAGCCGAAAATGCTGATTTTTTTCAATGTTTGTGAGATCGGGATGATTTTCTAAAAGTTGTGAACATTGAAAAAAAATCTGACCACTCTGTATAGCCTCCAGAAAACATTGGCAATTTGATTGGCGGTAAGGTAGGTAACGCTCTGGATCTAGTCATTGACGCAGCAGCAATAGGCTCATTTACAAATGTGGAGCTGGACGGCAATGCTCTACTGCGCTTAGCAATTTCAAACCGCACCGAAGTCTCCAAAGTTGCTGAAAGCTTATCAAAAACATTGCGTAAATTCACTGCCTATTTCGTCAAAGTCTAGTTCTTCCAATTTGTTTTGAGCGTCTTCAAATGCAGATTGCATTTTTTCAATCCGCTTGAGCAGCACCGACAATGCAATTTCATCATTATTGGCAAGGGGCGTTTGGTTGAGGCTGGATTGTAGCGACTGCAACCGCTCATATGAGGACGCCATCTTGCGCTTTAAAAATAACACCCTGCTTGTAGGCTGGGCCAGCGATTCAGCACTAGAACTTTCTATGGCAACCGAAGCAAACGAAAAAAGGTCAAAGAAAACCGAATTAAAACTGCACACGAAAGTTCGTTGACCGTTGACTTATAGTTAGCACTGTACTCTTAAGCGCGCGCAACAGTTAGTCGAATAAAACACAAGTAAAATGCAGATAGCCAGAGCCAACGCGTCTGTATGTATGTGTCTATATGCATATGTACACAGACTCCGCTTTACTGCAATGTACCGCATGACACTTGCTTGCACATATGTATGTATTTATATAAGACTTTTTAATTGCTGCCGAAACTAGTAACAACCAGCTCAATTTTAATATAAATAATTTTATGCAACAATATAATATTAAATAAAAAGATTCGCGTCGGGGTCACCAAAATGATGGGCTAACAACCTTTTTTATCAGCACTTAATAGCGGGAAGTTTAGAATATTATGAAAATGCCGCTTTTTCTTATAAATTCATGAAACAATTGGTTAATTTATATTCTTATAGCGAGCGAATTGATTATACGAATTATGCGAAAAATGATCTCAAATGATTTTTTATATGGATCCTTGATAATGAATTTGTGCGCTTAACGTCATCCACCTAATCTTTGACCCCCATTTCCAACAAGGTGGAATACATTTTTGGAAAAGTGTGAAACACGTCTCAAATGCATTTGAATAAAAAACCTTGAAATTGAGTTTGATGCCGATCGGATAGTAAACAAAAAAGTTTCATATAAACGTTTCCATACTTGCGGGTGGAATTTCTCGAAACCCCGTCTTAACGTTCACCTTCTTCACATGAGGTAACTACATTGAAAGATTCTTAGCTCTTACGGTTTGGGCTGTGCGTTGTTCACCAATCAGTCACTCAGTCAGTCAGGGCAAACAGTTTTATATATAGAGATGAGGAATGGTTTTGTATTGGTTACGAGTATCCCTCGCGCTTGGTTATTAAGATCGATTTCTTTTAAGACCCAACACCGAGAACTCTATAAGAAGAAAGTTTTCGACACCCATAACTGGAGCATTGCGGACTGGAATACTTATTTGGCGTCCAACGGAAATTATTACCTTCGCTCTATCGAATTGTAAGCAGGCGAGGAAATATAACCCCCACAAAAACATGCAATTGGTTTGTGTAGTGCATAAACGATAAATCGTTTAATATAATAATAAAATTTAAAAATTTAGTAAGCATTTTAAGATAAACAATAATATTATAATTGTGAAAGCTGTTGGCTGTAAGTTTGTAGTTATTATACCCTGAACCCATTAAAAATGGGTAACAAGAGGTTCTAGTCGAGAGCTACCGACTGGGGAATACCCTGAACCCTCTTTTTCCAACACCAAATGCAGCGTTTGAAGTAATAAAGATAAAATAAAAACAAAGTTCCATTGGCAGGGTTCGAGCTTGCAACTGACCACACTACTTGCTGCCGACTCTACTCACAGAAAACAATCGCAATTAAAATGTTGTCGATAGAGCTCGACGCAGTCGTGGAATTTCCACCATCCAATTGCACAGCAAAACATATAAGTTTTGGTTTTTTGTTAATCGAACTAAATGATATTTTCTACAGTATATCATATTGCACTATAGAATATTTGTGTACTTTCAGAAAGTAAATTGCATTTAAATTGTGGCTTAAATTGGTGGGCAATATATGTTGGGTTATTAACTTAATTTATAGCAGTGAAGTAGCAGCGGGAAGCTTGTGGTAGGTATAGAACGAACATATTAGGGTTGGAGAGCTCCAGACTAAAACACCCTACTTGTCTTTTTTTGGCTGGTGTGGCTGCTGAGTTTTTTTATATAGACGCCGATGAGCTGTAAAGGTCCTTTTAGAGATGTGAAAATAGAATACGATAGTGACGACTGGTGGTGGCTTAACATTACCACAACAGACATGGACGCTAGCCAAATGTTAGCCAGTAGTAGCTGGTAGCTAAGGTTTAAGATAGATTTTTTTATTGGACTCAATGACACTCTTCGATGGTATCAAATGTTTCCATTTGCTAACGCCGGTTGGAGCGATCATGGATACTTTGTTTTTTTTTTTCCAAATATGTTTTATTTTTGCGCAAGGAATCGATCAGTGCCTTCTGATCTTTACCAAGCGAATGACTAAAGGGGTATAGTTACTTATATGTGACTTATGTAATATATGCACCGAAATTATTGACAGTGATGAGGAAGAATATGATTAAATAATGCGCCGCATAGGTAGGTCGTCGGGGTGCAGTCTTCGGAGGCGCCTCTCACTGTCAGTCGTTACATACCTTGGCAGGCCGGCGACCTTGTGTGCTGCGTTGGCTTGGATCACTCTTATGCGGCGCAGCTACTTTGCTGACGTGCCCCAGACTTGGATGGCGTATGTCCAGATGGGCGTTATCATCGTTTTAATAAGAAGCGCCTTTGTGGTTTTAAGATCCAGTTGAGTTTTTGCAGCCTTCTTAGGCATTTGGATTTTGTTGCTGTGATAAGGGATCCCCATATGGGCCTTCGTTTCAAGTGGACGCCCAAGTAGCAAAATGAGCTAGTGTACTCAATGGTTCCTCCATCGAACCGAAGCCCCTGGCAACTCCGGGCACAGCGTGAACGTAACGCAAGCGGACTTGGCACAGTTCACGGCGATGTTGCAATTAGCTGTCCAAGTTTCGACCTGCAGCAGCCAGTCTTGCACTGCATTTGTTGCAGCTAGCAAGTAGTGCGATGCTAGGAAGGCGGTATCATCCGCGTACGTTGCCACCAGCAGTCTCGCGGGGCTGAAAGCTGAACTGCGTTGTTCTCGTATGGGGAAGACGCTGTCTTGTGGGACATCTGCTTTAATGCCTGTTGACACCCGAGATCCGGTCCTTGACGACCACGTTGAAGGTGCGTTCTGCCAGGAATCAGCTCAAGATGCTGAAACATGGCGCAGGGAGCAGGGTTTTGATTTTGTAGAGAAAGCCGTCGTGCCAGCCAGACCTTATCAAAAGCCTGTTTGACGACAAGGTTGTCTCCAACACGGTATTCCTTCTTTTTGAATGCCTCCAGTATATAGTTGACTATTTGGTGGACGTGCTCAGGGCAGCAATCAGACTTCCTAAAGCCAAACTGATGGCCCGGGACCAGGCGCGTGAACTCGTCGAGCTTCATAAGTCGACTTAGTAGGAGTCGCTCAAAAACTTTGGAAAGCGTCGGCAGCAAGCTTATTGGGCGGTAGGATTCCAGCTGTGGTCAGCAAACGCATTGGCCTTCTCCTCGTCCGATCGCAGCCAGAGGGCAGAACGATCCCTGATCGGGGAGGTATAAATTGGTTGCGATTGAATGTTTCTGGTGAGTTTCCGTACTGAGAAGGTACTGTTGCAGTCATGCCCAGCTGTTTCAAGAAGGCTTTCAGGGTTTTCCTTTCGGGTCCTAGCCAGCAGTCGTCGAAGCCGGTTGGACGCGCTGACCATTTCCGCCTTGGCAGAGAGATCGCCGTTTCCGATGTACAACCTTCTCAGACGCCTTTTGTTGGCGAGGAGACTTCTGGTTTCTGTACTTAGCAGGGAGCTTCTAAACAAGGGGAGGTGGAGTTTGCGGGTCTGCACGTCTGGCATCTTCTGTTATTTCAGCTGTCAGGTGGTCAACGTAACTTTCCAGTACGCTTGCCGTATTTATTGCGAAGTTGAGCTCTAAGGTGTCCTCGAGGCACGTTCAATTTAGAGCGCGGCGGGACCTTTTTGCGGATGTCAACGACCCACTTAGGAGTCTCTTCTAGTTCAAAGAGGAGTGGAAGGTGATCTGATGTCACGTCCAGAAGGCATCTTGTCCTCAGCTGTTCCTATCTGAAACCCTTGTAGAAGTCGAGTGCATTTGGTGTTGCAGTAGCTCTATATGGGTAGCATGTTGCCTCTTCAATGGCTGGATGCCTTCGGTTTCGTTGGCAGAGAAGAGCGTCTTCCCTCGAGGGCACATCCGGTAGTAACCTCACCAGCAATGTTTGGCGTTCCAGTCACCCGCTGCCAAGAATTTCGGTTCGAGCTCGTCGAAGAGGGCAATATAGTGTGCCTCAGTCACTTTCAAGGCCGGAGGGCAGTTTACTGAAGCGAGGTTGAAGTCGCCTCTGTCGGATCCGAGTCGGATAAGCATGGTTTGCGTATGCCAGTGACAGGATGACTCAAGTGGGTGGTGGGACAAGGACGAACTGATGACTATTGCTGCTCCTCCATGTCGGATGTTGTCTGGGTGGTTGACGGTATGGAGAGTGCAGCCTGACACTCTTAGGGTGATACGAGAGCAGAAGTGAGTCTCCGTGAGCAGAAACACATCAATGTGGTGGAGCTCGATGAAGGCTGCGGTTTCGTTCGCTTTCGAAATGGCTCTGGCGTTCCACAGTGCTACCCTAAGGGAGTTCGCTTTAGACACCGTAATTTTTTGCACTAGTTTTTAACATACTATTTAGCGCTTGAAGTGGAGAAGAGATAACACTTTGTCAAACCTGGCGAACAGTTGCTCCAACCTGAGCTCGAGGGATGAGTTGGGACTGTTGTCAGCAAATGGATGGGATCAACTGGGAGTGCTGCTTGTGTTCCTTCTGTGAGACGATGACCTCTGTGCTCGGCGGGCTGGCCGCCGCATAGGACCGGGAACGAAGCTGCGGGCAGGAGGAGCTGAATGGGGCGACGATCCTTGGAGCAGCATAAATCTCTCTTCTTTGGTGGAAGGAGTATTGCGGGTACTTCTTGCAGCCCATTAAACTTGCTGCGTGCGATTCGCCACAATGGTAGCAGCAGTGTGCATTCGCTTGTGGAATGGTTGTCCCCACAATCAACACGAGGATTCTCCCACGAAATATATGTCAGCATAACAGTTATGGATTTGGTGAGATATATGTTGTCCGCCTTCCTCAGGTCAACAAATCTCATAATGAGTGGCTGGTTATTGACTCTGCTATGTGGGGTGTATATGCGGACATATATGGTCTGCTAGTTGCGCTGAAAGATCTTCAGATGGCATCTCGTGGTATATATTTTTAAGGACTATGCGGTATGGTCGGTCCTCTGTAAGTTGGTGGTGATGAAACGCTTGATAATCGTCCGAGTTGCGGCACTGGACTATGCAGTCATCACATCACGCATAGGGTGCTGTCTTGTTCCTTGCAGAACGTGGTGAAGCTAACGATGTCTGGCCCCGTAATTCTGGGCACCTTGGAGGAAGGGCGCTCATTAAAAGGCGACATCTGGGTGGGTTGCAGGTGCGTGGAACGCTTCTGATTGGCCATTTGTTGCCTGCTGGCCTTTGCGTGTCGAGTGCAAGGGTATCGTCTAAGTCTTCATCGACACCATTAGTGACTTTGTTGTTGGTAGTCAGCTCTACCTCCATGTCGCTTTCCTCATCATCACAGGGGGCCGAGAATAGATTTTGGCTGCCTTTCTTGGGTTCGGTGATGTTGGCCTTCTTACGAACAATATTGGAGAATTAGGCTCATTACGGGCTTAAAGTATCAAACTTTTGGTGTTTGACCATAGTCTTGGGCGGGCAATTGCTCAAAATGTTGTACAAGCCAGGGAGAGAATATAACGTAGAAGATGTCCTATCACGGCAGAACATAAATGCTCAGAAAAACGAGCCTAGGTCAGATGCAGCAACCATTCACCATGGTTTGAAAACAAATTAAATATATTCAGACCAGAGATATATAGAAATAAATGTAGAGGTATAATACGAAGTAGAGCAAAGGAAGTACAAAGACAAGGTCAGAACTATAATAAAATGTATAAGAATACGAAAAGACGGAAGTCAAAGATATAAGAAAAGAGAGAAAACTAACACCAAGGTATAGGGGCCCCTAGAAGGTATAAAAAGTACTACAAAATGACAGGTACTATATAATAGATTTAGAAGGCTCTAAATAAGAAGCGTGTAACAGATTCATGATAGTGAATCAGAATAAAAAAAACAATAAAATGCAACAGAACAGAAGATCGGGAGACTCATAGTAGGTCACAAGCTAACATAACTGAAAAGAGAACAAGAGCTAGCTTAAAGTAGTAATACATATTGTGTTAGGTGTAATATTAGAATATAAATAACATTGACTGTTACGCTATAAATATATTGTATAAGTTAAATATTAATAGCTTATTTTGATATGTACATGTGTCGGTACACCAATGAAAGTAAGATCGTGGAGGCGATTGTAAAACAAACAGGAAGTTGAGATATGTGCGTATCATACTGTCTACGCATAGTTGCAAATTATCGAAAAACAACTTGAGTGAAATATGAACTCCTGCATGCGCGGACTGTATGGCGAAGTAAAAAGGCGCTGTGTCAGAATCTTAGCGACACAGCTGTCGCGGACTAGTGGCTTCATTATCGGTAGCATTCTAAAGTGTATTATAATAGTATTCTAAACTGCACTAAACCTCTAATAACTAAGACTCACTTTTGTTTATTTGTGCGAAGACCACATACGTTAAATTACGGAGTGCAGCAAAGTATTGATCGTTGTTTATGCCGCTTACTCAGATTTCGCAAGAAAGAAAACATGAGCAGGCCTGTCCTGTGCTCATTTTAAGAAGTTAGGTGATTCCGAGCATTGTCAGTGGTCAGACATAATGAATGAAGGAAAACACAGAAGTTATCATTTGTTTTCTATCAAACAAATTCATGTTAGATTCCTACTACTATTTTAGGACTTTATATTGGTGCAAGGGAATTGTGGAATTACTTGGCAAAAAGTGCATTTGCTAGGCGCAATTTATTTATTTTGCTGTCTGGTTGTCTGTGGAATATTTGACGTGGATCTGGACATTGCAGGAATTTTGGACATGCTCTAGGATAGCTTGGAAAACGCTGGAATGCATATTCATTTATTTCGTGACAAAAATTGATAAAAAGCAAGCCAATTTCTGTGTGTATAACTGCCTTTCCAACCTGCAAAGGCAAGAGAAATCAATTTTTGACATATTATGGATTTATATAAATATAAAATAAAGGTAAGCCAAATCATATTAGAATTTTAGGTTTGTTTGAGCACAATTACCGATTTGATTGTCCAACGATGCCGTTATTGTTACAGCAAGGTAAGACTGTGCTTATTAAGTTGGGCAGCGGCTTTTGCTTAGACTGTTAAAAATTGTATTGCACACCCTACTTGTGAGCAGTGTCTTTGATTGGTTGATTTTGCGCTGCACTGATCATTAATATATCTTATAATGTCCTAGGAAATAATAAACGCTTAAGGACTGCATTTGAAGAAAAAACAATGTCATTCGACCAGATACACCTTCTAAAGGGTATACAAGCTGGCGTCGATATATTGTATAAAGAATCAATGATTCTAGGGCAAAAGTGGAAGATGTGTGTATTTCTGCTTTATATTTGTCGGCATTCAAAAAGTGGAGTCTCGCAGGCAAAATGATTTATCATCGTCATTTATTCCACATCATACATCACAGTTACCCAAAAGGTGGTTGCCAAAGCTCAGTGGGAAGCATGTGGAATTAAAAACGTTATCTGTTTTCACATTTCGACAAAACCCGCATCCATCCAAGAGCAGTGGACATCGCCAATAACGTGTCAAATAAATTTTAACAAATATTAAAAAAAATGGGTTCCAAAATCGATAATCACGTATTGTCTAACTTCTAATTAACTGTTTGAAAGAAAATTTACCACCGATCGAACGAAACTTAGAGCTTCCACCAAAATATGTTTGACCCGAATTTTCCGATGAAGCGGCTAGATTTTGCGAAAAGTGTGAAACACATATCAGGACATATCAAGACATCTGAAAATGTTTTTGAAGCCTAGCGGATGCTCAAATGAAAACCTTTCATACAACCATTTTCCGCCAATTTACAACAGTTTCGAATGGAATTTCCAATATCGCCGAAATATCCTTTGTAAGGCTTTATTATATGTAGATATAATAAATCATTGATCCGAATTTTCTACCGAAGAAGATTTGGTTTTGCCAAAAGTGTGAAACACGTCTTAAATGAATTTTCATAAATATTCTAAATAATAATTTGAGCCCGATAAGGGCTTTCCAATAAGTGTGGGACAAACCCAAAGCAAGTAGGGACCATATTATGTCATCTATATCGTGTTTTAAGGGTACTGATTATAGTCTCGTAAATTGTAATCGTTACGCGCGAGCAATTTTTTGGTTTAGTGAGACTACATGACATGTGCATCAAATGTTTACAGCACGGGCATACATTAAACAAATGTGGGAAGTGGAAAGGTCGCGTGTCTTCAAAGCCACTCTGCTGCAGCTACTCTACAGCCACAACCTTATGTAAGTTATGCTCTTATTGCCAATCGAATAATCGTATCCCCAGCTGTAGTTGAGTTAAAATATTTTTGACACAAACCAAAACTTTATGTCAGATGAATGAGCTAACCGAATGAATGCATTATTGGAAAATGTGACAGTGGTACTGGCCATAGCTTTAAAATGAATGCTTTGATCTGTATACTATCCGAGAAGCTACATGGGAAGTTTGTTGTGTAGGAATGCCGTGTATAACAAGTTCGCTTAACGTCAATTTTATAATTAATTTTTATTGAAATTAAATGAGCTTATCGTAGCTAACAAATTCGACTGGGCGTTAAGGGGCTGATCACATTACATTTGATCCAGTCACTGACTTGCGCTTATGTTTTGATTTGTTTATATCCATTGTGTCAATGGCGATTTTTAAGATTGTAAGAAATTGCTATAAATCATGCATGAATACACTACACTTCCCATTTTAAAAGAAATAACGTTAATATATGAACTTATTTGATGTTTGTTGATACAAATTTACTTCTGTTTTTTAAACCCTGATCCTATTAAAAATGGGTAAAAGGGGTATAATGTTTTTGTGCAAAATGTACACGTATGTAACAGGCAAGAGGAAGCATCCATAGCCGAGTCGATCTAGCCATGTCCGTCAGTCTGTCCGACCGCAAGGATCGTAGAACCTATAAGAGCTAGAGACTTGAAATTTAAGCTGTAGGTTCTCCTAGTCCATGCGCAGATCGAGTTTGTTTCCGAGAATCGATAACTTACTTCGTTTGCAAGCAATTTTTAAGCAAATTGGGTAAATAATAAGTCCTAGAGCCACCAAATTTGATATGTTTACTCTCGAATATTATACATATATCAAGTATCTTTTATTTTATACCTATCCCCACCTCCCCGCTACCACCACAGAGCTATAGATCAAGTTAATAACTCAACTCGAATTGCTAACCAATAAACCAATACTATATCAACAGCATTGCAATTGCTACTGTTTTCTGCTCTGCTATTTTAATTTGTTTTTCCTCAATAAGACTCCATTATTAGTATGGCTGTTGAGTAGAGGCAGTGGCAAGTGGTGCGGTCTGTCGCGAGTTCGACCCCTACCGAGAAAAGTATATTTTTTGGCTGCTGAGTAGAGTCGGCAACAAGTAATGCGGTCAGTTGAAAGTTCAAGCCATGCCAATCGAATTTTTTTATTTTAATTTATTATTCCCTAGGATTCCCTAGGCGGGAGCTCCCGACTAGAACCTCTTACTTCTTTTTAATTTAAATATATTTTTTTCATGTTTATCTTGTGTGTATTTATGTACTTATCTTATTTTATTATGTACAAAGTAGTATTTATTTGTTTTTTTTTTTTGGCTTGCTGCGTTAATTTTTAAAATTCTAATTATTGTTTTTGTTTTCTTTTTTTGTTATTGCCATGGATGCTATTGTATTGTAACAATAAACAAAATATTGAGGCCAGACGTCCCAATCAGTTTTATCAACGGATATGTAAAAGCGTATGAATTCATTTAAAGTTCTGAGACGTCTGTTTACTAACGTCTGGTGATGGTGTGCTGTAAACGTAAAAGTGTCTATTTTTAGATGTTTTCATAAGTCGTCAATTATGGAACTCTTGTATTCAGTACCCATGTCCGTTATAAACGCCTTCATAGGACCGTATCTTAGAATAATGGATTCGAATATAGACTTTGCTACACTTTTTGCGCTTTTATTCGCTATAGGCTTGGCAACAAGATATTTAAATAAGTCACTTATAATTGTGACTGCATATTCGTTACCATTTTCTGACTAAGGTAATGCACCAATTGTGTCGGCTAGTACTTTGTCATAAACACTTGTTGGTGTGTCTGTAATCGTCAATGTGGCTTTAATGTAGTTTTAGCTCTTTAACATTTTTGACACTTACCTACGAACTCTATAAAATGAAGCGTCAAATTTTTCCAATAGTAATGTCTTTTAATTTTTGCTAATGTTTTTGAAATGCCTGTATGACCTCCTTGCATGGCATGTACACAATATTGCTTCTTTTTCTTAATCTGTTTTTATTTGGGTCGCCACTTTGGGTTGGCTAATCTTATTTATACCGGCTTCTGTTTCAAAAAGGGTATAATGCATTTGTCCAAATGTATGTGACAGCCAGCAAGAAGTATCTCCGACCCCATAAAGTATATATATTCTTGATCAGCATCAACAGCCGAGTCGATCTAGCCATGTCCGTCTGTCCGTATGCATGAACGCAAGGATCTTAGATCCTATAAGAGCTAGAGTTTTGAAATTTTAGCTGTAGGTCCTCCTAGTCTATGCGCAGATCGAGTATGTTTCCGATAATCGATAACTTACTCCGATTCCATGCAATCGATTAAAATCGATATCGACATGCTTATTTTTTTAGCAAATTAGGTAAATAATAAGAGCTAGAGTCACTCGTGATATTTTTGCTCTAGAATAGCACGTATATATGAAGTATCTTTCATTTCTTACCTACCGCCACCTCCCCGCTACTACCACATAGCTATGAATCAAGTGAATAACTCAACTTGTATTGCCACCAATTTAAGCTAAAATTTTAATGCAAATTACTTTTTGAGAATACACAAATATTCTATGGTACAATAAGATATATTGAAAAAAATTTCATTAAGATCAGTTAAGAAGAAGGTGTTTGCAGCTAGCGCAGTTCAAAGAATTTCGGTATGCATGTACACACATACACATTCATGCGCGTCTGCTTCAAATCCTATCAACAGCGATAGTATTGTTTTCTGTGCTGCTATTTTAATTGGTTTTTTTTCTTTTAACAAGACTCAATTATGGGTGTGAGTGTTGAGTAGAGGCGGTGGCAAGTGGTGTGGTAGGCCACGAGTTCGAGCTGTTTTTTTTTTGGCAGGGATGGCGGTTGAGTAGCGACGGCGGCAAGTAATGCGGTTAGTTGCGAGTTCGAACTCTGCCAAAGGAACTTATTTTTTTTTTAATTTATCTTTATTACTTCAAACAAGCGCGTATTGCGAGCTGCATTAGATGTTGGAATAAGACGGTTCAGGGTATCCCTTATTCGGGAGCTCCCGAGTAGAACCTCTTACTTGTTTATATATTAATGGTCTACAAAACGAGTGTCTTCCTTATTATTCAACACAAACATACAATTTAGAATATTAAATGCTAAAGGCCTAATTAGAGTACACAATTTTCTAATAGCATCACCGACCAATGGAGGTGTTTTATTTGCCTGTCCGGCCAGCTCTGCCCCTTTTTACAGCTAATTTTGTCAGTTTCGCTGTTAGAGCCTACAGCTAAGAAGAAGGATGTTAGTAGAGAAATTAGTGTTCTTAAGTAAAATTAAAAATTATCTTAATTAATTATATTATTTAAGAATATACAAGAGATAGGGAAAAAGAAAGAAAGAAGTTATTAATAAAGTAAAGAAATGTATACAAGATATATATGGAATGTAAAGTAGATAGCCTGTAGTAGTAGCCTGTCCGGCAAGTCATGTCCCTGCTCATAGCTGGAAACGGTCTGTGGCTTACCGAAGGTATCCTGAAAGCAAACATAGAGAAAGTTCGGTAGAGAAAACGTGATGCAAACTATTGTAATTTTTACATTATTTATAGAGTAGTCTGTTGTGCACGTAGTTAGGAATAAGGGTCGATAATTCCTGATTGGTCTAAGCCGAACAGAGAATTGCAGACGCCCTAACAGAAAAGGAGGATTTATATCGCCGACAATTAACTTATGTAGGAAGACAACACCGAGTGTTGTCCTACGGTTGGTTAGCGACGCAAGATTAAGAAGAAGCAGCCTGCTGGAGTATGATGGCAACCGAAAATTAGGGTCCCAATTTAAACCTCGTGAGGCAAAAGGAAAAATTGCTTCTGAACAGATTTAATATAATCCTGGCTATTGTTATACTGCGAACCTACTGTGAACGATTTACAGAAGTTTGATTATAAAAGGATCGTTAAGCTCTTTAGACCATCGTTTAATGAATCTAAGTACACCTTTCGCCTTATTACCGATGGTATCTTTATGAAGATTGAGGCAGAGTTTTGAATCAAAAAGAACGCCTAGATCCTTAACTGTAAGTGTGCGTTGTAATGGGGTATTGTCGATTGTATAACTGAAAGATAAAGTGTAATACGATTAAATGTCATAGACAAACCAAAGTTGCATAGAGTTGAAATAGTCTTGTAGACGAGAATTATGTAGGGGATTAGTGTATGATAAAATAAGTTTCAGATCGTCCACATACATAAATACACGGTCATGTGATATAACAGAGGGGAGATAATTTATAAAAGAGTAACGAGTAAAGGTCCAAGATGACTACCTTGAGGAACACCAAAAATAACGTGAACCTGCTTACAGGTAGTCAGGTAAGAACTAATCCAAATCAAAAAAGACGGAGGGAAACCTATTCGGTAAAGTTTAAGAAGTAAACTATCATGGTGCACAGAGTCAAACGCCATATGGGAGTCAGTGTAAATGACATCAGCTTGCATTTTAGAAAGGAAATCATTTAACAAGGAAGTAAATTCAAGCAAATTGGTCGTAGCTGTGCGATTCTTTACGAATCAGACCAATCATACAACTGATTTGCAGAAATGCTGCAAATTCGAAGTTATTATTTTTTCAAACAATTTAGAAATTTTGTATATCAGACTTTCCACCTGTCTTGTGGAGAGAAATGATATAAGATTCTTTCCAAAGAGATGGAAAGACGGAAGATTCAAGGGATAGATTATAAAGCTTTAGCAATGGATAAACAATGAAAGAACTACACTCCTTGAGTAGACAACTCAGGTCCAGGAGAGTATGGGTTGGGCAGATAGCGCAAGTTCCAAGAAATTCTGTGTTAATGAACAAACACACATTCATGCTCGTTTGCTTTCAATTCCATCAACATCACTGCAATTGCGATTGTTTTCTGAGCTGATATTTTAATTTGTTTTTTGTGTACTCAATAAGACTTAATTATTGTTGTGGTTGTTAAGTAGAGGCAGTGGCAAGTGGTGCTGCCTGTCGCGAGTTCCAGCCCTACCGGGGAAACTATTTTTTTTGGCTGGCGTGGCTGTTGAGTAGAGTCGGCAGTTAGTAATGCGGTCAGTTTCGAGTTATTAATTACTTCAAACGAGCGCGTAGCTCGTGCTGCATTTTGTGTTGGAATAAGAGAAGAGAAGAACCACGGTGACTTTGAAGAAGTAGTCGAAGGAATTGGCTATTGCATTGAAAAAAATGAATTGAATAAAAAAAATGAATAGCAGTATTCATATCAACGAGTCATATAAAAAATACCAATCCCTTGGTTAAATAAATTGATTCAGCAACAAATAATTTCCTTTGCGAAATCAACGGCGGGGCTTATTGGAAGCTGATGACCACGAAAGAGAAGATAACAATTGAACATTGCAACCTCATAAGTAGGATGATATACAACCTCAGGAAGAGATAAACCAGGGGACCTAGACACATTAGCAATAAGGTAGTCGTTAACAAATACACTGTCAATTGTTCTATTGAAATGATTAGATATTGAATTGATTTGGGTACTAGATAGTTTTTGACAGTGAATAATGATTAAGAGATGTTCGCAAATTAATATCACCCACCACCATAAATAGGTCATTATAACACACGTGTGAAGAAAATTCTTTATGTTACCATGTTATATGGTAATCCCGTGTAGGAAAAGACACCTTAACTAAGACAATCTCTGTGTCAGTAAAACAGAAAAGTTTTGACTGGAGAGAGGCCTTAACGGCAATCAATACCCCACCACCTAGAGTCGGCCGATCATTTCTATGCAAAATAAATATGTTCGCAAAAACCTCAAAATCAGATTGGTTGAATTTAATCATGTTTCTGCAAATGCGATTATATCCGAATCGAAGGAAGTGCTGGTCATGAAAAGATTTTTAAGTAAAGAAAGGTTAGAAGACAAAATAACAAACTGCGGATGTGCAGAATCATCAGCCTGCTTGATCGGGCAAGGTTTCTTACAGCACGACCTAATATAAATTAGTGTTAATAGATAAGCAAAAGTTGAGGGAGCGCAGAGCGAAAAGATAAAAGGTACACGAAAGTAGAGCAAGTACACGCTAAAATAACTACTCGTGCACAAACAAATTGTTTGGAGCGTAAGGCAACAGCAAAACTTTGCGAGAGCGCGATGCACAAGCAGAAATATGCAGCAGCTAACACACGCACAAACAAGTGTATGCACAGAGGAGCACCAACGCAAAAGAATCAAAACAGGCAATAACAACAACAGGGAACTGACGCCGCGTTTAATTAATACAATAATTAACAGACTTACGCTGCTCAACAGATAACACTTTGCACAAGTTAAAAAGCTTTTTAAATGAAGCACAAAAAATGCTAAATTTAGAAATAAAAAGCAGGATTAAAGTGCAAAAATGTATAAAAATCTTGAGGAACAAGTAAAACACGTCAATCCCTTTTAACTGAGAACTCTCTCTGTTGTTATTAATTATAGTATTATTTATAATATGAATGTATTATAGTTAATCTTAATAATTATAAAAAATATATCAAGTGTCCTTCATTTAATAACTATCGGTACCCCCCCGCTATAGACACATATCAATAGATCTAGTTAGCAAACCAACTTGTATTGCCCAACAATATAATCCACAACTAAAATGCAGTTGACTTTTTGAAAATACAAGTAAACTCATCCGACCAATCATAAATCAATGGCCATGCGATTATGCAAACTAGGAACAATTAAGCACGGTCACCAGTCTGAGCGTATGCCCCATATGCGCCTACAACAATATAGCCGCGCGTAAGCAAAAATGTTGATAAAGAATGTGGGTAAAAGCCAATTTTTCAACAAACAACCAGTTCAGATTAGTAGCCCTTTTCCACTCCAGCCTATGGACATTGCCATTCATCTCGGTTCAAGCAACCTATTCAGCAAATAAGCTCAAACGTCATCCTTTATACGCCAGCTAAATCAACCCCCAAAAAGAGCAAATATTTGCACTTCTAGGTATAAGGGACCAAAACAGCAAAGAATAAATCACCTATCACAAGAAGAAAATCCACCTGACCAAGAACAAGAATACCAGAATACTCCCAAACTTGTCGACATTTGACGGAATAATAGGACTTGATTTGTTAAATAAAGTTAATGTCACGTCGAATTTAAAAAATCAAATATTGAAAACCGAATCTGGGTCTGAAATAATCCAATTTTTAAAGTGTTCAAATGTCAACTTTACAGAAGTTAAAAGTATGGAGGACCCTCAACAAATTCGAAAAGGGTTCAAAGAAATGATAAGAATTCAAACAGGTGTGTTTGCTGACCCTTACGAAGCCCTCCCGTATAACACAAATATCGTTGCTACAATTCAAACAGAAAACGAGGACCCGGTATATTCTAAACTATACCCTTACCCAATGATCTTGTAAATAACGAAACTAGCAACTTGCTAAGGGACAACATAATTAAGCCATCCCCCTATAATAACCCAGTGTGGGTAGTAGATAAAAAGGGAATAGACGAACAGGGAAATAAGAAGAAACGCCTCGTTATCGACTTCTGGAAGTTAAATTCTAAAACCATCTACGATAAATACCCTATTCCGAATATAGTAGCCATTCTCTCAATTCTCGGAAAAATATTTTATAACACTTGACTTAAAATCGGGACTTAACCAAATATTACTTGCAGAAAGGGATTGAGAAAAAGCTGCTTTTTGTAGGGAACGGGAAGCATGAGTTTTGCAGAATTTCTTTTGGTTTGAAAAATGCTCCCAGTATTTTTCAGAGAGCTATTGACGGTGTGCTCCGAGAACAAAATGGCAAGACATGTTACGGGTATGTAGATGACGTTATCATCTTCTCAGAAAGCATGGAAAAACATGTGAAGCACATCGCATGGGTATTGGATGAACTCTATGACGCAAACATGAGGGTCTCACGAGAAAAGTCAAACTTTTTTAAAGAAAAATTCGAGTATCTTGGATGCGATGCTGTATCACAACGAACTCCAGTAAAATAGAAGCTGACTTGGGAACAACGGTCCTAATAAAGGGGAGGGAGGTCCATAAGGACAATCTCTTTTTTATGTTCTTACTTAGGCGTTCGATTGTGCTACTTTTCGTAACATTAATAACCGCCAAGCTAACAGACTACTCAAACTCGGATTACATGCCACCAATGAACGGAAATGCAATTTTTTGGCAAACATTTAAGTATCTCAAACACTCATCGAATGTAACCATGTACTCAGAAATAGCCGAGCAGACAAGTTTGCTTATTAACCATTTCTCCAGTTTCATATGAAAAAAATATTAGAGACTGACATAGGTCACATAAAAACACTTATGAAACTGTTAAAATTCACCATAGACACAAGCATTAATTTCCTAGGAACCGCTTTGAAAGTAGTTGCTGAAACTCCAGATTTTGAAGATTATAAAAGTAAAAATTCAATTAGCAAAGGTTAATCGAATCAATAGAATCGAGTACAAGATCAAATTAATAAATTTACCTAAACTGTAAGTATTTGACAAGGTTGCCAAAGAGAAACAAATCTAAAGGGGACATCTTTTACGAGGCCCTTTTCGCAAGAGATAGAATTTTCATTTCAGAACTCGACACATTAATGTTGTCAGTTACACTTGCAAAGATTAAAATTATAAGCCCCGCTATTCTTGATTCTAAAGATTAATTAAGATAAAAATATTAAATGAGCACTCTAGAAGTATAACAATAACCGGTTTAATGGTAGAAGAATATGTAAATGTTATATTAGATCATAATTTTTTACATTTTACATATAAAAATCCCGATCCTAGCCTAGTATATAAAAAAATTTCCCTGTTTCCTGTTTAACATAATGATACAATACTTAATGTCGCTAATAGCAACAATGTCGCAGACTGCGGTAATAAAAGACAGCCAATTGGAAAGCGCTACACTCACGTCAACATTTTGCAAACAGTTAACCTTCACGACATGCGCGCAACAATTACATTCCGGCGGCACTGCGCACTGCAGCATTCGTCCCAATCCACTCGATTAACTGAAGGTAGTTGACGACGGGATCATAATAATAAGCGAGGCAGCTGCTAAATTGAAAATCGGCAACAGTACGGAGGCAACTGTTCACGGCACATTCGACGATGAAGTTCAATTAAATGGGTCTCTATTTAAAAATATAAGAAGTATACACTTCTGAATATCACGAAGCATCAGGAAATTTCGAGTCTACCATACCTCCAAAGGCTGAACATCGACAACTTGCGATACATTGGCGACAAAGAAGGAAAAACGACAACAAGACCTCCAATGTCCGGCCAATCATAGGTCAATGGCCATGACACATATGCGATCATGCATACTAATAACAATTATGCATGGTCACCAGTCTGAGCGTATGCTCCATATGCGGCTACAACAACATAGCCGCGCGTCAGAAATACAATCCGCTTGGGCCACATCCGCTTAGGCCACAGGGTTAGATTTCGGCTATCGAGGAAACATATGGTCTGACCTTTAGCGTGCGATGGATAGTGCAGTGTTCCTTGCCGGAGATCGTCTCAACACACACGCAAACTACTGCTGGGGCTATTCTCATGAGCGTCGGAGCAAGCCTCGCCTCTCTATACACTACGCTTTAGGTTGGGAAAAGGGGGCTATGTTGAGCACCGGCTGGCTATGCACTACCCTACTCTATTTCCCTAAGAGATCGCCTGACCACACTGTCTGGAGCCCTAGCGCTCTAATATACAATGCTTATACCCTATAACTATAACTTTGAATACTGGAGTGGCTTTCTTAGTGGCCGCCTCACACCCCCCTTACTTCGACGACGATACCGTCGCTTCCACGGCGGCATTCATGGCGACGACTTTCCCAACTAACTCATCGCCTATCTGTTGATTTTGTTATTCCCTGCCTTTACAATGCAGCTCACGATATGTGACATCTACTCTATCTATTTTTAGCTTATTCTATAACCTATCCGCCATCGTCCTGGGTTCGGACGCACTGCTTGAAGACCCTGGAGTTACTTGATCGTATTGAGCGGCGGGAAACCGCGGCTCTCTGCATTGCATCAAGAAAGCGGGACTGAAACCAGTCGAGTCAGCCACACTTGTGTTGACTGCTAGCGATATCTTAGGCAAGAGCTACGACTCGTAAGCTATACCCCGTTGTCACAAGCTTATTGGGCACCCCGAACCTGCTCAAAATTCTCTTTTGAAATGACGTCTGCAAGTGCGCCGCAGTGGCCCTCTTGAGTAGGAACAGCTCCACCCACTTCGAGAATGCTACATAGAACACCAGTAACATTGTGTTGCCATGTTTCGAGCGTGGAAGTAGCCCGACGAAATACACACAGAGTACTGACATTGGCTCTGCTACCAGTCTCGTCAGCATGCGACCAGCTGCTGGCACACTTCGCAGCACTTCACGTACTTGGCGGCATCGCGAAAGATACCTGGCCAGTAGCACATCTGTGCCAACCTTGATACTGTTTTCCTTTCGCCTTGATGCCCTACCGTAGGAGCATCATGGCATTACGAAATACCCGTTGTCGCTGACCACTGGCCACTCATAGCTACCACAAAAAGGAAATCCTCATCATCCGGCCGGTGGCCCAATTGCCTATATGGTTGCCCATTCTCTTCTATATACTCCGGGAACTTGGCTAGCTCTTCGTCGATTCTAGCACGCATACTTGCGACCCATTTGCAGGGTAACTCGGCAACCACTGCTTGCTTCTTCTTTACTAAGACAATTGAGGCGCTATGTGGGCTACGCGACGTCGTCACAATGGCACCTGGTTGGATCAGCTCATCCACCTGTTCATCAATCACGCTCTGCACGGCCGGATTCTTCGGATATTATCTCCGCATTAATGGCTTGTCATTCCTTAGCCAGATCTTGTGCTTCGCGCTATACGAGACTTCCTGCAGCCCCTCGAAGAGATCCAGATCCGCTGGACAGTCTGCTTCTTCGATAGTGGGCTCGTTCTGCGATCTGCCTCTGGAGCTGTACGAGCCGCCTCTTGGGCTCTTCAAGCTCTCGGTCAAATCCCGAGCGAGACCACTCCCTCGCTTCCTTCTCATTGTCCTTTTCCGTCAGTTGCCGAGTAAGCACTCCCGTTCCCTGACGCTTGCGGCTTTCTTTCGACTTCTTTCTACTCTGTTGCCGAGCAGGTGCTCCCCTTGCAATTCGTCTCTTCTCCAATCTGTTGCCGAGCAGGTGCTTGCCTTTTTTTTAATAAGACAATAATGATTTACGACGGTACTTGGCTGCATTTCTTAACGAAAAATACAGAACAGATGCCTGGAGAATATTTATTTCAGACACAAAGAAAAGCTTTAGCTTTAGGTCAAGAGGTTGAGTGCAACCATGAACGTTTCCAATTTTCAAATAATTATGGAAAGGTCTTGAAGAGAGAGCTCTGTGAAATGAATAATGACAGTAAAAAAGTTTGGTTAAGACCAGTAACTACCCACAACAGGGTAAAAGCCAATTTTTCAACAAACAACCAGTTCAGATTAGTAGCCCTTTTTCAAAACAGGAGCCACCCCAGCCTATGGACATTGACATTTTATCTCGGTTCAAGCAACCTATTCAGCAAATAAACTCAAACGTCATCCTTTATACGCCAGCTCTAAATCAACCCCCAAAAAGAGCAAATATTTGCACTTCTAGGTATAAGGGACCAAAACAGCAAAGAATAAATCACATTTCACAAGAAGAAAATCCACCTGACGAAGAACAAGAATACCAGAACACTCCCAAACTATTCGACATTTGACGGAATAATAGGACTCAATCTGTTAAATAAAGTCAATTTCACGTCGAATTTAAAAAATCAAATATTGAAAACCGAATCTGGGTCTGAAATAATCCAATTTTTAAAGTGTTCAAATGTCAACTTTACAGAAGTTAAAACAAAGTATGGAAACAAATCCAAAAAGGGTTCAAAGAAATGATAAGAATTCAAACAAGTGTCTTTGCTGACCCTTATGAAGCCCTCCCGTATAACACAAATATCGTTGCTACAATTCAACAGAAAACGAGGACCCGATATATTCTAAACTATACCCTTACCCAATGATCTTGTAAATAAAAAAACCAGCAACTTGCTAAGGGACAACATAATTAAGCCATCCCCCTATAATAACCCAGTGTGGGTAGTAGACAAAAAGGGAATATAGAATATATATATATATATATATATATATATATATATATAGAATATATATAGAATATATATATATATATATATATATATATTGTCTCAATTCTCGGAAAAGTATTTTACAACACTTGACTTAAAATCGGGACTTAACCAAATATTACGTGCAGAAAGGGATTGAGAAAAAGCTGCTTTTTTGTAGGGAACGGGAAGCTTGAGTTTTGCAGAATTTCTTTTGGTTTGAAAAATGCTCCCAGTATTTTTCAGAGAGCTATTGACGGTGTGCTCCGAGAACAAAATGGCAAGACATATTACGTGTATGTAGATGACGTTATCATCTTCTCAGAAAGCATGGAAAAACATGTGAAGCACATCGCATGGGTATTGGATGAACTCTATGACGCAAACATGAGGGTCTCATGAGAAAAGTCAAACTTTTTTAAAGAAAAAGTCGAGTATCTTGGATGCGATGCTGTATCACAACGAACTCCAGTAAAATAGAAGCTGACTTGGGAACAACGGTCCTAATAAAGGGGAGGGAGGTCCATAAGGACAATCTCTTTTTTATGTTCTTACTTAGGCGTTCGATTGTGCTACTTTTCGTAACATTAATAACCGCCAAGCTAACAGACTACTCAAACTCGGATTACATGCCACCAATGAACGGAAATGCAATTTTTTGGCAAACATTTAAGTATCTCAAACACTCATCGAATGTAACCATGTACTCAGAAATAGCCGAGCAAACAAGTTTGCTTATTAACCATTTCTCCAGTTTCATATGAAAAAAATATTAGAGACTGACATAGGTCACATAAAAACACTTATGAAACTGTTAAAATTCACCATAGACACAAGCCTTAATTTCCTAGGAACCACTTTGAAAGTAGTTGCTGAAACTCCAGATTTTGAAGATTATAAAAGTAAAAATTCAATTAGCAAAGGTTAATCGAATCATTAGAATAAACACTCGAGTACAAGATCAAATTAATAAATTTATCTAAACTGTAAACATTATTGACAAGGTTGCCAAAGAGAAACAAACCTAAATGGGACACTTACGAGACCCTTCTCGCAAGAGATAGAATTTTCATTTCAGAACTCGACACATTAATGTTGTCAGTTACATTTGCAAAGATTAAAATTATAAGCCCCGCTATTCTTGATTCTAAAGATTAATTAAGATAAAAATATTAAATGAGCACTCTAGAAGTATAGCAATAACCGGTTAAATGGTAGAAGAATATGTAAATGTTATATTAGATCATAATTTTTTACATTTTATATTCAAATATCCCGATCCTAGCCTAGTATATAAAAAAATTACACTGTTTCCTGTTCAACCTAATGGGACAATACTTAATTTCGCTTTAAGCAACAATGTCGCAGACTGCGGTGATAAAAGACTGCCAATTGGAAACCGTTACACTCACGTCAACATTTTGCAAGCACTTACCCTTCACGACATGCGCGCAACAATTACATTCCGGCGGCACTGCGCACTGCAGCATTCGTCCCAATCCACTCGACGTAGTTGACGACCGGATCATAATAATAAGCGAGGCAGCTGCTAAATTGAAAATCGGCAACAGTACGGAGGCAACTGTTCACGGCACATTCCTGTTAACATTCGACGATGAAGTTCAATTAAATGGGTCTCTATTTGAAAATATAAGAAGTATACACTTCTGAATATCATGAAGCATCAGGAAATTTTGAGTCTACCATACCTCCAAAGGCTGAACATCGACAACTTGCGATACATTGGGGACATAGATCGGAAATTGGCAACAAGACCTGCAATGTTCAGCGCATCCATAATTTTCATCCTATTTATTGGGTTCCTTCTCTGGAAGATGTACCAGAAACGGAAAAAAGCTGAACACCAATCTTCGCTAAAAATTGTTATCGACAGCTTGAGGAAGTCCGAGGACGGCCCTCAACTTAGCAGGGGAGGAGTTAACACATCCGGCCAATCATAGATCAAACTAAGAATAATTATGCATGGTCACCAGTCTGAGCGTATGCTCCATATGCGGCTACAGCAACATAGCCGCGCGTCAGACTGTCCGAAATACGATCCGCTTGGGCCACATCCGCTTAGGCCATAGGGATAGCTTTGCTTTAAGAATATTTTTGTTTTTGGTTTGGTTTGATTCGATAAAAACGCTCGGACCTAAAAATACTCGTCTCTCTTGTTACTTAGTGACTTCGCACAAGACAAGAAAGTAGACTTAACTTAATTTACACAAATATTCTATAACAGTATAAGATCTACTGCAGCAAATTTCATCGAGATCGGTTAAGCAACACAAAAGTTATGTATTTTGGCTGCGCATGTGTTAGCAGCGTAAATTGCAAGATTTTCTGTATAAATGTAAGCACACACATTTCTGCGCGTCTTCTATGAATTCTACAAACTTAAACTAAATTTTTAAATCAATTGTCTTTTTAAGAATATACGAATATTCTTTAGCACAATATGCTCTACTGAGAGTTTCATCAATATCGGTTAAGCAACACGAAGAGAACGTGGTTTGAATGGCATCGTGTTTGCGGCAGCTAGGAAAAGTTTAAAATTCTATATACATATACACACACACATACATACGCGGTTATCGAGGAAACATATGTTCTGACCTTTAGCGTGCGATGGATAGTGCAGTGCTCCTTGCCGGAGATCGTCTCAACACACACGCAAACTACTGCTGGGGCTATTCTCATGAGCGTCGGAACAAGCCTCGCCTCTCTATACACTACGCTTTAGGTTGGGGAGAGGGGGTTATGTTGAGCACCGGCTGGCTAGGCACTACCCTACTCTATTTCCCTAAGAGATCGCCCACCGTTTGTCCTCTTCTATCAACTTCGCCGCGAGCTCTCGCAACTTCACCTCGGAGCTTTCGCTCTTCGCCACCAAACTGAAGTTGCGCTCTCGAAGATAGTGTTGAGCAATCCATCAGCAACGCACGGTTACTGCGACGGCCGGCGGTTAAATTCAAACTTAATTCAATCTGGGCACCTTGCCCTTAGCTAGCTTCAATACATCGGCACCTTGCCTTAACTGTTCTTATTACTAATACAATGCTTGTAATGTAATGTAATATACAAGGCTTATACCCTATAACTATAACTTTGAATAACCGCGGCTCTCTGCATTGCATCAAGAAAGCGGGACTGAAACCTGTCGAGTCAGCCACACTTGTGTTGACTGCTAGCGATATCTTAGGCAAGAGCTACGACTCGTAAGCTATACCCCGTTGTCGCACACAAGCTTATTGGGCACCCCGAATCTGCTCAAAATTCTCTTTTGAAATGACGTCTGCAAGTGCGCCGCAGTGGCCCTCTTGAGTAGGAACAGCTCCACCCACTTCGAGAATGCTACATAGAACACCAGTAACATTGTGTTGCCATGTTTCGAGCGTGGAAGTAGCCCGACGAAATACACACAGAGTACTGACATTGGCTCTGCTACCAGTCTCGTCAGCATGCGACCAGCTGCTGGCACACTTCGCAGCACTTCACGTACTTGGCGGCATCGCGAAAGATACCCGGCCAGTAGCACATCTGTGCCAACCTTGATACTGTTTTCCTTTCGCCTTGATGCCCTACCGTAGGAGCATCATGGCATTACGAAATACCCGTTGTCGCTGACCACTGGCCACTCATAGCTACCACGAAATGTAATCCTCATCATCCGGCCGGTGGCCCAATTGCCTATATGGTTGCCCATTCTCTTCTATATACTCCGGGAACTTGGCTAGCTCTTCGTCGATTCTAGCACGCATACTTGCGACCCATTTGCAGGGTAACTTGGCCACCACTGCTTGCCGACAGGTCTCTAGAGGATCTCTTGATAGTGCGTCGGCCATGACGTTGAGTTCCCCTCTACGGTAGTAAACGTCAAATCGTAACTGTTGCAGTTCCAATGCCCATCGTGCAATTCTTCCTGAAGTGTTTTTGATGGAGTTGTACCGTGAACGAGTTGTATCCGTTATCGCGTCGAACCGGTACTTGGTAGCAGCGCAATTTCCCGATAGATCCTACTATTGCAAGGTACTCTTTCTCGGCCGGTAGTCGAAGCACATGCGCCACTCGCCAGTTTTCTTCTTTACTAAGACAATTGAGGCGCTATGTGGGCTACGCGACGTCGTCACAATGGCACCTGGTTGGATCAGCTCATCCACCTGTTTATCAATCACGCTCTGCATGGCCGGATTCTTGGGATATTATCTCCGCATTAATGGCTTGTCATCACTTAGCCAGATCTTGTGCTTCGCGCTATACGATACTCCCTGCAGCACCTTGGAGAGTTCCAGATCCGCTGGACAGTCTGCTTCTTCGATAGTGGGCTCGTTCTGCGATCTGCCTCTGGAGCTGTACGAGCCGCCTCTTGGGCTCTTCAAGCTCTCGGTCAAATCCCGAGCGAGACCCCTCGCTTCCTTCCCCTCGCTTCCTTCTCCTTGTCCTTTTCCGTCAGTTGCCGAGTAAGCACTCCCGTTCCCTGACGCTTGCGGCTTTCTTTCGACTTCTTTCTACTCTGTTGCCGAGCAGGTGCTCCCCTTGCAATTCGTCTCTTCTCCAATCTGTTGCCGAGCAGGTGCTTGCCTTTTTTTTTAATAAGACAATAATGATTTACGACGGTACTTGGCTGCATTTCTTAACGAAAAATACAGAACAGATGCCTGGAGAATATTTATTTCAGACACAAAGAAAAGCTTTAGCTTTAGGTCAAGAGGTTGAGTGCAACCATGAACGTTTCCAATTTTTAAATAATTATGGAAAGGTCTTGAAGAGAGAGCTCTGTGAAATGAATAACGACAGTAAAAACGTTTGGTTAAGATCAGTAACTACCCACAACAGGGTAAAAGCCAATTTTTCAACAAACAACCAGTTCAGATTAGTAGCCCTTTTTCAAAACAGGAGCCACCCCAGCCTATGGACATTGACATTTTATCTTGGTTTAAGCAACCTATTTAGCAAATAAACTCAAACGTCATCCTTTATACGCCAGCTCTAAATCAACCCCCAAAAAGAACAAATATTTGGACTTCTAGGTATAAGGGACCAAAACAGCAAAGAATAAATCACCTTTCACAAGAAGAAAATCCACCTGACCAAGAACAAGAATACCAGAATACTCCCAAACTATTCGACATTTGACGGAATAATAGGACTCAATCTGTTAAATAAAGTCAATGTCACGTCGAATTTAAAAAATCAAATATTGAAAACCGAATCTGGGTCTGAAATAATCCAATTTTTAAAGTGTTCAAATGTCAAGTATTGAAACAAATCCAAAAAGGGTTCAAAGAAATGATAAGAATTCAAACAGTTGTCATTGCTGACCCTTACGAAGCCCTCCCGTATAACACAAATATCGTTGCTACAATTCAAACAGAAAACGAGGACCCGGTATATTCTAAACTATACCCTTACCCAATGATCTTGTAAATAACGAAACTAGCAACTTGCTAAGGGACAACATAATTAAGCCATCCCCCTATAATAACCCAGTGTGGGTAGTAGATAAAAAGGGAATAGACGAACAGGGAAATAAGAAGAAACGCCTCGTTATCGACTTCTGGAAGTTAAATTCTAAAACCATCTACGATAAATACCCTATTCCGAATATAGTAGCCATTCTCTCAATTCTCGGAAAAATATTTTATAACACTTGACTTAAAATCGGGACTTAACCAAATATTACTTGCAGAAAGGGATTGAGAAAAAGCTGCTTTTTGTAGGGAACGGGAAGCATGAGTTTTGCAGAATTTCTTTTGGTTTGAAAAATGCTCCCAGTATTTTTCAGAGAGCTATTGACGGTGTGCTCCGAGAACAAAATGGCAAGACATGTTACGGGTATGTAGATGACGTTATCATCTTCTCAGAAAGCATGGAAAAACATGTGAAGCACATCGCATGGGTATTGGATGAACTCTATGACGCAAACATGAGGGTCTCACGAGAAAAGTCAAACTTTTTTAAAGAAAAATTCGAGTATCTTGGATGCGATGCTGTATCACAACGAACTCCAGTAAAATAGAAGCTGACTTGGGAACAACGGTCCTAATAAAGGGGAGGGAGGTCCATAAGGACAATCTCTTTTTTATGTTCTTACTTAGGCGTTCGATTGTGCTACTTTTCGTAACATTAATAACCGCCAAGCTAACAGACTACTCAAACTCGGATTACATGCCACCAATGAACGGAAATGCAATTGCACTCATCGAATGTAACCATGTACTCAGAAATAGCCGAGCAAACAAGTTTGCTTATTAACCATTTCTCCAGTTTCAAATGAAAAAAATATTAGAGACTGACATAGGTCACATAAAAACTCTTATGAAACTGTTAAAATTCACCATAGACACAAGCCTTAATTTCCTAGGAACCGCTTTGAAAGTAGTTGCTGAAACTCCAGATTTTGAAGATTATAAAAGTAAAAATTCAATTAGCAAAGGTTAATCGAATCATTAGAATAAACACTCGAGTACAAGATCAAATTAATAAATTTATCTAAACTGTAAACATTATTGACAAGGTTGCCAAAGAGAAACAAACCTAAATGGGACACTTACGAGAACCTTCTCGCAAGAGATAGAATTTTCATTTCAGAACTCGACACATTAATGTTGTCAGTTACACTTGCAAAGATTAAAATTATAAGCCCCGCTATTCTTGATTCTAAAGATTAATTAAGATAAAAATATTAAATGAGCACTCTAGAAGTATAACAATAACCGGTTTAATGGTAGAAGAATATGTAAATGTTATATTAGATCATAATTTTTTACATTTTGTATTCAAATATCCCGATCCTAGCCTAGTATATAAAAAAATTACACTGTTTCCTGTTCAACATAATGGGACAATACTTAATTTCGCTTATAGCAACAATGTCGCAGACTGCGGTGATAAAAGACTGCCAATTGGAAACCGCTACACTCACGTCAACATTTTGCAAGCAGTTACCCTTCACGACATGCGCGCAACAATTACATTCCGGCGGCACTGCGCACTGCAGCATTCGTCCCAATCCACTCGACGTAGTTGACGACCGGATCATAATAATAAGCGAGGCAGCTGCTAAATTGAAAATCGGCAACAGTACGGAGGCAACTGTTCACGGCACATTCGACGATGAAGTTCAATTAAATGGGTCTCTATTTAAAAATATAAGAAGTATACACTTCTGAATATCATGAAGCATCAGGAAATTTTGAGTCTACCATACCTCCAAAGGCTGAACATCGACAACTTGCGATACATTGGGGACATAGATCGGAATTTGGCAACAAGACCTGCAATGTTCAGCGCATCCATAATTTTCATCCTATTTATAGGGTTCCTTCTCTGGAAGATGTACCAGAATCGGAAAAGAGCTGAACACCAATCTTCGCTAAAAATTGTTATCGACAGCTTGAGGAAGTCCGAGGACGGCCCTCAACTTAGCAGGGGAGGAGTTAACACATCCGGCCAATCATAGATCAAACTATGAATAATTATGCATGGTCACCAGTCTGAGCGTATGCTCCATATGCGGCTACAGCAACATAGCCGCGCGTCAGACTGTCCGAAATACGATCCGCTTGGGCCACATCCGCTTAGGCCATAGGGCTAGCTTTGCTTTAAGAATATTTTTGTATTTGGTTTGGTTTGATTCGATAAAAACGCTCGGACCTAAAAATACTCGTCTCTCTTGTTACTTAGTGACTTCGCACAAGACAAGAAAGTAGACTTAACTTAATTTACACAAATATTCTATAACAGTATAAGATCTACTGTAGCAAATTTCATCGAGATCGGTTAAGCAACACAAAAGTTATGTATTTTGGCTGCGCATGTGTTAGCAGCGTAAATTGCAAGAGTTTCTGTATAAATGTAAGCACACACATTTCTGCGCGTATTCTATGAATTCTATCAACCGCATTGCAATTGAGATTGTGCTGTTTTCTGTGCTGCTGTTTTAATCCGTTTTTTTTGTTTTCATTGGGACTTAATTATTGGTGTGGCTCTTGAGTAGGGGTGGTGGCAAGATGTGTGGTCTATCCTGAGTTCGTGTCCTAAAAAATGGTTAAAAGCCACTACGTAGCAATGAATCCAATGCATTTAAACTACCCACAAACTTAAACTAAATTTTTAAATTAATTGTCTTTTTAAGAATATACGAATATTCTTTAGCACAATATGCTCTACTGAGAGTTTCATCAATATCGGTTAAGCAACACAAAGAGAACGTGGTTTGAATGGCATCGTGTTTGCGGCAGCTTGGAAAAGTTTAAAATTCTATATACATATATACACACACATTCATACGCGGTTATCGAGGAAACATATGTGCTGACCTTTAGCGTGCGATGGATAGTGCAGTGCTCCTTGCCGGAGATCGTCTCAACACACACGCAAACTACTGCTGGGGCTATTCTCATGAGCGTCGGAACAAGCCTCGCCTCTCTATACACTACGCTTTAGGTTGGGGAGAGGGGGTTATGTTGAGCACCGGCTGGCTATGCACTACCCTACTCTATTTCCCTAAGAGATCGCCTATCCGTTTGTCCTCTTCTATCAACTTCGCCGCGAGCTCTCGCAACTTCACCTCGGAGCTTTCGCTCTTCGCCGCCAAACTGAAGTTGCGCTCTCGAAGATAGTGTTGAACAATCCATTAGCAACGCACGGTTACTGCGACGGCCGGCGGTTAAATTCAAACTTAATTCAATCTGGGCACCTTGCCCTTAGCTAGCTTCAATACATAGGCACCTTGCCTTAACAGTTCTTATTACTAATACAATGCTTGTAATGTAATGTAATATACAAGGCTTATACCCTATAACTATAACTTTGAATACTGGAGTGGCTTTCTTAGTGGCCGCCTCACACCCCCTTACTTCGACTACGATACCGTCGCTTCCCCGGCGGCATTCATGGCGACGACTTTCCCAACTAACTCATCGTCTATCTGTTGCTTTTGTTGTTCCCTGCCTTTACAATGCAGCTCACGATATGTGACATCTACTCTATCTATTTTTAGCTTATTCTATAACCTATCCGCCATCGTCCTGGGTTCGAACGCACTGCTTGCAGACCCCGGAGTTACTTGATCGTATTGAGCGGCGGGCAACCGCGACTCTCTGCGCTGCATCAAGAAAGCGGGACTGAAACCAGTCGAGTCAGCCACACTTGTGTTGACCGCTAGCGATATCTTAGGCAAGAGCTACGGCTGTAAGCTATACCCCGTTGTCGCACACAAGCTTATTGGGCACCCGGAACCTGTTCAAAATTCTCTTTTGAAATGACGTCTGCAAGTGCGCCGCAGTGGCCCTCTTGAGTAGGAACAGCTCAACCCACTTCGAGAATGCTTTATAGAAAACCAGTAACATTGTGTTGCCATGTTTCGAGCGTGGGAGTAGCCAGACGAAATACACACAGAGTACTGACATTGGCTCTGCTACCTGTCTCGTCAGCATGCGACCAGCTGCTGGCACACTTCGCAGCACTTCACGTACTTGGCGGTATCGCGAAACATACCCGGCCAGTAGCACATCTGTGTCAACCTTGATACTGTTTTCCTTACGCCTTGATGCCTCGCCGTTGGAGCATCATGGCATTTTTGAAATACCTGCTGTTGACTTCTGGCCACACATAGCTACCAGGAAATGTAGTCCTCATCATCCGGCCGGTGGCCCAATTGCCTATATGGTTGCCCATTCTCTTCTATGTACTCCGGGAATTTGGCTAGCTCTTCGTCGATTCTAGCACGCATACTTGCGACCCATTTGCAGGGTAACTCGGCCACCACTGCTTGCCGACAGGTCTCTAGAGGATGTCTTAATAGTGCGTCGGCCATGACGTTGAGTTCCCCTCTACGGTAGTTAACGTCAAATCGTAACTGTTGCAGTTCCAATGCCCATCGTGCAGTTCTTCCTGAAGTGTTTTTGATGGAGTTGTACCGTGAACGAGTTGTACTCTTTCTCGGCCGGTAGTCGAAGCACATGCGCCACTCGCCAGTTTCCTTCTTTACTAAGACAATTGAGGCGCTTTGTGAGCTACGCGACATCGTCTCGATGGCACCTGGTTGGATCAGCTCATCCACCTGTTCAGCAATCATGCTCTGCATGGCCGGATTCTTCTGATATTATCTCTGCATTAATGGCTTGTAATCCCTTAGCCGTATCTCGATAGTGGGCTCGCTCTGCGATCTGCCTCTGCAGCTCTGCGATCTGCCTCTGCAGCTCTGCGATCTGCCTCTGCAGATCTACGAGCCGCCTCTTGGGCTCTTCAAGCTCTCGGTCAAATCCCGAGCGAGACCCCTCCCTCGCTTCCTTCTCCTTGTCCTTTTCCGTCAGTTGCCGAAAAGTATTTTACAACACTTCACTTAAAATCGGGATTTAACCAAATATTACTTGCAGAAAGGGATTGAGAAAAAGCTGCTTTTTGTAGGGAACGGGAAGCATGAGTTTTGCAGAATTTCTTTTGGTTTGAAAAATGCTCCCAGTATTTTTCAGAGAGCTATTGACGGTGTGCTCCGAGAACAAAATGGCAAGACATGTTACGGGTATGTAGATGACGTTATCATCTTCTCAGAAAGCATGGAAAAACATGTGAAGCACATCGCATGGGTATTGGATGAACTCTATGACGCAAACATGAGGGTCTCACGAGAAAAGTCAAACTTTTTTAAAGAAAAATTCGAGTATCTTGGATGCGATGCTGTATCACAACGAACTCCAGTAAAATAGAAGCTGACTTGGGAACAACGGTCCTAATAAAGGGGAGGGAGGTCCATAAGGACAATCTCTTTTTTATGTTCTTACTTAGGCGTTCGATTGTGCTACTTTTCGTAACATTAATAACCGCCAAGCTAACAGACTACTCAAACTCGGATTACATGCCACCAATGAACGGAAATGCAATTGCACTCATCGAATGTAACCATGTACTCAGAAATAGCCGAGCAAACAAGTTTGCTTATTAACCATTTCTCCAGTTTCAAATGAAAAAAATATTAGAGACTGACATAGGTCACATAAAAACTCTTATGAAACTGTTAAAATTCACCATAGACACAAGCCTTAATTTCCTAGGAACCGCTTTGAAAGTAATTGCTGAAACTCCAGATTTTGAAGATTATAAAAGTAAAAATTCAATTAGCAAAGGTTAATCGAATCATTAGAATAAACACTCGAGTACAAGATCAAATTAATAAATTTATCTAAACTGTAAACATTATTGACAAGGTTGCCAAAGAGAAACAAACCTAAATGGGACACTTACGAGAACCTTCTCGCAAGAGATAGAATTTTCATTTCAGAACTCGACACATTAATGTTGTCAGTTACACTTGCAAAGATTAAAATTATAAGCCCCGCTATTCTTGATTCTAAAGATTAATTAAGATAAAAATATTAAATGAGCACTCTAGAAGTATAACAATAACCGGTTTAATGGTAGAAGAATATGTAAATGTTATATTAGATCATAATTTTTTACATTTTGTATTCAAATATCCCGATCCTAGCCTAGTATATAAAAAAATTACACTGTTTCCTGTTCAACATAATGGGACAATACTTAATTTCGCTTATAGCAACAATGTCGCAGACTGCGGTGATAAAAGACTGCCAATTGGAAACCGCTACACTCACGTCAACATTTTGCAAGCAGTTACCCTTCACGACATGCGCGCAACAATTACATTCCGGCGGCACTGCGCACTGCAGCATTCGTCCCAATCCACTCGACGTAGTTGACGACCGGATCATAATAATAAGCGAGGCAGCTGCTAAATTGAAAATCGGCAACAGTACGGAGGCAACTGTTCACGGCACATTCCTGTTAACATTCGACGATGAAGTTCAATTAAATGGGTCTCTATTTAAAAATATAAGAAGTATACACTTCTGAATATCATGAAGCATCAGGAAATTTTGAGTCTACCATACCTCCAAAGGCTGAACATCGACAACTTGCGATACATTGGGGACATAGATCGGAATTTGGCAACAAGACCTGCAATGTTCAGCGCATCCATAATTTTCATCCTATTTATAGGGTTCCTTCTCTGGAAGATGTACCAGAAACGGAAAAGAGCTGAACACCAATCTTCGCTAAAAATTGTTATCGACAGCTTGAGGAAGTCCGAGGACGGCCCTCAACTTAGCAGGGGAGGAGTTAACACATCCGGCCAATCATAGATCAAACTAAGAATAATTATGCATGGTCACCAGTCTGAGCGTATGCTCCATATGCGGCTACAGCAACATAGCCGCGCGTCAGACTGTCCGAAATACGATCCGCTTGGGCCACATCCGCTTAGGCCATAGGGCTAGCTTTGCTTTAAGAATATTTTTGTATTTGGTTTGGTTTGATTCGATAAAAACGCTCGGACCTAAAAATACTCGTCTCTCTTGTTACTTAGTGACTTCGCACAAGACAAGAAAGTAGACTTAACTTAATTTACACAAATATTCTATAACAGTATAAGATCTACTGTAGCAAATTTCATCGAGATCGGTTAAGCAACACAAAAGTTATGTATTTTGGCTGCGCATGTGTTAGCAGCGTAAATTGCAAGAGTTTCTGTATAAATGTAAGCACACACATTTCTGCGCGTCTTCTATGAATTCTATCAACCGCATTGCAATTGAGATTGTGCTGTTTTCTGTGCTGCTGTTTTAATCCGTTTTTTTTGTTTTCATTGGGACTTAATTATTGGTGTGGCTCTTGAGTAGGGGTGGTGGCAAGATGTGTGGTCTATCCTGAGTTCGTGTCCTAAAAAATGGTTAAAAGCCACTACGTAGCAATGAATCCAATGCATTTAAACTACCCACAAACTTAAACTAAATTTTTAAATTAATTGTCTTTTTAAGAATATACGAATATTCTTTAGCACAATATGCTCTACTGAGAGTTTCATCAATATCGGTTAAGCAACACAAAGAGAACGTGGTTTGAATGGCATCGTGTTTGCGGCAGCTTGGAAAAGTTTAAAATTCTATATACATATATACACACACATTCATACGCGGTTATCGAGGAAACATATGTGCTGACCTTTAGCGTGCGATGGATAGTGCAGTGTTCCTTGCCGGAGATCGTCTCAACACACACGCAAACCACTGCTGGGGCTATTCTCATGAGCGTCGGAACAAGCCTCGCCTCTCTATACACTACGCTTTAGGTTGGGGAGAGGGGGTTATGTTGAGCACCGGCTGGCTATGCACTACCCTACTCTATTTCCCTAAGAGATCGCCTATCCGTTTGTCCTCTTCTATCAACTTCGCCGCGAGCTCTCGCAACTTCACCTCGGAGCTTTCGCTCTTCGCCGCCAAACTGAAGTTGCGCTCTCGAAGATAGTGTTGAGAAATCCATCAGCAACGCACGGTTGCTGCGACGGCCGGCGGTTAAATTCAAACTTAATTCAATCTGGGCACCCTGCCCTTAGCTAGCTTCAATACATCGACACCTTGCCTTAACAGTTCTTATGACTAATACAATGCTTGTAATGTAATGTAATATACAAGGCTTATACCCTATAACTATAACTTTGAATACTGGAGTGGCTTTCTTAGTGGCCGCCTCACACCCCCTTACTTCGACTACGATACCGTCGCGTCCCCGGCGGCATTCATGGCGACGACTTTCCCAACTAACTCATCGTCTATCTGTTGCTTTTGTTGTTCCCTGCCTTTACAATGCAGCTCACGATATGTGACATCTACTCTATCTATTTTTAGCTTATTCTATAACCTATCCGCCATCGTCCTGGGTTCGAACCCACTTCTTGCAGACCCCGGAGTTACTTGATCGTATTGAGCGGCGGGCAATCGCGGCTCTCTGCGCTGCATCAAGAAAGCGGGACTGAAACCAGTCGAGTCAGCCATACCTGTGTTGACCCCTAGCGATATCTTAGGCAAGAGCTACGACTGTAGGCTATACCCCGTTGTCGCACACAAGCTTATTGGGCACCCGGAACCTGTTCAAAATTCTCTTTTGAAATGACGTCTGCAAGTGCGCCGCAGTGGCCCTCTTGAGTAGGAACAGCTCAACCCACTTCGAGAATGCTTCATAGAACACCAGTAATATTGTGTTGCCATGTTTCGAGCGTGGGAGTAGCCAGACGAAATACACACAGAGTACTGACATTGGCTCTGCTACCTGTCTCGTCAGCATGCGACCAGCTGCTGGCACACTTCGCAGCACTTCACGTACTTGGCGGTATCGCGAAACATACCCGGCCAGTAGCACATCTGTGTCAACCTTGATAATGTTTTCCTTACGCCTTGATGCCTCGCCGTTGGAGCATCATGGCATTTTTGAAATACCTGCTGTTGACTTCTGGCCACACATAGCTACCAGGAAATGTAGTCCTCATCATCCGGCCGGTGGCCCAATTGCCTATATGGTTGCCCATTCTCTTCTATGTACTCCGGGAATTTGGCTAGCTCTTCGTCGATTCTAGCACGCATACTTGCGACCCATTTGCAGGGTAACTCGGCCACCACTGCTTGCCGACAGGTCTCTAGAGGATGTCTTAATAGTGCGTCGGCCATGACGTTGAGTTCCCCTCTACGGTAGTAAACGTCAAATCGTAACTGTTGCAGTTCCAATGCCCATCGTGCAATTCTTCCTGAAGTGTTTTTGATGGAGTTGTACCGTGAACGAGTTGTATTCGTTATCGCGTCGAACCGGTACTTGGTAGCAGCGCAATTTCCCGATAGATCATACTATTGCAAGGTACTCTTTCTCGGCCGGTAGTCGAAGCACATGGCGCACTCGCCAGTTTTCTTATTTACTAAGACAATTGAGGCGCTTTGTGGGCTACGCGACATCGTCTCGATGGCACCTGGTTGGATCAGCTCATCCACCTGTTCAGCAATCATGCTCTGCATGGCCGGATTCTTCGGATATTATCTCTGCATTAATGGCTTGTAATCCCTTAGCCGTATCTCGATAGTGGGCTCGCTCTGCGAGCCGCCTCTTGGTCTCTTCAAGCTCTCGGTCAAATCCCGAGCGAGACCCCTCCCTCGCTTCCTTCTCCTTGTCCTTTTCCGTCAGTTGCCGAGTAAGCACTCCCGTTCCCTGACGCTTGAGGCCTTCTTTCGAATTCTTTCTACTCCGTTGCCGAGCAGGTGCTCCCCTTGCAATTCTTCTCTTCTCCAATCTGTTGCCGAGCAGGTGCTTGCTTTTGTTTTTTAATAAGACAATAATGATTTACGACGGTACTTGGCTGCATTTCTTAACGAAAAATACAGAACAGATGCCTGGAGAATATTTATTTCAGACACAAAGAAGTCCTTGAGTGCAACGTTTCCAATTTTCAAATAACTATGGAAAAGTCTTGTGAAATGAATAACGACAGTAAAAAAGTTTGGTTAAGCTCAGTAACTACCCACAACAGGGTAAAAGCCAATTTTTCAACAAACAACCAGTTCAGATTAGTAGCCCTTTTTCAAAACAGGAGCCACCCCAGCCTATGGACATTGACATTTTATCTCGGTTCAAGCAACCTATTCAGCAAATAAACTCAAACGTCATCCTTTATACACCAGCTCTAAATCAACCCCCAAAAAGAGCAAATATTTGCACTTCTAGGTATAAGGGACCAAAACAGCAAAGAATAAATCACCTTTCACAAGAAGAAAATCCACCTGACCAAGAACAAGAATACCAGAATACTCCCAAACTATTCGACATTTGACGGAATAATAGGACTCAATCTGTTAAATAAAGTCAATGTCACGTCGAATTTAAAAAATCAAATATTGAAAACCGAATCTGGGTCTGAAATAATCCAATTTTTAAAGTGTTCAAATGTCAAGTATGGAAACAAATCCAAAAAGGGTTCAAAGAAATGATAAGAATTCAAACAGTTGTCTTTGCTGACCCTTACGAAGCCCTCCCGTATAACACAAATATCGTTGCTACAATTCAAACAGAAAACGAGGACCCGGTATATTCTAAACTATACCCTTACCCAATGATCTTGTAAATAACGAAACTAGCAACTTGCTAAGGGACAACATAATTAGGCCATCCCCCTATAATAACCCAGTGTGGGTAGTAGATAAAAAGGGAATAGACGAACAGGGAAATAAGAAGAAACGCCTCGTTATCGACTTCTGGAAGTTAAATTCTAAAACCATCTACGATAAATACCCTATTCCGAATATAGTAGCCATTCTCTCAATTCTCGGAAAAATATTTTATAACACTTGACTTAAAATCGGGACTTAACCAAATATTACTTGCAGAAAGGGATTGAGAAAAAGCTGCTTTTTGTAGGGAACGGGAAGCATGAGTTTTGCAGAATTTCTTTTGGTTTGAAAAATGCTCCCAGTATTTTTCAGAGAGCTATTGACGGTGTGCTCCGAGAACAAAATGGCAAGACATGTTACGTGTATGTAGATGACGTTATCATCTTCTCAGAAAGCATGGAATAACATGTGAAGCACATCGCATGGGTATTGGATGAACTCTATGACGCAAACATGAGGGTCTCACGAGAAAAGTCAAACTTTTTTATAGAAAAAGTCGAGTATCTTGGATTCGATGCTGTATCACAACGAACTCCAGTAAAATAGAAGCTGACTTGGGAACAACGGTCCTAATAAAGGGGAGGGAGGTCCATAAGGACAATCTCTTTTTTATGTTCTTACTTAGGCGTTCGATTGTGCTACTTTTCGTAACATTAATAACCGCCAAGCTAACAGACTACTCAAACTCGGATTACATGCCACCAATGAACGGAAATGCAATTTTTTGGCAAACATTTAAGTATCTCAAACACTCATCGAATGTAACCATGTACTCAGAAATAGCCGAGCAAACAAGTTTGATTATTAACCATTTCTCCAGTTTCATATGAAAAAAATATTAGAGACTGACATAGGTCACATAAAAACACTTATGAAACTGTTAAAATTCACCATAGACACAAGCCTTAATTTCCTAGGAACCGCTTTGAAAGTAATTGCTGAAACTCCAGATTTTTAAGATTATATAAGTAAAAATTCAATTAGCAAAGGTTAATCGAATCAATAGAATAAACACTCGAGTACAAGATCAAATTAATAAATTTACCTAAGCTGTAAACATTATTGACAAGGTTGCCAAAGAGAAACAAACCTAAATGGGACACTTTTACGAGACCCTTCTCGCAAGAGATAGAATTTTCATTTCAGATCTCGACACATTAATGTTGTCAGTTACACTTGCAAAGATTAAAATTATAAGCCCCGCTATTCTTGATTCTAAAGATTAATTAAGATAAAAATATTAAATGAGCACTCTAGAAGTATAACAATAACCGGTTTAATGGTAGAAGAAAATGTAAATGTTATATTAGATCATAATTTTTTACATTTTATATTCAAATATCCCGATCCTAGCCTAGTATATAAAAAAATTACACTGTTTCCTGTTCAACATAATGGGACAATACTTAATTTCGCTTATAGCAACAATGTCGCAGACTGCGGTAATAAAAGACAGCCCATTGGAAAGCGCTACACTCACGTCAACATTTTGCAAGCAGTTAACCTTCACGACATGCGCGCAACAATTACATTCCGGCGGCACTGCGCACTGCAGCATTCGTCCCAATCCACTCGACGTAGTTGACGACCGGATCATAATAATAAGCGAGGCAGCTGCTAAATTGAAAATCGGCAACAGTACGGAGGCAACTGTTCACGGCACATTCCTGTTAACATTCGACGATGAAGTTCAATTAAATGGGTCTCTATTTAAAAATATAAGAAGTATACACTTCTGAATATCATGAAGCATCAGGAAATTTTGAGTCTACCATACCTCCAAAGGCTGAACATCGACAACTTGCGATACATTGGGGACATAGATCGGAATTTGGCAACAAGACCTGCAATGTTCAGCGCATCCATAATTTTCATCCTATTTATAGGGTTCCTTCTCTGGAAGATGTACCAGAAACGGAAGAAAGCTGAACACCAATCTTCGCTAAAAATTGTTATCGACAGCTTGAGGAAGTCCGAGGACGGCCCTCAACTTAGCAGGGGAGGAGTTAACACATCCGGCCAGTCATAGATCAAACTAAGAACAATTATGCATGGTCACCAGTCTGAGCGTATGCTCCATATGCGGCTACAGCAACATAGCCGCGCGTCAGACTGTCCGAAATACGATCCGCTTGGGCCACATCCGCTTAGGCCATAGGGATAGCTTTGCTTTAAGAATATTTTTGTTTTTGGTTTGGTTTGATTCGATAAAAACGCTCGGACCTAAAAATACTCGTCTCTCTTGTTACTTAGTGACTTCGCACAAGACAAGAAAGTAGACTTAACTTAATTTACACAAATATTCTATAACAGTATAAGATTTACTGTAGCAAATTTCATCGAGATCGGTTAAGCAACACAAAAGTTATGTATTTTTGCTGCGCATGTGTTAGCAGCGTAAATTGCAAAAGTTTCTGTATAAATGTAAGCACACATTTCTGCGCGTCTTCTATGAATTCTATCAACAGCATTGCAATTATGATTGTGTTGTTTTCTCTGCTGCTGTTTAAATCCGTTTTTTTTTTTTATCATTGGGACTTAATTATTGGTGTGGCTCTTGAGTAGGGGTGGTGGCAAGATGTGTGGTCTATCCTGAGTTCGTGTCCTATTGAGGGATCTATTTTTTTATACACCGAAATCATAAAAAAAGGTTAAAAGCCACTACGTAGCAAATAATCCAATGCACTTAAACTACCCACAAACTTAAACAAAATTTTTAAATCAATTGTCTTTTTAAGAATATACGAATATTCTTTAGCACAATATGTTCTACTGAGAGTTTCATCAATATCGGTTAAGCAACACGAAGAGAACGAGGTTTGAAAGGCGTGTTTGCGGCAGCTAGGAAAAATTTTAAATTCTATATACATGTACACACACACATTCATACGCAGTTATCGAGGAAACATATGTGCTGACCTTTAGCGTGCGATGGATAGTGCAGTGTTCCTTGCCGGAGATCGTCTCAACACACACGCAAACTACTGCTGGGGCTATTCTCATGAGCGTCGGAACAAGCTTCGCCTCTCTATACACTACGCTTTAGGTTGGGGAGAGGGGGTTATGTTGAGCACCGGCTGGCTATGCACTACCCTACTCTATTTCCCTAAGAGATCGCCTGACCACACTGTCTGGAGCCCTAGCGCTCTAATATACAATGCTTATACCCTATAACTATAACTTTGAATACTGGAGTGGCTTTCTTAGTGGCCGCCTCACACCCCCCTTACTTCGACGACGATACCGTCGCTTCCCCGGCGGCATTCATGGCGACGACTTACCCAACTAACTCATCGCCTATCTGTTGATTTTGTTATTCCCTGCCTTTACAATGCAGCTCACGATATGTGACATCTACTCTATCTATTTTTAGCTTATTCTACGGTTACTCCGCTATAACTGCAACTTTTGGTAAAACGGCTACCGCTGCGAGATATTGGGCACCCTCTTTTTTTGTTCGCCTGGCCTCACTAGGCGTACAATGTTAGGCGATACGAACTTGGTGACCCGATAGGGGCCATCGACCTCGGGCGCAGCGAATTCGTCAGCGGCGTTAGATAGTTGGTGCTGGCGTAACAGGTCCATTGAGTCCAACGAAGGTCGCCACTCTCGTGTCCGCAAGTTGTAGTGCATGCCCTGGTCCTTTGGTGCGCGCTGAAGATTGCTGTGGGCGATATAAAATATTTCGTTTAACCTATCCGCCATCGTCCTGGGTTCGAACGCACTGCTTGCAGACCCCGGAGTTACCTGATCGTATTGAGCGGCGGGCAACCGCGGCTCTTTGCGCTGCATTAAGAAAGCGGGACTGAAACCTGTCGAGTCAGCCACACTTGTGTTGACCGCTAGCGATATCTTAGGCAAGAGCTACGACTGTAAGCTGTACCCCGTTGTCGCACACAAGCTTATTGGGCACCCGGAACCTGTTCAAAATTCTCTTTTGAAATGACGTCTGCAAGTGCGCCGCAGTGGCCCTCTTGAGTAGGAACAGCTCCACCCACTTCGAGAATACTTCATAGAACACCAGTAACATTGTGTTGCCATGTTTCGAGCGTGGGAGTAGCCCGACGTAATACACACAGAGTACTGACATTGGCTCTGCTACCAGTCTCGTCAGCATGCGACCAGCTGCTGGCACACTTCGCAGCACTTCACGTACCTGGCGGCATTGATAGTGCGTCGGCCATGACGTTGAGTTCTCCTCTACGGTAGTAAACGTCAAATCGTAACTGTTGCAGTTCCAATGCCCATCGTGCAATTCTTCCTGAGGTGTTTTTGATGGAGTTGTACCGTGAACGAGTTGTATCCGTTATCGCGTCGAACCGGTACTTGGTAGCAGCGCAATTTCCCGATAGATCATACTAATGCAAGGTACTCTTTCTCAGCCGCACATGCGCTACTCGCCAGTTTTCTTCTTTACTAAGACAATTGAGGCGCTATGTGGGCTACGCGACGTCATCACGATGGCACCTGGTTGGATCAGCTCATCCACCTGTTCACCTGTTCAATCACGCTCTGCATGGCCGGATTCTTCGGATATTATCTCCGCATTAATGGCTTGTCATCCCTTAGCCAGATCTTGTGCTTCGCGCTATACGATACTCCCTGCAGCACCTTGGAGAGTTCCAGATCCGCTGGACAGTCTGTTTCTTTGATAGTGGGCTCGCTCTGCGATCTGCCTCTGGAGCTGTACGAGCCACCTCTTGGTCAGTTGCCGAGTAAGCACTCCAGTTCCCTGACGCTTGCGGCTTTCTTTCGACTTCTTTCTACTCTGTTGCCGAGCAGGTGCTCCCCTTGCAATTCGTCTCTTCTCCAATCTGTTGCCGAGCAGGTGCTTCCTTTCATGACCTGGAAGGCCTTCCTTCGGACCCTTCTTCGTATCCTTTTCCATTGGTTGCCGAGCAGGCAATCCCGCTTTTTGACGCGTGAGGCCTTCTTTCGGCTCATCTCTTGCCCCAGGCCTTGCGACCGGTGTCATCACAATCTCTAAGACCAGTTTTGTCTGCCCGCAGCGCATTGTGGTGCCCATTTCGCACCAAATCCATTCCCAGGATGACGTGGTCTAACATCGAGGGCATTAAGAGCATCGACATGCTAATGCCTAAACCTTCCCAAAGTCTGACCACAATACCTTCCCTTCCCATCCAGCGTAGAGCCGTCTGCCAGACGAATGCGCGTCTGCACTTCCTCCGCTCTTCCCTGAATCGCCCATTTGCGTACGCAGTCCACACTCATGAAGCAGCGAGTGGCTTTTGTGCCCATTGTTGCAGGCATCTCTCGCCCGCCATTTTCCGTCACCTCTTCTCGTCATTTCTGCTACAGTGGTTCCGTTGATTTATTTATATATTTTATTTTATTAATTTTATTTTTGTCTTCATCACTCCACATAAAACATTAAAAAAAAAAACCTAAACCACACCGCTGTAACAGTTTCACAGGTGCTCTTTAATTTTTTCACTTTTAATTTACTTTGTTTATACACTTGTTTATACACCTTTGTGTCTTATTGTTTCATTCAGCTTGAGGAAGTCCGAGGACGGCCCTCAACTTAGCAGGGGAGGAGTTAACACATCCGGCCAGTCATAGATCAAACTAAGAACAATTATGCATGGTCACCAGTCTGAGCGTATGCTCCATATGCGGCTACAGCAACATAGCCGCGCGTCAGACTGTCCGAAATACGATCCGCTTGGGCCACATCCGCTTAGGCCATAGGGATAGCTTTGCTTTAAGAATATTTTTGTTTTTGGTTTGGTTTGATTCGATAAAAACGCTCGGACCTAAAAATACTCGTCTCTCTTGTTACTTAGTGACTTCGCACAAGACAAGAAAGTAGACTTAACTTAATTTACACAAATATTCTATAACAGTATAAGATTTACTGTAGCAAATTTCATCGAGATCGGTTAAGCAACACAAAAGTTATGTATTTTTGCTGCGCATGTGTTAGCAGCGTAAATTGCAAAAGTTTCTGTATAAATGTAAGCACACATTTCTGCGCGTCTTCTATGAATTCTATCAACAGCATTGCAATTATGATTGTGTTGTTTTCTCTGCTGCTGTTTAAATCCGTTTTTTTTTTTTTATCATTGGGACTTAATTATTGGTGTGGCTCTTGAGTAGGGGTGGTGGCAAGATGTGTGGTCTATCCTGAGTTCGTGTCCTATTGAGGGATCTATTTTTTTATACACCGAAATCATAAAAAAAGGTTAAAAGCCACTACGTAGCAAATAATCCAATGCACTTAAACTACCCACAAACTTAAACAAAATTTTTAAATCAATTGTCTTTTTAAGAATATACGAATATTCTTTAGCACAATATGTTCTACTGAGAGTTTCATCAATATCGGTTAAGCAACACGAAGAGAACGAGGTTTGAAAGGCGTGTTTGCGGCAGCTAGGAAAAATTTTAAATTCTATATACATGTACACACACACATTCATACGCAGTTATCGAGGAAACATATGTGCTGACCTTTAGCGTGCGATGGATAGTGCAGTGTTCCTTGCCGGAGATCGTCTCAACACACACGCAAACTACTGCTGGGGCTATTCTCATGAGCGTCGGAACAAGCTTCGCCTCTCTATACACTACGCTTTAGGTTGGGGAGAGGGGGTTATGTTGAGCACCGGCTGGCTATGCACTACCCTACTCTATTTCCCTAAGAGATCGCCTGACCACACTGTCTGGAGCCCTAGCGCTCTAATATACAATGCTTATACCCTATAACTATAACTTTGAATACTGGAGTGGCTTTCTTAGTGGCCGCCTCACACCCCCCTTACTTCGACGACGATACCGTCGCTTCCCCGGCGGCATTCATGGCGACGACTTACCCAACTAACTCATCGCCTATCTGTTGATTTTGTTATTCCCTGCCTTTACAATGCAGCTCACGATATGTGACATCTACTCTATCTATTTTTAGCTTATTCTACGGTTACTCCGCTATAACTGCAACTTTTGGTAAAACGGCTACCGCTGCGAGATATTGGGCACCCTCTTTTTTTGTTCGCCTGGCCTCACTAGGCGTACAATGTTAGGCGATACGAACTTGGTGACCCGATAGGGGCCATCGACCTCGGGCGCAGCGAATTCGTCAGCGGCGTTAGATAGTTGGTGCTGGCGTAACAGGTCCATTGAGTCCAACGAAGGTCGCCACTCTCGTGTCCGCAAGTTGTAGTGCATGCCCTGGTCCTTTGGTGCGCGCTGAAGATTGCTGTGGGCGATATAAAATATTTCGTTTAACCTATCCGCCATCGTCCTGGGTTCGAACGCACTGCTTGCAGACCCCGGAGTTACCTGATCGTATTGAGCGGCGGGCAACCGCGGCTCTTTGCGCTGCATTAAGAAAGCGGGACTGAAACCTGTCGAGTCAGCCACACTTGTGTTGACCGCTAGCGATATCTTAGGCAAGAGCTACGACTGTAAGCTGTACCCCGTTGTCGCACACAAGCTTATTGGGCACCCGGAACCTGTTCAAAATTCTCTTTTGAAATGACGTCTGCAAGTGCGCCGCAGTGGCCCTCTTGAGTAGGAACAGCTCCACCCACTTCGAGAATACTTCATAGAACACCAGTAACATTGTGTTGCCATGTTTCGAGCGTGGGAGTAGCCCGACGTAATACACACAGAGTACTGACATTGGCTCTGCTACCAGTCTCGTCAGCATGCGACCAGCTGCTGGCACACTTCGCAGCACTTCACGTACCTGGCGGCATTGATAGTGCGTCGGCCATGACGTTGAGTTCTCCTCTACGGTAGTAAACGTCAAATCGTAACTGTTGCAGTTCCAATGCCCATCGTGCAATTCTTCCTGAGGTGTTTTTGATGGAGTTGTACCGTGAACGAGTTGTATCCGTTATCGCGTCGAACCGGTACTTGGTAGCAGCGCAATTTCCCGATAGATCATACTAATGCAAGGTACTCTTTCTCAGCCGCACATGCGCTACTCGCCAGTTTTCTTCTTTACTAAGACAATTGAGGCGCTATGTGGGCTACGCGACGTCATCACGATGGCACCTGGTTGGATCAGCTCATCCACCTGTTCACCTGTTCAATCACGCTCTGCATGGCCGGATTCTTCGGATATTATCTCCGCATTAATGGCTTGTCATCCCTTAGCCAGATCTTGTGCTTCGCGCTATACGATACTCCCTGCAGCACCTTGGAGAGTTCCAGATCCGCTGGACAGTCTGTTTCTTTGATAGTGGGCTCGCTCTGCGATCTGCCTCTGGAGCTGTACGAGCCACCTCTTGGTCAGTTGCCGAGTAAGCACTCCAGTTCCCTGACGCTTGCGGCTTTCTTTCGACTTCTTTCTACTCTGTTGCCGAGCAGGTGCTCCCCTTGCAATTCGTCTCTTCTCCAATCTGTTGCCGAGCAGGTGCTTCCTTTCATGACCTGGAAGGCCTTCCTTCGGACCCTTCTTCGTATCCTTTTCCATTGGTTGCCGAGCAGGCAATCCCGCTTTTTGACGCGTGAGGCCTTCTTTCGGCTCATCTCTTGCCCCAGGCCTTGCGACCGGTGTCATCACAATCTCTAAGACCAGTTTTGTCTGCCCGCAGCGCATTGTGGTGCCCATTTCGCACCAAATCCATTCCCAGGATGACGTGGTCTAACATCGAGGGCATTAAGAGCATCGACATGCTAATGCCTAAACCTTCCCAAAGTCTGACCACAATACCTTCCCTTCCCATCCAGCGTAGAGCCGTCTGCCAGACGAATGCGCGTCTGCACTTCCTCCGCTCTTCCCTGAATCGCCCATTTGCGTACGCAGTCCACACTCATGAAGCAGCGAGTGGCTTTTGTGCCCATTGTTGCAGGCATCTCTCGCCCGCCATTTTCCGTCACCTCTTCTCGTCATTTCTGCTACAGTGGTTCCGTTGATTTATTTATATATTTTATTTTATTAATTTTATTTTTGTCTTCATCACTCCACATAAAACATTAAAAAAAAAAACCTAAACCACACCGCTGTAACAGTTTCACAGGTGCTCTTTAATTTTTTCACTTTTAATTTACTTTGTTTATACACTTGTTTATACACCTTTGTGTCTTATTGTTTCATTCAAGCTGACCGTCAGCGTTCGATGGATAGCGCAGACATTCTTTATGAGCATTCCTTTATCCCCACTGGACAACTAGAGTAAATAAATGGAACCATGCATATTTTTCTCGAGTGGTTCAAACTGGACTTCGTTTGTGTTCGGGTCTGAGACACGCTCACATGCTCAGAAAGAGTGAGAAATTCATATTATTTGTTGCATTGTTGTTTTTTTTATCTCGCACCCACTACAGGAACCTGCTTTGGTTTTCTATCAGAGCTTTCTCATTTTGTCTTGGATGTATGTATATGTGTGTATATGTTCGCACAAGCAACAATGCGCAAAATTTTTTTTCCCAAATGTATGTGCCTTTTTAAGGGTACTCGCCCTATAATAATGAAAGAGTTTGCTACGTCGATGCGAAATTCTTGCATTATAGCTCGTTATTGAGGGTAAGTGTACCTAAGCGTTGTCATGTGTGCATTTAAAATATTTTGAACCTACTGTTCACGCACAAACACTTATTCACTACTTGAAATGAAGGTTTTCTTAACTCTGCTGCAAACGCAAGTTTATGTGCGGACTGGGTTTTCGCCGCTTGCCCATGTTTTGAACACAGAAAAAACATGCTTGATAAATTTGATTTGATTTGAATAAAAAAGACAAGTGATTTACTCATAATGTTGTTAGTAAATCGTCAAATGCAAATATGAAAAAATTATATTTTAGAAGTCAGTAAAATTATTAATATTTTTTCTTTGGTAGGATTAAATATTTGGAAGATTTTATTTTTGCACAAACATTCTCTTGTCATAAAATCATTTAAGTGACCAGTCACTTGACATATTTATGTAAATATGAAAGTACAGGTGCAAAGCGTTTACCTTTTCGGCCCAACGGGCTGCCGCAGGTAATAGGGGTTCAACATTCATTTAGTAATCCAAACGCGAAACAATTAAAAAAAAGGACGTGACTGAGACGCATGCCATTAATGAAATTTTATTTTGCGCCCATATCTGACCCCTCCCACACATTTGAAAAGCATTAAAAGCCGAAAAGTGTGCATTCCAATTCTTTGTCGAGCTTAGTACTATATCAAGTCAGTCGTTGACGCGCACAGTGTGTGCAGTGTGTCTCAGGTTAAGCCTGTACAATTAAGCCTGTATAATAGGATATGATCGGCGTGCAGTCTGTTAAAAACGAACAGTTTTCCAACCTCGTCGAGCATGCACAGTGGCCTTTATGCAGACGGGTCCTCTGCTGGCTTAGCGCTGCATTAACTGCTGGTTGCTTGGCCACTATTAGCTTCACTGCTTTTGTTGAAATCCCATCAGGTCCTGGGGCTTTACGAGGGGAAGAGCGTGGTGACAATTGCTTTTAGCTGGATCTCGCTTGTGGGCCTTGGCATCCTGCACATTCTTCCTATTCGTAGGCTGTAGGCTGTTCCTAAGGGTTGCGGCGTCCTTGCCCTCTTCGCTCTGTAGGCTTCCTGCATTTTCTGGCAATTGCTTCTACTGTGTGCCCCTTGGAAGCAGCTTCTAGCTATGTGGCATTCTCTCCTGGCCCACTCTATTTATTGGTCCCACCAGTGAGCAGGTCTGCACCCGTTTATCCACCTTCTCTTTTTAAGCATGGCTGCATTGCATGTCTCCTCTACCTATATAGTTTGCACAGTGGTCGTCATCTCCGCTGGCCGTGAGTTGCATGTTCTCGACCATTAGCAACAGCGCTTCTGGGATGAGCGTGTCGTGGCTCCATGTTTTGAGCTTGCGCTACTTTTCTTTGGGCTGGTCGGCGAAGTTGCTTATTATCGCCTGGTGGTCGCTGTGTATGTATATATCTGACACCATTCAGCAAAGATCAAGACGATAATAGATCCCCTACCTGCTTTGTTGAATGTTTGCCTGTTGCCAATGTTAAGAAGCGACACGTTGAGGGCTGCAAACGCGTCTAGCAGAGGACGCCCACGTTAACTTGTCTTGCTGCTTCCCCATTCAACTGTCCACGCGTTAAATTCGCCTGCTATGATTACGGGTGAACGGGTTCTTGCATCGTCCCTGATGTTATCCAGTATGTTGGCGAACTCGCTGATTTCTACCCTGGGTGCAATATAGCAGCTATATATATAGACTCCGCAACACTTGGCTCTGGTGTATCCAGTTGCCGCTGACGGTATGTTGCGCTGGTGGGCCTTTGCTGTGGGTTCAGTTGCCATCATGTTTGGGCTGTTAAGGCTCACTGACGATGGCGAAGTCAGCTTACTCTTCCCGTGAGGTTTGGTTGAGTGGGTCCTGGGCCGCTCTGCTGTGGTTCAAGTTAATTAGAATTAACTTGATTTTTTGACTGTTGTCTGCCACGTGCAGGGCATGCCTATTGTGTGCCGTGTTCGCGGTCTCGTTTCTTGTGCAAATAATTTCACGTTTGATTATTCCGGTATATCCCGTATTTCTATGAGGACTTTATCAGACATCGGTCTGACTTCTGCAATAATCCCCACGGCTTCCTGGACGGCATTCTGTAGCTTGAATGAGCATTCGTCCTCTGCTTTGCTCATCCGTAGAATGAGTTCTCCGGCTGCAGTACGCATGATGCCGCCAACACTCTCTCTGTACTGCTGTAGTTCTTGGGCTGCTGGGTGTTGCTCCTCTTGTTCTTCTTGGCTCCCACTATTTTCCATTTGTTGCTGCCTGGCCGTTTGTTGTTATCAGTGGCGTCATAATTTTCGGTGGTCCCGAGCTTGTCCGCATTTCAGCGCTGTTACTGGCGTCGCCTTCTTGTTGGGCGTCGGGGTTGCACTACACACAGGCTTATCTCCCGGGGTTTTCCTCCGTGTTTGCAGCAGTGCCACGGAGGTTTGCACTGCACTCTCTCTGCTGGCGCTATGTGCATTAGTCAGTGCGCATGGCTGTGCATGACTGATTTCTTGGCACGATTGCTAAACCGCTTGCTCACTTATCAATTGTGCTGTGGCTACCATTTCGATCTCCTTTATCCAGGCAAGATCATCTTTCATACCCTGATTGATATGACATACTGCCGGCTTTTTGCCACCAATAGTCGCGAGGAACCTGTCCAGAATAGCTCCCAGCTCAAGGAGTAGTATGCAGATACACACGCCATACCCTTTTGGGTTTTAACCTGGGCGGATGCTTGTTGCGTTAGGGGAACTACATACATCCCTGCCTCGCTATTGCCATTGGCCGCGTCTCCAGCACTGCTCTCCGCCGCATGTGCTGCCTGCTGTGCAGGCATTGTTGTTTGCGGGGGGTCCTTGCCATCTTCGCATTTTTGCAGAAGGGATCTGTTGTTGCTGTTGTAATGTTGCTTGTCGCATTGTCCGCTACGATAGCCAAGTGTGCCACCATCGTAGCAGTTGGGTTGGTAACGGATGTTGTGGCCTCCAGAATCCGTGCCCCAGCCGTGACTGCCACCTGGAGTGCCAGGCTTTTGCAGTTTATACCAGCCCCCTGGTTTATATATATTGCCGGCCGATGCGGCACAGACGCAGACCATCAAGCCGTTCAATGTGAAACAGACGCTTGGTGGATTTGTGGATTTGTGCGAGGTGCAGTCAAGTAAAGTCTCCGCATGGGTCTCGCGTTGGCTCAGGGTTTCACCCAGCGTTTAAGCGTTGTGAGTTATACCGCCTTATACAATCTCCGGTGTGTGTGTGCGTGTATTTTTGTTTGTTTTGCTTACGGCACGGAGGTGGAAATCTTCGAAAGATGATGGCCCGGGCCAACCGTATGCACAATTTACTGGCTCCTTCAACGCCTACGTGCTATATTTCCCCAGTTGTGCTCTCCTTCCAGCATGAACGTTACCAGTCCCTCAGCTGGAAGTACAGAGCGTACTGCATCTTTGTAAGTCGAGCATTGGTAGAGGACGTGTTCCGGGTCTTCGTCCAGATTTGGACCGTTCGGGTACTCTGGAGTGCTCTCATGCCTGAACCTATGGAGATACTTCCTGTACACGCTGTGTCCAGTAAACATTGCGTTAGGTGGAAGTTGATGGCTCCAATCCGTCTATGAATCCACTGGTCCAGATTGGGGATTAGTTTGAGTGTCTATCTCCCCTTGTTCGCCGTGCTCAATCTCTCCTGCCAAGTTGCCATTTATGTTGCTCTCGCCGTCCGTCGGATGACGTCCATTGAGACGGCTTCTCCCGGACTATTCGCGCTATGTATATCTTCTCCATTTCCTTAGCCTATATATCTACATGCAGCTTTCTTGCCAATACTGTGGCTGCCTCGTCGACTACCGTCCGGAATCCAGAAATGGTGCTGACTGGAATTTTCTGACTTGCAACTGCTTTCTGGCTAATATATTCTACGTGCGGTCGAAAGCTGAGCATGTTGACGGTATCCCTACTCGGTCTAAGGCTTCCAGTAGTCGGTTGTACCCGATTCTCACCAGAACCTTTCCCGCCGTGTCGAGTAGACAGATTGGGCTGCTTCCCGAGGGTTCCGCTATTGGCTTGAGTCTTTCGGTAGGAGGATTAGTTTCTGCCGCTTCCATCTCTTGGGAAATACTCCGTCCTGTAGACATCTAATGTACGTCCCCGTTTAATCCGTTTTTTTTGTTTTTATTGGGACTTAATTATTGGTGTGGCTCTTGAGTAGGGGTAGTGGCAAGATGTATGGTCTATCCTGAGTTCGTGTTCTAAAAAATGGTTAAAAGCCACTACGTAGCAATGAATCTAATGCATTTAAACTACCCACAAACTTAAACTAAATTTTTAAATCAATTGTCTTTTTAAGAATATACGAATATTCTTTAGCACAATATGCTCTACTGAGAGTTTCATCAATATCGGTTAAGCAACACGAAGAGAACGTGGTTTGAATGGCATCGTATTTGCGGCAGCTAGGAAAGTTTAAAATTCTATATACATATACTCACACACATTCATACGCGGTTATCGAGGAAACATATGTGCTGACCTTTAGCGTGCGATGGATAGTGCAGTGTTCCTTGCCGGAGATCGTCTCAACACACACGCAAACTACTGCTGGGGCTATTCTCATGAGCGTCGGAACAAGCCTCGCCTCTCTATACACTACGCTTTAGGTTGGGGAGAGGGGGTTATGTTGAGCACCGGCTGGCTATGCACTACCCTACTCTATTTCCCTAAGAGATCGCCTATCCGTTTGTCCTCTTCTATCAACTTCGCCGCGAGCTCTCGCAACTTCACCTCGGAGCTTTCGCTCTTCGCCGCCAAACTGAAGTTGCGCTCTCGAAGATAGTGTTGAGCAATCCATCAGCAACGCACGGTTGCTGCGACGGCCGGCGGTTAAATTCAAACTTAATTCAATCTGGGCACCCTGCCCTTAGCTAGCTTCAATACATCGACACCTTGCCTTAACTGTTCTTATTACTAATACAATGCTTGTAATGTAATGTAATATACAAGGCTTATACCCTATAACTATAACTTTGAATACTGGAGTGACGACGACTTTGCCAACTAACTCATCGTCTATCTGTTGCTTTTGTTATTCCCTCCCTTTACAATGCAGCTCACGATATGTGACATCTACTCTATCTATTTTTAGCTTATTCTATAACCTATCCGCCATCGTCCTGGGCTCGAACGCACTGCTTGCAGACACCGGAGTTACTTGATCGTATTGAGCGGCGGGCAACCGTGGCTCTCTGCGCTGCATCAAGAAAGCGGGACTGAAACCTGTCGAGTCAGCCATATCTTAGGCAAGCGATATCTTAGGCAAGAGCCTGTAAGCGACTGTAAGCTGTACCCCGTTGTCGCACACAAGCTTATGTAGGAGTCGGAAATAGAACTAGGAGTGGTCGAATTTATAACCAGTTAAATTAAACAAGCGAGTATAATGTTGACATTATACTCATTTGGTAACATTAAATCACTGATCACTTACAACCCTGCTATGGACATCTAATCCACGATTTATCGATAAAAATAGGGAATAAGAGTCAGTCGGAAGCCAAGAGGAAAAATGAAAGAAGTGTTCGCTGTTGCTCGTTTTCTTTGAAATACTTGTCGGAAAATGAATAATAATTATAAGTTTACGTTTGTTCAACAATTTCTTTAAATAAACTACTAAGAACATAAAGAACCCAAGTGCTGGTGAAATCCATCGAATGGCCGTCCCTACAAATTTGGTGTCAGAAGTGGGATAGACAGAACATGTAAAATTCGTAATTTGATGAGCGAGTACAAACTGATAAAGCGAAGCGGGTGCATTAAAATTCATCAAAATTTGAATGCCCAAAAGAATTGCGAATGGGACAAATTGAGGAAGGCTAGAATCGTCTAGGATTAATGGCGACAGCGGCGAGTATGCCTAAAGAGCTCTAGCAAGAGCGAGACAGACAGTCGTGTATTGCGTGACAGTGGTCGGTAAGCGCAAGCGAGAAGGAGATGTTTTAAGAGCAAAAGCTGGGTAGCGCAAAATTTTCATTTCGTGATGAAATAGGAAGTTGCAGATCTAATTGGCGAAGAGTAAAGAGTGCGGAATCTTTCAATAAAAAGAGCGTGTGACTGGAACGTGCGTCAACACAACCACGATGATCACAGGGTGCATCAAGTTGCAGATCACTAACAGAGTATGTTATGTTGTCATTATACGAAAATAATTAAATAGTTGTTGAGCTAAGAGCGTTAAATCAGTGAAACATTTTCATTTATTTTGAAAAAAAAGGATTCAATTTATAACAAAAAAGAAATTAAGTGTAAGCAAACACAAAGTAAAAATAGAAGCTAATACAGACGAAAATAATAATTTAATATTTCCTAAAGTTGCTAGAGCGAAAAAACAACAAAATAAAATTTGATTCATAAAAGTTAAATTTCTTATACCATTAAATTAAGTACATTGAATTGTTTATTTGTAAGACTCAGTTTTAAGCATTGTGAAAAGCGAGCAACGACGATAACAAAATGAACAGAGACTAAATTTTGGTAACCACAGGTAGAAAGCAAACTTTGCAAGACCGACTTTTAGAATATTATGGGTTGCAGGTCGACGATAATGAATCTGACTATGATGATGCTGGGTCGGCCCATACTGTTCAAAGCTCACCAATGCAGATAGTCCGAACAACGTTTACATTACGCGATATTGAAGATTCACTTTCGCAGTTCAATGGGTCAAGTCAACCAGCTGTTGAAAAATGGATTCATGAATTTGAAGATAACGCTAACGCAGTGCAGTGGAACGACTTTCAGAAATTTATTTACTCAAAGCAATTACTAAAAGGTGCAGCAAAATTATTTGTGCGCAGTCAGCATGGAATTTCAGATTGAATATCTCTAAAGCAAGCGCTATTAGCAGAATTCGGAACAGTAGTTTCATCTATAGACGTCCACCGCATGTTGCGAAATATGCGTAAGCGTCAAGGTGAAGATTATAGAGAGTACCTGTACAGCCTTATGGAAATTGGCGGACCTCTTAACCTGGATGACTCAAGTCTGATAGAATACTTCATTGAGGGAATACGCGACTCGAGGAGTAACAAAAGTAATCTGTATCAGGCAAAGACTCTGTAGCAACTAAAAGAACAGATCAAGGTATATGAGAAAATCCGTCGTAGTCGCCCTCAAGCGTCGAATACGGGTAGGATGCATAACGGTACCGAAGAAAAGAAACCTGACTTGAATAAAGAACAAATAAGGAAATGTTTCAAATGCGGCGATCCATCACATCTAGCCAGAGAATGTAGACAGCCAATAAAATGTTATAAATGTGCTCAACCAGGGCATAAGGCAGCCAACTGTTCAGGACCGCGTGTAGTGGAGAAGAGAGAAGGCAAAAATGCGAACACGATGATTAACAAGGCTAACAGTAGCGGAAAATGCATTTTTAAGGAGTTGTCCTGTAAGAACATATGCTTCTCTGCATTAATTGATACAGGCTGTGACCTCTGCCTAATACGCTATGATATCGTCAAAAAACTAGGAGAAGTTGAACTGAATAATGAAAAACAGTGTCTTGTTGGCATCTGTAATAGTGGGCTAAATACACTAGGAAGCTTTGTCACTCAAGTCAAAGTTGATGGTAACTTTCTGAATATAACCTTTCATGTTACGAGCCGAGACGACATTCAATACTCAACTGTAATAGGTAACAGCGTATTGAAGCAAGCGGACTTAATAGTATCGGAAAATTTTGTAGAATTTCGACCCAAAGTAAAGGACAATGCGAACAAGAGAGAAATTGACAAGACATTAACAATAACAGAAGAGACTGTCGTAAATAATAAGCAAGGCTTAGAGCTTTTACAAGAATTCAAAGATGTATGCTTTTTTGCAGAAAGTCAGGAGGCTGAGATCGATCTATATCACTTAGAAAAACCTGTTGCAGACGAAGTTCAAGCAATAATTAAAAACTATTCACCTGAAACGTAGAAGAAATGCCCAATTGAAATGAAAATTTTGTTAAATGACGAGCGTCCAGTTTTCGAACGCCCAAGGCGCATATCACATGCGGACAAGTCTATTGTCGATTCGCAAATTAAAATATGGCTAGAAGAAAAGGTCATACAGCCAAGTACATCGGAGTATACATCTCCTGTTGTCCTCGTTCCGAAAAAAGATGGTACCAAAAGATTGTGCTGTGACTATAGGCGTTTGAATGAAAAGATCGCGAGGGACAATTTTCCAATGCCCTTAATGGACGATGTGATTGAAAGATTGCAGGGCCAAAGTGTGTTTACTACACTCGATCTCGCAAACGGATTTTTTCATGTTCCAATTGAGCCCGATTCGAGAAAATATACATCATTTGTAACAAGTGCAGGGCAATATGAATTCCTGTTCGTCCCTTTTGGAATATCGAACTCCCCAGCTGTATTTTCCAGATTCATTCGTGCAATTCTTGTAGATCTTGTACAAGATGGTACAGTCGTAACTTATATGGATGATCTTATAATTCCCTCCAAGGATGTAGATGAAGGTATCCGAAAGTTAAAGCGCGTACTGGACAGAGCAGCAGAGTGCCAGTTTCTTATGAAGGAAGCTGACTTTTTAGGGTATGTTATACAGGAAGACACAATAAGACCATCTGTAGTAAAGTTAACACATGTGGTTCGCTTGTTTGTTAGATTCCGAATGAATCGTCTCTCTTTATTTAAAATGAACTTAGCCTAAAGTACATACTAGAGTTTGGAGTTCTGTCGCTCAAAGCAGCGGCAGAACGGGAGTACATAGCATGCCATATGTATTTGTATATATGTTGTTATATGTAAGAAGGCATATACATTGGAATGCGCTTGGGACCGAACGGTCAAAATGTCATAGTGCTTACGCTGCAGATCTCACGCTGCAGGCCAGTCCACATATAAGTGGCTGATCATATTACGGCACTTGGCGGTAGCTGTATTATGTAGACATTGCGCTTGATACTCAAACTTTGAGATTGAGCATATGATCACTTAACATATTGTATACACTGCAATATGGTGGGCATATGCTTATTTGCATGTAACTTGCTACACCTCCCTTTTTAGAGAAATAACGTAATATTATTATGTAGTTATTTAATATTATATTGTGTAATTATTAAAAATTATATTTAATTTATTTAATGTAATATATATTTCTATTTTATTATTAAAATTTTTTTTTTTTTATATATATTTATATTTTTGAAATAAAAAATTACTGATATATGTATATATATATATTTATTATATTTTGGAATATTTATTATTTTCTGGATTATTTAATTTGAACGATTTCATAAACTCCATTGTTGTGTTGGGTTGAATTTTCTTAGTCTGTCTTTATTTACTTTCTGATTCTTATTTTTCTCATTTCTTATTATTATGTTATTATTATCCTCTATACTAATTACCTCAAATGGGCCTGTATATACTGATTCTAGTTTATGACCAGTTTCGTTTTTTAACAAAACTTGGTCTCTTATTTCTATTTTAAAATTATTAATGTTCTTATCTTTGTATTTCTTATTTGTAACCTTATGTTTTTCTAACACAATACGAGCTCTCTTATACGCGTTTTCTAATCTAAACTTTACTTCCTTAGCATAATCATCTATATTATATAGGGGATCTATCTTATCTATAATATTAAAATCAATGAACTGTTTCGGTAGTCTGCCAAAAACTAGTTCGTATGGACAATAATTATGTGCTACCGAGGGTGTTGTATTCAAACAATAAGTGAAATATTGTATCCAAACATCCCAATCGGTCTTATCTGCAGAGATGTAAGAACGAACGTATTCATTGAATGTTCGATGACTTCGTTCTACTGTACCTAAGGTTTGGTGATGATGTGCAGTAGACGTTATGTTGTCTATCTTTAAATATTTGCACGAGTCATTTATTACTGAATTCTTATATTCTGTTCCCATGTCCGTAATGAACATCTTCATTGGACCGTACTTTAGAATAAAGTTTTCAAATATAGCTTTGGCAACAGTTGTTGCACTTTTATTTGGAATTGGAATGGTTACTAAATACTTAGTTAAATCACATATTAACGTAACTGCGTATTCATTTCCATTCTCTGAGTGTGGTAGTGGACCTATAGTATCTACTATCACTCTATCGAAAGCTTGTATTGGTGTTTCTGTTAATGTCATTGGGGTCTGAACATGTGTTGTTATTTTAGATAGTTGGAATTTTTGTCATCTACGTACGTACTCTTTGACATGACGAGTCATGTTTTTCCAATAGTAGTGTCTTTTGATTTTTGCTAGTGTTCTTGTAATGTCAGTATGACCACCTTGTATAGGATCATTGTGATATGTAGACATAATTGCTTCTTTATCTTTATCTTTTTCGATAATGGTCACCGGTTGGAGTAGCGCTACTCTTAATGAATTCAATATTTTATTGCCCATTTCTTTAAAAGATTCTATTGAAATAGTTTCAAAAATCTTTTCACACGGTGCCAATTTGAGTTGGCTGATCTTTAGTATACCGGCTTGTTTTTCAAGCCTTTGAAAGAATCGACCTAAGTCAAGATTTCCATTGGTGTACAGATCGCTAACATCAATTCTTGCTATAACTTTTTTTCCATGTTTAAGTAAACATAAATTATTTGTTATGTGCAAGGTCACTACTCTCCGTACTTCATCATTGCAAATGACTTCATGTACGTTGGGCTTAGAAGCTTTATTAGGAACTTGCCTAAGCATAGTTTCATTTTTGTTCTCTGGCCAGAGATTATTTTGTCTACTTTGTTGCCTGGTAGTAACTTTCAGGACTTTGTTTTGTATGTCTTTTAATTCGGATATTGTTATCCTCGATAAGGCATCTGCCACGAAATTGTCTTTTCCCTTTAAGTATTCCACAGTGAAGTCGTATTCCTCTAATTCTAGTCTCATGCGTGTTAGTTTTGAACTTGGGTTAACCATTGAAAAAAGGTACGTTTGTGGTCTATGGTCTGTTTTTACTGTAAAGTGTTTTCCATAGATATATGGTCGAAAATATACTATTGCCCAGTGAATTGCTGTTAATTCTTGTTCTGTAGTGCTCTTATTGCTTTCACCTTTCGTGAACGCTCTTGATGCATATGCAATGGGAAGGTGGAGTCCATTTTGGTTTTGAGTTTAAACCGCTCCACATGCTTGTTTGCTTGCATCTGTGATTATGCAAAATTCTTTGCTAAAATCTGGATATTGTAATAGAGTTGGTTCTATTAGCTTATCTTTTAGATATTGGAATGCTTTCTGGCATTCATCTGTCCATTGAAAAGGAACATTCTTTTTACTTAATTTTGTTATATGCCGTGAATAATCGGCGAAGTTTTTTATAAAGCGTCTATAGTAATTGCAGAATGCAATAAAACGTCTCGCACTGTCCGCATCATGTGGGACTGGATAATTCTTGATGACATCATATTTCTTGTCATCTGGTAATATTCCTTTGTCTGTAAACTTGTGACCAAGAAATGTCACTTCGTGCATGAAAAATGAGCATTTTTCTGGATGTAACTTTAAATTATATTTTCTACAGAGTTCGAAAACGTCTTTTAAATTTGTAACCATTTGTTTTTCTGAACATCCAACAACGATTAAATCGTCCATATAAAGGAATGCTTGTGAAGGTTCTAGACCTGAAAACGCAATAGTCATCATTCTCTGAAATGAGTTTGGTGCTATTTTTAGTCCAAATGGTAATCGTGTGAAACGATATGAGCCATTGCTCGTTGAAAAGGACGTGATATTTCTAGAACTTTCTTCTAGTTTAATTTGATGGAATCCTGACATTAAATCAAGACATGAGAAATATTTTGCTCGACCCAATTGATCTAGAATGTCATCAATTCTAGGGAGAGGAAATTTGTCAGATAAGAGCTTTTTATTGATTTGACGATAGTCGATTACTAATCGCCATTTCTTTTCTTCTGATCCCGGGAGGTATTTCTTGGGTACCAATAAAAGTGGGATATTATATTCAGACACAGAAGGTTCGACTATATTGTCGTTAATAAATTTCCCAACTTGTTTTTGGATTTCATTTACATGACTATGAGGACTTCTGTAGTTTTTTATGTAAACAGGTTCATTATCTTTTAATCTCAATGCTTGCTTATAAAAGTTGTTTGTTGTGATTGATTCGGTCTGTAGTCCGAATACATCACAATATTTGGCGCACAGTTCTGTTAATTGATCATTGAATAGTTGTGGAAAATTTTTCCTTAAAAGCGATAAAACTTTTTCAATTCTATTATATTGGTTGTTTTGAACTACTTCATAGTTCGAAAGTGATTCGTTTTTGATATTATTAATATTTACTAATAAATCGGAATTGGTTGTATTTAATAATCGGACAAATGTACATTGAGATTTTGTTATTGTGTTAGCAATATAAACTCCTTTTTGTATTTCTTGATTAGGTATATAAATGAAATTATCTTTCGAATCGATTTTTATATTTCTTATCACTTCAGATCTTGCTGGTAGAATTAGTGAGTTAGTACCAGAATTGTATGTTATTGGAACATAAATTGGATAAGTAAGATTTTGAGGTCGAATTATAAACCAGTCTTCAGTTGGTTTGAAATCTAGTAGGCAATTAAATTTTTTTATAAAATCGATGCCTATAATTCCATCACAAGGTATTGCGAAGTTTGCATTTACTATGTTAAATTCGTGTGGAATTGTATATTGTTTGAATTGAAGATCTATTAGAGTAGTGCCTTGGGACTTTATAACCCCTTGGCCTATTCCTTGAATATTTTTAGTTTTATCTTCAGAAATTGTATCGAAGTGATCAGAATTAATTTTAAGAATTGAAATGTCTGCACCAGTATCGATTAAAAATGTTAAAATTGTTTTTGTTACATTGTTACGAAATTTTACAAAGATATTGAGATTAAAATTTATTGAATATGTTTTATTGATTATTGTGTGGTACTTAAAGGGTTTTGAGAGTTTTCCGAACTGTTTTGTGCTACTCTCACATTATTATTATTTTGATTTTGGTTGCTTCGGCCTCTAAAGTTGCCTCTATTTTGACCATGAGATCTATAACCTCCTTGGTTATTATTATTATGTTGGCCTCTGGTGTTGTTACTTTGGTAATAACCTCTTCCGCGATTATTACCACGACCACGACCACCTCTATTATTAATGTAATTTTGTCGTTGTCGGTAGTGTAGAACAGTGTTTGTCTGACCAGTTGCTTCTGTGCAACTATCAACAAACTTTGAAATGGCATCATTCATGTTACTGAATGTACCTGCCTGCATGATAAGTTTTACCTTATCAATGGAGCAGTTCTGAGTCATAGCTTTGACAGCAAGTGTTGTGCTGTACTTATTAGCTAAATCAGGTGACAAACCATCACTGATATAAGCTCCTTCTAGAGACTTAGTCAATTTTTCTACCTTTTGGGTATATTGATTGGCCGTTTTGCTCTTTTGTTGTAAGTTTAGAAGTTTAGCAGAAATAACTTCTACTGACTCTCCTTTTACTTTGTCCGATAGTTTCGATATGAGAGCTGCAATAGTGTTCTCATCACTTATCAGGTTCCTGGCATGGCCTTTTAGTTTTGTCTTAATAAGACTTACAGCAAGTGCTTCGTGTGTTACTTTTAGAGAATCTACCAGATTCAGAGCATCTATGAAGCTTTTTAAATTTTCTGCCTTGCCATCAAACTCTGGTAAGAGCGATGAGGCTAACTTAAGAAAATCTACTGGTGTTTGAGCCATGTCGACTATTTCGATTTGTTCTTGCTTTTGTTCAAGTTCTTCTTCTACTGATTCCATTAAATCAGTGATTTCGAATGTTGCTGGTGTACTTAGCGCATTTGGAAGAAATATTTGAAAATTATGTCTTTCCGAAATGTGTCTAATATTTTCACGCAGCCTTTTTAACACGTCAATTGATTGTGTTAAATGTAAATCGCTTAATCTACGTTCATTGTTGTTTACAATGTCACGGACTTTGTTGTATGATTCTACTAGAACTTGAACATGTTTTATCTTTGTTTGGTTTGATATTAGTGCACTTTTATTGAGGCACTTAAATGATCTATCGAACTCAGAACGTTGTTGCTTAATAATGGAAACAATTTCATTCCATTCCATTAAATATATATATTCTTTAATAAACTTTTTGTTGACATTATAGTATTTTTTTTTATTTTTGAATTTATTAATATATTGTTCAAGACATTATTAACAATAATCGGTGTAGCGGCTTTTGTTAAAATTTTTTTGTTTTCTAGATTTTATCTAGATCGTTAGCCTTGCTCATATATTTTTTTCGCAAACATTTATTGTGTAACTTGTACAGTTTAAAAATTAAGTTTGCGCTGAGAATAACAACGATAGTTATTAACAATGTGTTGGTCAGACCTAAATCTACATTACTGGATTCTACTTTATTAATTACGTTAGCAGTGGAATCCACTGTTTTAGATTCTATTAGAGGCATTTTGTAATACGCCAACTTCTCATAAGGTATTATATTATTTATGTCTGCCGTTTTACTAATCGTATTGTTCATTCGTTTAAATTAAAAAAAATTTATGTTTTTTTTTTTTTTTATATATATATATATATATATATCCATAATTTTGGTGTATTATATTGAAATTATTTTTTTTTTCTTTTACAATTCAATTTACTGCATATGGCAAGTCTTGAACAATTGTTTTTTTTTTTAACTTAATTTTCTTTTATTTGTCTATATATTGCCCTTTGGCTATTTGTCTTTTCTTTTTATTATTCACTCGCTGGTGAATTTACAATTTTTCCTGCCTATTTTTTTTTTGTATGGTTTTCAGGCCATACGCTAATCGGGCAACTTTAATGTCGCTCAATTGTACATTATTTTTTTTTATAATTTATAAAAAAATATGCAACGCAGTGCAATGGAAAAAAAATATGCCTTCTTGGAAGCGCTGTCGGTCTTCTGGTGTCGTCGCTTTCTCACTTGTCCTCCACATTTTATATTTTTTTTCTTTAGATTTTTTTTCTCCTGCCGTGCCCGGTACTCAGCTATTGTGAGTGGGCGTGGTCCATCGTTTAAAAACACCTCCAGTTACTCCTGAATGGAAGGTGCTTCCCTTTGCTCAATAGGAACAGAATCTATGTTATCGTTATTCATAAGGGTTTAACTGGGCGCGTTAAACGGTACCGGCGCTGGTCATCGCATAGGCTACTCATGTGTTGCTTCACTTTTAATTTGTGTTCTTGTTTGATAGTATTCTTTATATATGTTAAAGTATTAATCAGAATACACACACATTTTGAATATTTTTAATTGTCGCACATTTTTGCGTATTGTTTATATATTGTTGCACTTTTTATGTGGTTTTTAATAATGCTTTTATAATTGCATTGCAACTTCGTGAACTTGTCACGGTCGCCATGTAGTAAAGTTAACACATGTGGTTCGCTTGTTTGTTAGATTCCGAATGAATCGTCTCTCTTTATTTAAAATGAACTTAGCCTAAAGTACATACTAGAGTTTGGAGTTCTGTCGCTCAAAGCAGCGGCAGAACGGGAGTACATAGCATGCCATATGTATTTGTAAATATGTTGTTATATGTAAGAAGGCATATACATTGGAATGCGCTTGGGACCGAACGGTCAAAATGTCATAGTGCTTACGCTGCAGATCTCACGCTGCAGGCCAGTCCACATATAAGTGGCTGATCATATTACGGCACTTGGCGGTAGCTGTATTATGTATTCCATTAAGAGTCTCGCGTTGGGCACTTTTCCTTCAAGATTTTGACTACAGCATTGAGCATCGAAATGGCAGCAAAATGAGGCATGTTGATGCTCTAAGCCGCGTATCCTGTCTTCTTCTTGAAGACTCGCTGCAGCACAGATTGCAGCAAGCACAAGCGAGAGATGATTGGGTCCGAGCTGTGCTAGCTGTCTTGGATTGTAGCACATACGAAGATTTTTATGTTAGACATGGTATATTATACAAGGATCCCATCAAGGAACTTATAGTCGAACCATCGCTTATGGAAGACGAAATCATTAAAATTGCACACAAGCAAGGGCATTTCTCAGCGAAACGAACTCAAGAAGCAATCGAAAAGACATTCTTTATTCCGCAGCTATCGTCAAAAGTGCAAAAATTGTAAAAAGTTGCGTAGAATGCATAATATCTGAGAGCAAATCAGGCAAAAAAGAAGGGTTTTTGGCACCAATCAACAAAGAGGACAAGCCTTTAGGCACGTACCATGTGGATCATGTCGGTCCAATAGAGCAGACTAGTAAAAACTATAACTATATTTTGGTGATAGTCGATGCATTTTCCAAATTCGTTTGGCTCTATCCAACAAAAAATACCACCGCAGAAGGAGTTGTAGATCGACTAAGACGGCAGGCGGCAGTGTTTGGAAATCCTAAGCGCATAATATCAGATAGGGGTGCAGCTTTCGTTTCAAACTTGTTCAAGGGGTACTGTGAAGCAGAAGGTATACAGCATCTTACGATAGCTACAGGAGTTCCAAGAGGAAACGGTCAGGTAGAACGTATCCACAAAATCGTAATACCAATGTTGTCTAAACTATGCCGGGAAAATCCTTGTAACTGGTGTAAGCATATTGATATGAAGAAGCACTAAAGTTTCACCGTTTAGATTGTTGACTGGCGTGGAGATGAAACTTAAAAGAATATCGGACTTGCAAGAACTATTAGAAGACGCTGCTGTAGAGGAACTAAGTAATGAAAGAGAAGAAGTCCGTAAAGAAGCGCAGCAAAATATAGCAAAAATACAGCAGGAAAACCGAAAATCTTTCAATAAACATCGCAAATAAGAGCCCAAATATAAAATAAACGAACTTGTAGCCATTAAGAGAACACAATATGGTACTGGTCTAAAATTGAAACCTAAATTCTTTGGTCCATATAAAATAGTAAAGATTCAAAACCATGGTAGATATGACGTAGAAAAGGTCGACGACCACGAAGGTCCAGGGAAAACTACAACTGTAGCAGAATATATGAAGAAATGGGAGCCCAGTGCTAATTTAACAGAAGATTCGTCATTCGGGTCGAATGAAGAGTCAGGTTGGCCGAGTGTAGGAGTCGGAAATAGAACTAGGAGTGGTCGAATTTATAACCAGTTAAATTAAACAGGCGAGTATAATGTTGACATTATACTCATTTGGTAACATTAAATCACTGATCACATACAACCCTGCTATGGACATCTAATCCACGATTTATCGATAAAAATAGGGAATAAGAGTCAGTCGGAAGCCAAGAGGAAAAATGAAAGAAGTGTTCGCTGTTGCTCGTTTTCTTTGAAATACTTGTCGGAAAATGAATAATAATTATAAGTTTACGTTTGTTCAACAATTTCTTTAAATAAACTACTTAGAACATAAAGAACCCAAGTGCTGGTGAAATCCATCGAATGGCCGTCCCTACACTTATTGGGCACCCCGAACCTGCTCAAAATTCTCTTTTGAAATGACGTCTGCAAGTTCGCCGCAGTGGCCCTCTTGAGTAGGAACAGCTCCGCCCACTTCGAGAATGCTTCATAGAACACCAGTAACATTGTGTTGCCATGTTTCGAGCGTGGGAGTAGCCTGACGAAATACACACAGAGTACTGACATTGGCTCTGCTACCAGTCTCGTCAGCATGCGACCAGCTGCTGGCACACTTCGCAGCACTTCACGTACTTGGCGGCATTGATAGTGCGTCGGCCATGACGTTGAGTTCCCCTCTACGGTAGTAAACGTCAAATCGTAACTGTTGCAGTTCCAATGCCCATCGTGCAATTCTTCCTAAAGTGTTTTTGATGGAGTTGTACCGTGAACGAGTTGTATGGTACTTGGTACTTGGTAGCAGCGCAATTTCCCGATAGATCATACTAATGCAAGGTACTCTTTCTCAGCCGCACATGCGCTACTCGCCAGTTTTCTTCTTTACTAAGACAATTGAGGCGCTATGTGGGCTACGCGACGTCGTCACGATGGCACCTGGCTGGATCAGCTCATCCACCTGTTCACCTGTTCAATCACGCTCTGCATGGCCGGATTCTTTGGATATTATCTCCGCATTAATGGCTTGTCATCACTTAGCCAGATCTTGTGCTTCGCGCTATATGAGACTCCCTGCAGCCCCTCGAAGAGCGCCAGATCCGCTGGACAGTCTGCTTCTTCGATAGTGGGCTCGCTCTGCGATCTGCCTCTGGAGCTGTACGAGCCGCCTCTTGGGCTCTTCAAGCTCTCGGTCAATACCCGAGCGAGACCCCTCCCTCGCTTCCTTCTCCTTGTCCTTTTCCGTCAGTTGCCGAGTAAGCACTCCCGTTCCCTGACGCTTGCGGCTTTCTTTCGACTTCTTTCTACTCTGTTGCCGAGCAGGTGCTCCCCTTGCAATTCGTCTCTTCTCCAATCTGTTGCCGAGCAGGTGCTTCCTTTCATGACCTGGAAGGCCTTCCTTCGGACCCTTCTTCGTATCCTTTTCCATTGGTTGCCGAGCAGGCACTCCCGCTTTTTGACGCGTGAGGCCTTCTTTCGGCTCATCTCTTGCCCCAGGCCTTGCGACCGGTGTCATCACAATCTCTAAGACCAGTTTTATCTGCCCGCAGCGCATTGTGGTGCCCATTTCGCACGAAATCCGTTCCCAGGATGACGTGGTCTAACATCGACATGCTAATGCCTAAACCTTCCCCAAAGTCTGACCACAATACCTTCCCTTCCCATCCAGCGTAGAGCCGTCTGCCAGACGAATGCGCGTCTGCACTTCCTCCGCTCTTCCCTGAATCGCCCATTTGCGTACGCAGTCCACACTCATGAAGCAGCGAGTGGCTTTTGTGCCCATTGTTGCAGGCATCTCCCTCCCGCCATTTTCCGTCACCTCTTCTCGTCATTTCTGCTACAGTGGTTCCGTTGATTTATTTATATATTTTATTTTATTAATTTTATTTTTGTCTTCATCACTCCACATAAAACATTAAAAAAAAAAACCTAAACCACACCGCTGTAACAGTTTCACAGGTGCTCTTTAATTTTTTCACTTTTAATTTACTTTGTTTATACACTTGTTTATACACCTTTGTGTCTTATTGTTTCATTCTTTACTTCGTTTTCTTTTCTTAATTTTTCTTTTGACCACTTCACAAAAGAATAAATAAAACAAAATAAAATGCACTTGATGTTCCTTAAAATTTTGGCCGTCCTTCATTTTACGCATCCTGGATTCATGCTCGGGCGCCACTTGTAAGGAAGCTACTGGCCGGGGTACAAATCTCAGTCTTACCAGGCTCAGCAAGTTTACAAGATATTTGTAAGTTGCTGGGATGAAGGTTTTAGGGAGAGAGTAAGTATTTCAAACGTCGCTTCCCTGTCTTCAGTCGAACAGTCACTCTTTCTAGCAGAAAGGGCTGCGCGTATACGGAACGACCGAGCTGACCGTCAGCGTTCGATGGATAGCGCAGACATTCTTTATGAGCATTCCTTTATCCCCACTTCCTTCTCTGTAATTATTATGCACTACCCTAATTTGCTTTCCTACGAGAAAGCCTGGTCGCACTGTCTGCAGCCCTAGCGCTCACTTTGCCCTTTTCGAAACACTCCTACTCACTTTGTTCGTCACCGCAGAACTGCCGATCGCAGGCGAGACGTGCGATTGCCTCGGTCGCTCAACCTTGCCGCGAGCTTTCGCAACTAAAGTTGCGCTCTCGAAGACGGTTTTGAGCAATCAATCAACACAACGTAGCAATGGGCTTAACTAGCTTCAATACATCGGTACATTGCCTCTACTGTACTTATTACTAATACAATGCTTATATAATATACAATGGATATACCCTATAAATATAATTATGAACTGTGGGATCACAATATAGACTGGACAACTAGAGTAAATAAATGGAACCATGCATATTTTTCTCGAGTGGTTCAAACTGGACTTCGTTTGTGTTCGGGTCTGAGACACGCTCACATGCTCAGAAAGAGTGAGAAATTCATATTATTTGTTGCATTGTTGTTTTTTTTTATCTCGCACCCACTACAGGAACCTGCTTTGGTTTTCTATCAGAGCTTTCTCACTATGTCTTGGATGTATGTATATGTTCGCACAAGCAACAATGCGCAAAAATTCACATTTTTCCCAAATGCTTGTGCCTTTTGAAGGGTACTCGCCCTATAATAATGACAGGGTTTGCTACGTCGATGCGAAATTCTTGCATTATAGCTCGTTATTGAGGGTAAGTGTACCTAAGCGTTGTCATGTGTGCATTTAAAATATTTTGAGCCTACTGTTCACGCACAAACACTTATTCACTACTTGAAATGAAGGTTTTCTTAACTCTGCTGCAAACGCAAGTTTATGTGCGGACTGGGTTTTCGCCGCTTGCCCATGTTTTGAACACAGAAAAAACATGCTTGATAAATTTGATTTGATTTGAATAAAAAAGACAAGTGATTTACTCATAATGTTGTTAGTAAATCGTCAAATGCAAATATGAAAAAATTATATTTTAGAAGTCAGTAAAATTATTAATATTTTTTCTTTGGTAGGATTAAATATTTGGAAGATTTTATTTTTGCACAAACATTCTCTTGTCATAAAATCATTTAAGTGACCAGTCACTTGACATATTTATGTAAATATGAAAGTACAGGTGCAAAGCGTTTACCCTTTCGGCCCAACGGGCTGCCGCAGGTAATAGGGGTTCAACATTCATTTAGTAATCCAAACGCGAAACAATTAAAAAAAAGGACGTGACTGAGACGCATGCCATTAATGAAATTTTATTTTGCGCCCATATCTGACCCCTCCCACACATTTGAAAAACATTAAAAGCCGAAAAGTGTGCATTCCAATTCTTTGTCGAGCTTAGTACTATATCAAGTCAGTCGTTGACGCGCACAGTGTGTGCAGTGTGTCTCAGGTTAAGCCTGTAAAATTAAGCCTGTATAATAGGATATGATCGGCGTGCAGTCTGTTAAAAACGAACAGTTTTCCAACCTCGTCGAGCATGCACAGTGGCCTTTATGCAGACGGGTCCTCTGCTGGCTTAGCGCTGCATTAACTGCTGGTTGCTTGGCCACTATTAGCTTCACTGCTTTTGTTGAAATCCCATCAGGTCCTGGGGCTTTACGAGGGGAAGAGCGTGGTGACAATTGCTTTTAGCTGGATCTCGCTTGTGGGCCTTGGCATCCTGCACATTCTTCCTATTCGTAGGCTGTAGGCTGTTCCTAAGGGTTGCGGCGTCCTTGCCCTCTTCGCTCTGTAGGCTTCCTGCATTTTCTGGCAATTGCTTCTACTGTGTGCCCCTTGGAAGCAGCTTCTAGCTATGTGGCATTCTCTCCTGGCCCACTCTATTTATTGGTCCCACCAGTGAGCAGGTCTGCACCCGTTTATCCACCTTCTCTTTTTAAGCATGGCTGCATTGCATGTCTCCTCTACCTATATAGTTTGCACAGTGGTCGTCATCTCCGCTGGCCGTGAGTTGCATGTTCTCGACCATTAGCAACAGCGCTTCTGGGATGAGCGTGTCGTGGCTCCATGTTTTGAGCTTGCGCTACTTTTCTTTGGGCTGGTCGGCGAAGTTGCTTATTATCGCCTGGTGGTCGCTGTGTATGTATATATCTGACACCATTCAGCAAAGATCAAGACGATAATAGATCCCCTGCCTGCTTTGTTGAATGTTTGCCTGTTGCCAATGTTAAGAAGCGACACGTTGAGGGCTGCAAACGCGTCTAGCAGAGGACGCCCACGTTAACTTGTCTTGCTGCTTCCCCATTCAACTGTCCACGCGTTAAATTCGCCTGCTATGATTACGGGTGAACGGGTTCTTGCATCGTCCCTGATGTTATCCAGTATGTTGGCGAACTCGCTGATTTCTACCCTGGGTGCAATATAGCAGCTATATATATAGACTCCGCAACACTTGGCTCTGGTGTATCCAGTTGCCGCTTTCCTGACGGTATGTTGCGCTGGTGGGCCTTTGCTGTGGGTTCAGTTGCCATCATGTTTGGGCTGTTAAGGCTCACTGACGATGGCGAAGTCAGCTTACTCTTCCCGTGAGGTTTGGTTGAGTAGGTCCTGGGCCGCTCTGCTGTGGTTCAAGTTTATTAGAATTAACTTGATTTTTTGACTGTTGTCTGCCACGTGCAGGGCATGCCTATTGTGTGCCGTGTTCGCGGTCTCGTTTCTTGTACAAATAATTTTCGGTGGTCTCGCGCTTGTCCGCATTTCAGCGCTGTTACTGGCGTCGCCTTCTTGTTGGGCGTCGGGGTTGCACTCCACACAGGCTTATCTCCCGGGGTTTTCCTCCGTGTTTGCAGCAGTGCCACGGAGGTTTGCACTGCACTCTCTCTGCTGGCGCTATGTGCATTAGTCAGTGCGCATGGCTGTGCATGACTGATTTCTTGGCACGATTGCTAAACCGCTTGCTCACTTATCAATTGTGCTGTGGCTACCATTTCGATCTCCTTTATCCAGGCAAGATCATCTTTCATACCCTGATTGATATGACATACTGCCGGCTTTTTGCCACCAATAGGCGCGAGGAACCTGTCCAGAATAGCTCCCAGCTCAAGGAGTAGTGTGCAGATACACACGCCATACCCTTTTGGGTTTTTACCTGGGCGGATGCTTGTTGCGTTAGGGGAACTACATACATCCCTGCCTCTCTTGTTAATTGGCGTGCCATTGGCCGCGTCTCCAGCACTGCTCTCCGCCGCATGTGCTGCCTGCTGTGCAGGCATTGTTGTTTGCGGGGGGTCCTTGCCATCTTCGCATTTTTGCAGAAGGGATCTGTTGTTGCTGTTGTAATGTTGCTTGTCGCATTGTCCGCTACGATAGCCAAGTGTGCCACCATCGTAGCAGTTGGGTTGGTAACGGATGTTGTGGCCTCCAGAATCCGTGCCCCAGCCGTGACTGCCACCTGGAGTGCCAGGCTTGCTGTTTATACCAGCCGCCTGGTTTATATATATTGCCGGCCGATGCGGCACAGACGCAGACCATCAAGCCGTTCAATGTGAAACAGACGCTTGGTGGATTTGTGGATTTGTGCGAGGTGCAGTCAAGTAAAGTCTCCGCATGGGTCTCGCGTTGGCTCAGGGTTTCACCCAGCGTTTAACCGTTGGGAGTTATACCGCCTTATACAATCTTCGGTGTGTGCACGGAGGTGAAAATCTTCGAAAGATGATGGCCCGGGCCAACCGTATGCACAATTTACTGGCTCCTTCAACGCCTACGTGCTATATTTCCCCAGTTGTGCTCTCCTTCCAGCATGAACGTTACCAGTCCCTCAGCTGGAAGTACAGAGCGTACTGCATCTTTGTACGTCGAGCATTGGTAGAGGACGTGTTCCGGGTCTGTCCAGATTTGGACCGTTCGGGTACTCTGGAGTGCTCTCATACCTGAACCTATGGATATACTTCCTGTGCACGCTGTGTCCAGTAAACATTGCGTTAGGTGGAAGTTGATTGCTCCAATCCGTCTCCGAATCCACTGGTCCAGATTGGGGATTAGTTTGAGTGTCTATCTCCCCTTGTTCGCCGTGCTCAATCTCTCCTGCCAAGTTGCCATTTATGTTGCTCTCGCCGACCGTCGGATGACGTCCATTGAGACGGCTTCTCCCGGACTATTCGCGCTATGTATATCTTCTCCATTTCCTTAGCCTATATATCCACATGCAGCTTTCTTTCCAATACTGTGGCTGCCTCGTCGACTACCGTCCGGAATCCAGAAATGGTGCTGACTGGAATTTTCATTGTGAGCCTTTTCTGGCTTGCAACTGCTTTCTGGCTAATATATTCAACGTGCGGTCGAAAGCTGAGCATGTTGACGGTATCCCTACTCGGTCTAAGGCTTCCAGTAGTCGGTTGTACCCGATTCTCTCCAGAACCTTTCCCGCCGTGTCGAGTAGACAGATTGGGCTGCTTCCCGAGGGTTCCGCTATTGGCTTGAGTCTTTCGGTAGGAGGATTAGTTTCTGCCGCTTCCATCTCTTAGGAAATACTCCGTCCTGTAGACATCTAATGTATGTCTCTGCGAAGGCGTCGGGTTTAGTAAGCATGGGTAACTTTAGCGCCGTGTTTGGCACCCTACTGGTCCTGGAGCCTTTTTTCGCCTAGTTTTTTGCTTGCCCCTACCATTTCAACTGCTGACACATGTGGCACCAGTTCCGTGCTGCGTGAACCGTTGACAACTTCCAGTCCTTGGTGTTGGGGGAACAGTACTTTGACTATAGTGACAAGTGTGGTAGGGCAGGTCACACGGGTTGTTCCCTGGCTGCGGATCTTTTTCGTGACGACCTCTCGCCTGGCTGCCCACAGGTATTCTAGCCTAGATGCAAAGACTCCTCGTTCCATCAGTAGCAAGGTGATCCTCTTCTGTTTGGCTTTTTCCTGGGCATGGATAAGTCGGACACATCCGAGATGTTTTCCATGAGCTGCCGCGCCATGTCTTCTGCTGCCTCCGGGGCCCAAGTGCATACTTGTGCTTCCATTTGGGGCCCGCTGTTTTGGGCACCTCCCGTGGATCTAAAGTGAGCTGCTGAGCAGGGTGAGGTCTATCATGGATCCTCTACCGGCCTTGTAGTACGTGAGCTCCTTCACCCTGGCATAAGCGCCAAGTATAATGGAATTTTACTGGTTAAGAGGCTTACCTTTCGGTCGCACATCGACGGCCTTCTCAAGCAGTGGTGATCTAAGATGGCCGAGGCCAACTGGCTAATAAACCCCAACAGTCCATTGCCCATTTGCACCAACTTAGAGTTAAGGTATCCAGGGTTGCGGCATTGCATCTCGGACAAATCAAAGACGGATTCAGACACTCCAAAACTTGGCCTTGCGCCGAATAACCGGGCTGACTGGTACGTCAGAAACTCTACCTTGCACAGAGATCTCAAAGCATTCGACAACCGATACAACGAACGCCTGCAGCGACGCTGGGAGCTGTGTAGTCAGGAGGCCCAAGAGGCGATTCTTAAAGGAACCTTCCAACTACGATATAGGAGACGCCCCGGAGCCCCCCGGAATACTAAGTGTCGATGCAGCTTTACCCAAAGAAGACGTCTTTGACGATTATCCACGATAAAGCCTGAGGATCCAACCAACTGAGGATTACATTTTCAAGTTTCACTTACTGATGTTCCAGCGGTTGTCGGTAATATGTGAGTGGGAAAAATAAGCGCCATAAAGTTTTCTTCCAAAACTCAAATAATGTGACCTCGAAATAAGGGCTCCATTTTATATTTTAAACTTTTCGCTTGCGTTCGTTTATATATCAGCTGATTTTGGTTATGATACTCTCAAATTTTTCACAACATCGATAGAAATCTCGATTAATTATCAATGTTTGGGGCGAATTTACACATATTTAAAAAATGTGACATTTTTGAAGAATATGTGAAATGTGTTTTCTTTACACATATGGCAAAAATTTGACATTTTCAGAAATGTATAAAAAATGCGTTTAGTGGACAGAGGCGAATACTCGAGATGACACAGTCGGTGCAGCTCAATTGCATTTAATTTGTGGCTTAAATTGGTTGGTTATACAAGTTGGATTATTGACTTGATTTATTGCTTTGTGGTGTTAGCGGGGTGGTATAAAATTAAAGATGGAGCATGAAGTCGAAGCAACATATCTAGCTCTTAATATTTACCCAATTTGTAAATAAAAAACAGGATGTTGTTATCGATTTATATCGATTGCTTGGAAGCGGTGTAAGTTTTCGATTTTTGGAAACAAACTCGATCTGCGCATGGACTAGGAGGACCTACAGCTAATTTAAAGTCTCTAGCTCTTATGAGTCTGAAATCCTTGCGTTCGTACATACGGACAGACGGACGGACACACAGACAGACGAACATGGCTAGATCGACTAGGCTATTGATGCTGATCACGAAGATATACACCTTATGGGGTCGGAGATGTTTCCTACTGCCTGTTACATACATTTGCAGAAATACGTTATAACCTTTTACACATTTTCAATGGGTTTAAGGCAATTGCTTTTATTTATGGGAAGTGGCCACGCCCATGCGGCAGTGACGTAAGCTAATTAATTTTCTATATTTAATTACTAGGATAAAATTTAATTATTAAATTTAATTACTAGGATAAGTCATCTGCTCTAGTGTCGTCAAGCCGTTAAAGCGTTCGCCCTGCAGTAGACTATCAAATTGTTAATAATGTTTATTAATTGTGCAAGTTATATTGAACTTGTCCGCGTAGGAAGTTATTAGGGGGTGAGTTAAGGGTGCCAGGCGGGTGCTCGTCAGGATTTAAGAGTTTGCAAGTGCCCCTATGGCCACTCATATTCCACAAAATTAATTTATTGTCTTTTTTTCAAAGATTCCATTCCGCCCATAATTATACGCACCTGTTAAAGTGCAAGAAATTTCAGCTTGCACGAAATCATAATTAACCGAGCTAAGATATCCAGCAAACCGATAATTTATATTTGCGTCTCACCTTTGTTATTGTTGCCACAGCAGTTATTGTTGTTCATTTGTTAGTATTTGACGTTTATCGATTTTGAGGTATCTACGCATATCCACTACCCTGTATAGAAGCCATCTTGTCTATGAATGACAGGACCTCCCCAGATTTTTCAATTTACTTAAGATATCTGCGACAAATGTTTAAGGAAAGCGAACCTCTCAATCGAACTGCATAAATCCAAATTTTGCTTTAAGCCTTTAAAATATCTACGATTCATTATTGGTGGGGGAACGTATAGAGTGACGAGGCAACAGAAGCCGTTGAGCAGTTGAAGACCGCCACGCGGATTTCTCCAAGCCCATTTTTGTAAAGTGCAATGCGTCTCAGTTCGGCGTGGAAACGGCGTTGTTCCAAAAAAGACACTGATGATCAGGAACGACCCATAGCCATCTTTACAAGTTGGACAGACAGCAACGGAGCTATTCCGTCACTGAAAAGGAGTGCTTAGCGTCGATAATGACCATAAAAAGTTCAGACCGTATAAAGTCCCATCATCACTGTCCCATATAAACCTAGTCCCGTATAATCACTGACGACGCCAGCTTAAAATGGCTGATGTTCGTGAAGCACCTAAGCTGGAGACTAGCTCTTTGGTCCGTGTAGCTGCAAAGCAACGACCTTACTATCGAGCACCGTAAGACCAGGGAAAACGTGGTGGCTCGATAGAGCAGTTTCGAAGCAGTGTGAAAGGTTCCAGAAGGTCTTCTCGAATTAGAAACCCCCGATTTCGAGTCAGCGGAATATCAGGCGTTGCTCGAACAACTAAATATCGACAAACTAAAATACCTGAAGGGTAGGAGGGGTTTGCTTTTTTGCGTCTACCTAGAAGACGAATTAGAAGGCACTGTGTGGAAGGTGTGGGTGCCAAGCTCTTTGACAGCCGGCTTCATAGCGAAGGCCCATGTAGATGAGAGGGCTGGTCATGGGGGTTTCGTAAAAACACACGAGACCCTCCGTCGGCATTGGCCCGGCATGGCTAGAGTGGTAAATAATTGATTAAGACAGTGCGCGACATGCAAGGAATTCAAGGCACCGATCTTCCGCATGCAAGCGGGTCTAAAAAAAGAGGTAGTGACCGAGCGACCATAAAAAGGGTATCATGTATTTGTGCAAATGTATGTAACAGGCAGAAGGAAGTATCTCCGACCCCATAAAATGTATATATTCTTGATCAGCATCAACAGCCGAGTCGATCTAGCCATGTCCGTATGTCTGTCCGCCCGTCTGTCCGTCCGTCCGTCCGTATGTATGAACGCAAGGATTTCAGAACCTATAAGAGCTTGAGAGTTGAAATTTGGTATGTAGATCGTCCTAGTCCATGCACAGAATGAGTTTTTTCCGATAATCAATAACTTACTCCGGTTCCAAGCAATCGATAAAAATCGATATCGAAAGCCTGTTTTTTGAGCAAATTGGGTAAATAATAGAGTCAGAGTCACCAAACTTGATATGTCGCTTCTAGTATAGTATGTATATAAGTTAAATAACTCTTGCACGCGCAATGCTGGCGAATAAAAGCGTCATGTCAGCGTGCTCGCTGAAGCCGGATGTAATCAGATACCTCTGTTGTGCAATATCAGTTATCGCACATATGCTTGGTCGGCTTGCCGTCCACGACTTACCTGTATGTTTTTATGAATTGACATATTTTTCATATTTTGTATTTGCCCACACATCGCTTCTCCGGCACCGAGCCATTAAATAAATGCACTTAAATTGAATCGTTAGTAATTGCACTCAAAGAATACACAATTGGCGCCCAACTAAGTGAAGAACCCTAAACAAAAAGTCTGAGTCTGTAAGAGAGTTGCTCAACAACAATCATATCTTAATTTTGCGTGAACTCTCTTACCGTAATAACAATAAATCTGAATATACGAATATTGTGTTCTGTGTGTCATTTCGTTTTACTAGCTTTTTAACAATTTTGTTGATCTTCCGTTTGATGGTTTTGTGGTTTGGTGGTTTGTTTGTTTTACACAGCGATCCATGAATAGTGCATTCCAAAAATATAAGGACCCCAAACCAGGAAATTCAGATTCAGAGGCTTCATATAACAACCTTGATAGAATCCCAGTTTTGATAAAAAAAAAAATCAAACATAGACCCCCAACTAGTTAAAAATTTAGTAGAGTCGGCGGTCTCAGCTGCGTTACAAACGCAGGCAGAAGCTTTCAATGCAAGGGACAAGGCCTTAAGGGAAAGCTTAGAGAGCCAATTTGCTGAGTTAACAAAAAAGGTAGTAAATACGGCAATTACTGCCCCTCGCATAGAAGTTTTTGAAGAAGTACAAATAACAGGAAGTGTTCGTTGCGAAAAACCGCTGGATGCGCTCAAATGTCTGCCTGAATTTAGAGGGGCACAAGAAGCCTACGTTAATTGGCGGCAAGCCGCGACGGCAGCATATAAAATATTTGAGCCATATAATGGCAGTTCTCGTCATTATCAGGCAGTGATTATAATAAGGAGCATTATCAAGGGTTCCGCTGATGCTGTGTTTGCTTCATTCGGCACAGTATTAAATTTTGATGCAATAATAAATCGCCTAGACTTCATGTATAGCGACCAGCGCCCAATGCACGTCATTGAGCAATATTCAATACTATGACGAGGTTGAAAAGAAGCTGACATTTTGAACTAATGAAGTGAACATGTCATACGAATCAAGTATGTCAAAAGGCTTGTGTGAAAAATTCCACGATGATGTGTTGCAGGAAGAAGGAAAGCGCAGGCCAAACGCGAAAGCGCAAGGTCAACAGCTGAAGAAAGTTGTTGGATTAACCAACAGGCTGTGTGAAAATATTTCAATAAACAGCACAAGCCACAGGGTCAGCCCAGTCAACGTAGTGGTAGGGTCCAAAACATCAACAGCAAAGCACCCGAACCAATGGAAATTGACCCTTCAATATCCAAGTGCTAAATGCCGTCACAAGCCCCGGGTTACGTCAACTCCAGTAATCCTCAGACTTATAAACGAAAGAACACTTCTGACCGATCAACTAGTCAGAGGCGTCAGAGAGTGAATCATACCACTCAGAGTTAAGTTGATCCTAGGGAGTAAGAAACTGCCGGTAGGGCAGCTGAAGCGCAGATAGCTGATGAATCAGATGGAGAATCGGAAGCTATACATTTTTGAGGGGTAAGTCCCAGGGGGGACACAGATGAAAATTGTTATCGACACGGGCGCGGTGAATAGGTGCATTCGCCCACACCCTGGGCTAAGACGAGTCCGCTCGATCGATAAACCATTTACAATCCATTCAATTCATGGCCCTACCAAAATATCACAGAAATGTTATACCAATATTTGGTCAGAAACCAAAGTTCTCCTCTCGACCAGTTAAAACAAGTCGTAGCTCAACTTTGTGTAAACACTAGCCACCTCAAGTTCGGTAACCAATCAGAACCGATACTGTACCATAAGTGCGTAAGCGTCAATTTCACTAACGTATATTGTGCTGACGCATCCCCTTCAATAAGAAATTCAAATTCTTAAAAATGTTACAGGGTAGGAAAAAGACCTTTGCAGACGCTAATAAAGCTCTGCCTTACAACACTTCTGTAGTAGTCACCATAAGGACAACAAATGAGGAACCCTATGCGAAGTTGTACCCGTATACCATGGGTGCAGCTGAATTTGTGAACCAAGAAACTCAAGATCTTTTGAAGAATGGTATTATTTAGAAACCCGTTTCTCCCTATAACAACCCCATTTGGGTGGATGATGAAAAGGGCACGGATGAATTGGGTAATCGAAACATACGCCTCGTAATGGACTTTCGAAACTTAAGGAAAGAACCATTCCAGATAGGAACCCCATGCCCAAATCGGCAAATCGTGCTGTCTATGTAGATGACGTCATTGTTCTTTCAAAAGTTGAAGAATCTCACGTAAGACATGTTGAGTGGGTTTGAACTAAGCAAACATGAGGGTGTCCAGGGAAATCAGGGAAAACCATCGCAATTTTTTAAGAAAACCGTACATTTCCTAGGATTTGTGGTCACTAGCGATGGTGCTACAACCGACCCAGAGAAAAGTTAAGGCCATACAAGAATTCTCAGAGCCCAAGACGTTTTTCGAGGTAAGATCATTCTTAGGACTCGCTAGCTATTAGAGGTGCTTCATAAAAGATTTTGCAGCAATAGCAATCATCTTTAAGGTGAAAATGGGTGAGTCAGCAATCTATGTCTGTCTATGAAAGATTGCGGTCGAATTATCTGATCTCCAAAGCAGCAAATTTAAAAACTGCGAAGCATACTGGCGTCTGAGGATGTCATGCTCCGACAGACGCTTCGGGATATGGCTTAGGAGCGGCTCTTTCCCAAGAAGGGCGCCCTAGCACAATGATCTCCAGGACACTGAAGAATCCAGAGATTAATTATGCTACAAATGAAAGAGAGCTACTGGCTATCGCGTGGGCCCTTGGCAAACTGCGTCATTATTTGTACGGTGTGAAGATCTCAACATCTTCACAGACCATCATACTCTTCGCCTTCGACGTATCTGAGTCTTACCCTAACTCAAAAGTTAAACGATGGAAGGCGCGCATTGATGAATCTAACGAACGCATACTCTAGAAACCAGGCAAGGAAAATCTAGTCGCTAATGCCTTGTCCAGGCACCAGCTTCACGCTTTGAGCCACCAAGATAATGAATCATGCATTGCCACGGTTCACAGTGAGCTTACCCTGACTTACACAATTGAATCTACTAAAAAACCATTGAATTGATTCCAAAACCAGATAGTTCTCGAGGAAGCGAACCTTCCGTCGAAGCGTAGCTTCATTTTGTTTGGAAATAAAAGGCGACACTCCCTAAACTACACTTGCATAGAATCACTTCTTGAGGAGTTATGAGAAATAATCAAACCTAATACGGTAAATGCACTTCTGTGTGATTTGCACACTTTAGCGCTGGTGCAAGATGAGTTGGTTCGGAACAAAACCGAGTTACGGATATTTTCAGTGCTAGTGAGCGGAGAGAAATCCTCCTCACAGAGCACAACAGGGCTCATAGGGCAGCCCAGGCACATGTTAAACAGGTCCTGGAGGAATATTATTTCCCCAAAAATGACCCAGATTGCCAATGAAATCGTGTTGAACTACAAGGTTTGCGAGAGTGCAAAATATGATAGACATCCTAGAAAACAGGAACGCGGGGGACTCTGATTGCCTCACACGCAGGGGAAATGTTACATGTGGACATTTTCTCAACGGACAAACAATTTTTTTAACATGCATTGACAAGTTTTCGAGATTCGCTATAGAAGATTTAAAAGTACCCATATTACAGATCATGAATTTTTACTCCGCAGCCAAAGTAATCTACTGCAACAATGAGCCGTCCTTAAGCTCCCAGACAATCAGCTTGCTTCTAATGAACAACTATGGTGTCAACATTTCAAATACACCACCCCTACATAGTGTTTCCAACGGGAAGGTCGAGCGTTTCATAACACTCTGCTTAAACTTGCTAGATGTCTAAAAATCTCAAAAAGCATAAGCGACACTGTTGAGGTCATTCTGTTGGCTACAAGCGAATACAACAAGACAATTCACTCGGTCACTAACAAGAGACCAGTTGATTTTGTGAAGTCTCATTCAGATGTAGTGCTAACAGAGATTCAGGATAGACTTAAAAAGGCTCAGGACACACTCAGAGCAAGGGAGAACCAGTCTCGACAAAATAGAGTTTTCGATGTCGGCGAGAAAGTTTTGTTAAAATCCAATCGCAGGCTCGGAAACAAACTCACGCTTTTGTGCGAAGAGAGAGCTGTGGAAGCTGACCTGGGAACCACGGTTTTTATTAATGGGAGGGTGGTCCACATGGACAACCTTAAGTAAAGATCCCACTTTATAAACCTTCTATCATAAGATTTGCCCTCATGTTATGACGATAGGAATGTAAACTTTTTAGCCACTTGGCATATTAGTTAATTAAGTTTGTGTGGTGGCAGGTACGCCAGACGCTAAGAATTTAGAGAGAATTAGAATAACTGAGGTACAGCTAGTAAATTCGAACAAAAGGCAGGTCGTTATTAATTCTAGAGGGCAGGATCAAATCAACTAATTAACATATACCGTCAATCAAATTTTGAAAACCTCAAAATTTGATTATGTTTTATGTCGTGTCGTCCGTGAAAGTCCTGCAATGCACAAACACGATCTATTTAATAATTACATATTCTAAGTTAAGCATATATGCCGAAAAGCCACTCACTACCCGGTCTCGCATGAAAATCATGTGCTGCAGTTGGATAGCAACATCGTCGCTGAATGCGAAGGGCAAGTTCAAGCATTGAAAAACTGGACGTCCACTTCGAGAACAACCTTTTGTCAACTGTCAACGATCATGTGCCAGAGAGCGTCAACGACGCATCGGTTTTAGTGTGCAACCAATCGATAAAAATCGATGGTATGGTTATTCTACAACAGAATATATATCAAGTATTTTTCATTTTACACCTATCGCCAACTTCCCCCTACCAGCACATAGCTACAAATCAAATTAATAACCCGACTTGTATTGCCCACCAATTTAAGCCACAATTTAAATGCAATTTAGTTTTTGAGATATATATTCTATGATACAAAAGGATATACTATAGAAAGTTTATTAAGATCGGTTAAGAAAAACCGAAAGTTATGGTTTTTTACTGCTCAATTGGATGAGGCAGCTAGCGCAAATTTCAAGAATTTCTGTATACATGTAGACACACACATTCATGCACGTCTGCTTAGAATTCTATCAACAGCATTGCGATTGTTTTCTGATCTGCTTTTTTTATTCATTTTTTTTTTCAATAAGACTCAATTTTTGGTTTGGCTGTTGAGTAGAATCAGTGGCAAGTGGTGCGGTCTGTCGCGAGCTCGAGCCATTTTTTTTTTTTTGTGTTGCCTGATTAGAGTCGGCAGCAAGTAATGCGGTCAGTTGCGAGTTCTTTATTACTTCAAACGAGCGCTTAGCCCGTGCTGAATTTTGTGTTGGAATAAGAGCGTTCAGGGTATTCCCTAGTCGTGATTTTGTGTTGGAATAACAGGGTTCAGGGAATTCCCCAGTTGGGAGCTCCTGAATATAACCTCTTGCATGTTAAGCGTGTTAAGTTTGTTTTTTTTTTTATTTGGTAAAGATTTAATTATAATTTAAAAAAAAATTAATTTAAACTTGAAAGTAATTTTTTAATTGAGATATCTTAATTTTACTTTGAGAGATTTAGGAGCGCTATTCAAGTGAGCGGCAGTGTATATTACGAGTAAGATACTCTCACAACCTTTCTCGTTAAGTTCCACGTGGAGAAAATTTTGCGTGTACCCCCTACCAAAGAGACCTAGTTTTCCGGAAATCTCTATTTCCCTTTTAATGATTTTATATAAATCTAAACAACAACTTGGTGTCTTTAAAATAAGGATTTATGAGCTTCGCGCTGATTGGTTAGTTATAATTCGACAGCTTCATAATCTTCTTAAGCCTAATTTAAGCTACGGCGGCGAAGCGAGGTGAATTCGCTACCAGAGCGAGTAACAAAGCTTTAATGCGCTCTCACTCCGCCATAAACCAAACATAAACTAGACTTCAAGTTTTAAATACAATTAATTAATTAATCCGCTGATCTGCGCCAACACTTATTTTTGGCAAAAAAGATAGCCTGTTACTTATTATATATTCAGCTGACTGTACAGCAAAATGGCACAGTATTTCATTGCTATCTGGCAAATTGTATTGACAGAAAATAAGATAAATCGTTTTGTGAAAATATGATAAATCGCTTTGTTTTGGTACAAACAATACCAAACACGGCACTGTTAAACTTATTGTCACCTTTACCAAAAATAACTTGCATACTATCCGGCTTTTCTTTTTTTTTTTTTATCTGTATAGTGTGATACTACTTTTCAAATTAATTTTCACAAAAATCTTTAAACAATATTTTGAAACAATTTTTTGCTAATTTACCACAGTTGCGGAAGAGTTATCCAAATTTGCTGAAACACGTATTCACACACATACTACATATGAAATTAAATATGTAGCGCTTTGAAAGTAAGCTTAAAGCCGATCGGACGAAACTTAAAGCATCCCCCAAAAAATCATTGACCTGCATCGAAGAGGCCAGCATTTGCAAAAAATATAATCCACGTCTCAAATGAATTTTCTCAAAGATTTTTTACCCCTATTTATACCGACTGAAAGTGTTAAAACACACTCAAATGACATCAAGCAAAGATCTTTGTAAATGAGTTAAAAACCGTTCAAATGGCGAACAAGTTTCATTGCAAGGTCTTTTGAGATTTTTTCACACTCGCGGGTGAATTTTTCTTAAAACCTCATATTTTTTTTTGACAAGCTATAATAAGTTCAACTACATAGACCAGCATCATAGCAAGAATGTGCTTCTTATGCTGGTATATAAACTCCATCCGATAAACTCCATCGAGTTTGCTATTCCACTCCCTTCCTGCTTGTTTCAGCCCATATATTGCCTTCTTCATCAATAAGACCTTGTTTAGCTGATCATTATTAATGAATTCCAATGGTTGTTTTATGTAAATGATATCTGCCAAGTGACTATTTAGGTATGCTCACGTCCACCTGTTCAGATGCAGCTTGGGCTCAGCAGCCAAAGCTTGAATGAAACGTACGCTTTCTAGTCTGCATACGGGGGAAAATGTTTCAGTAAAGCTGTGGGCATGCCTTCCCTACAACCCATACCTTGTATAGCTCTACTTGAACATCCCCTCCGTTTTGTTTGTTTTTCCACCAAATGCTTTAATTTAACAAAACTAGAAAAAAGTAAAAGGACTTTGCAGCATTTTGTATACATATAACTTACAGATTGTTCCCTTTGCCTGATGCACCTCCTTCAGCTTTGTACAAGCTGGAAATGACGTGTCATAATTTGTAGTAGTAGAACAGTACAGAACTGCATTGACCAGAACATTGCACATTAGTACAGTCCAAGAATCGTAATTCTTGTCTTCGGGTTTGTCTATTTGATACAGAGAACCTAATATATGCACAACGTGACAACTGTTTACGAATTAATTTTCTCGTGCGAATTCTTCTAGATAGTTAACTTCTCATTGTTAAATCATGTGCCTATACTCATAACCTGTTGAGGGGAGGCATCCCAATCAACACACAGAAAAAGGATGGTGTGGATAAAAAGAGTCCGTTCTGCAGTAGTTTATTCGCAAAAAACTAAATTAACACAAAGCTTCCGCTTTTAGCAGTTGAATTTAGATTAATTGGTAAATATTTTTTATATGGTTGCACTGATATTGATAATAATTCAATAAAATTCAATTATTGTTACGAGCAGCGATAAATTATAACACGAAAGGCTCTAATCGGGAGCTCCCGATTTGGGGATACCTTGAACCCTCTTCTACCAAATGCAGCTCGCGCTACGATCTTGTTTTCTTAATCAGTAATAAAAATAAATGGAAAAAATTTTCCCTCAATAAGACAATAAGACAGAGCAGAATAACTTATAATTTAATTCACTGGCCACTACCAACAACTCATTCTCCATGAAAAAAGAAGTTATAATATAGCAGCACATACACACAGCACAGAATACAATAGAGTCACAATTACAACGATGTTCAAAGAATATAATCAGCTTAAACGCGTTTTCTATAATAACTTTTGTGTTAGTAGCTCTTTTTATGCTATGGAATAATTGTATATTCTCACAAAGTCAATTGCATAAAAATTATATGTGTGAGCAATACAAATGCGTATATTTAGTTGGTTTTTAGCTACGCGGTGGTATCGGGGAGGTGGCGATAGCTATAAAATAAAAGATACTTGATAAGTATACACTATCCTAGAAGCTACATGTCAAGTTTGGTGATTCTAGCTCTTATAACTTACGAGATTTGCTCAAAAAAATGGATTTACATATGGATTTGTATCGATTACTTGGAAACGGAACAAGTTATCGATTATCGGAAACAAACTCGTACTGCGCGGGCACAAGGAGGATCTACATTCCGATTTCAAGTCTCTAGCTTTTATAGGTTCTGACATCCCTGCCTTCATACATACGGACGGAAGGACAGAATGACGGACATGGCTAGCGATCTAGCCATGAGGCTGAAGCTGATCAAGAAAATAAATACTTTTCGTGACCCAATTTTAATGAGTTCAGATTAAAAAATATCACAACACAATATGATGTGTTTTTGATTGCTAACTGACGATATGAGAAATATCGATGGATTCAAGCGAAGTTCTCGGAGTCGCAAGATCCTAAGCTTGACTCTGTGCATTTTTGACAGGGAGAGCGATTTGTTGTTTTGTTTATTTGAAGGGAGAAATAAATACCGTAAGAGCTACGAATCTTTTCGAAATTTTCACTGTAGTTACCCGATATAATAAGGTAAACATTAGGACTGGGTTTTCTGGAAATTCCACCCGCTTGTGTAGAAAAATAATTTGAGGGGATTTCGAAAATCCATTCCCCCTTGGTGGAAATGGGGGTCAAAGATTTGGTGGGTGACGTTTCCTGCTCAAATTTAATTTAAATGAACTGTACGAAGAATCAATTAAGATGTGTTTTACGCTTTTCGCAGAATCCAAGTTTCCTCGGTAAAAATGCGATTCTACGATTTTTTGGGCGAAGTTCTAAGTTTTGTCCGATTTACATCAAACTATTTTCAAAGCTTTACATAAACACCTTATGAATACGTATTTCACCGATTTGAAATATTCCACCCACAACAGTGGTTAATTAGCGAAAAACGGTAGCGTGAAAGTTTTTTTTTACCATTCGATCGACCCCAAAGTCATTTTCAATGATGCTTTTTACTTTACTTTACTACAAACTTTTATTTGAAGGATGTTTCGCACTTTTCGAAAAATTCATTCCTCCTTGGTAGAAATGGAGGACATTGGTGGGTGACGTTTCGCGTTCAAATTCATTTCGAAAGATCTATATGAAAAATCATTTGAGACATGTTTCACATTTTTCGCAAAACATAAGCTTCGCAACTATGCGCGTTTGACCTATTTACTCTGCGGGTAAGCTTCTTGCTGTTGTTTGTTGTTTATTTTTAACTGTACATCGTGTTGGCTCTAGCAGTACGTAGATCTTCACCAGAGAGGCTTGAGATGATTGAATTTCTCTATACTCATACGCATGATAGGTGTGAACAAAAGTTGCGAACAGACTAAAAAGATTCTTAAGCTTGGAGTTTGTTCCACTAAACTTGGGAAGTTCCAGATGAGGAAGACGTCTACTTGGAGCCGCAACGAGCATCAAGACTTTATAACAGACTTCAAAAGAGGTTTTTGTCGTTATACAAAGTTTTTTGAGCTCGTGATTATTATCTAGGCCAAAAGATTCTACTCGGACCTGATACATAACCGCTGTATCTATATGTGAGGGCGGCATTCCTAATCTACATTCTAACTCTGTAGATTCTAGATTAAACTAACACTTTATTATCTGCTCATTTAACCCATTATGCTTTTAATTTTAATTTTAATGGATATTGTCGCGTGCCAAACAAATGTACAATGTTGAAATTTGAACACTGACAGCGTAATGCAAAACGTGCTAGTGCAAGTGCAAGTGGGAGTACAAGTGCAGGTGTTGATGGAACTGTTTTCTTCTAAACGGATTACAAAGGTTTGAACGTAGATATATATTCCCTCAGAATCTTACCGCAGTCTTACCTCCAACGCCTTCGAACTCACGACAGTAATGAGCTTAATATTTAAGTAATGGCGGCAACATGCCAAATTCAATGTGCCCGTATAATCAGAGGGCAAAAATACATACTTTCAGAATATACTTAATGCTAAACAATCGATAACTAAATTCATCCCGCAACATTCCCACCCCCGTGAACGCCCTGCTGCACTCACATCCAGAATGGCTTGTTTAGCCACGGGACGAGTCATCATTCGCACTCGATTGTCGTCCGCCACGCGCACCCTGGCGCGTCGAGGCACTCCATCTGGTCCATCTGGGTAGACCTCCTCCACTATGCCCCTTCGCCACTCCCTGCGTGGCACGGATGGGTCGCATATAAACACCACATTACCACGGCGTATCGGTTCAACGCGCGCACACCATATCACGCGTCGCACAAAAGTTGGCAGGTACTCCAAGACCCACCGCTTCCAAAAACGGGCTCACAATAGCCGTGCTATGCGCCACTGTTTCCTTGTGGCGCATCTCTCGTCCGGCTGCTCGTGGATAGTGGGTGTGTCAGGCAAATTGGCTACTCGCTTGAGTAGATTGTTCGGTGTTAGAACGGCTTCCTGGTCCACTGACACCGGCAAGTGAGATGGCGAGAATTCACAACATACTTGGCTTCTATCAGGAAACTCTCAAATAAGTGTTGCTTTGGTGCCACCCACTTTACTGTGTGGCGTAGCACTCTCTTGACACACTGCACCATCCTTTCCCAGGCTCCCCCTTCAGCTGGGTTCGCTGGACAGTTGAAGATTCACCCTGAATCTTCTCTGGCTGGTATACATTTATGAGCCTTTGGGCTTCTCTGTTTGCCCCAACAAAGTTCTTTCCGTTGTCACTGCGCAGCCTCAGTAGGACCGCGTCGACAAAGAAAGTTCCTGATCACGATTATGGAGGAATCAGTTGACAGGTCATGTGCAAACTCCAAATGTATGGCTCTTTTTATCAGACACGTTAACAAGGCAACCCATCTCTTTTCCTTTCGACGTCCAATCGTCACAAAAAGTGATCCAAAGTAGTCCAGAGCCGTAAACTTAAATGGCCATCCATTGGCCTCCAGTCCACGCAGCTTTGTTATCCAAAATCTGGTCCTGTTGTCGCGAATCGTTGCATCCACGTTTTGATGCTTCATTTTCATATGGTAGTGATATACACTCAGTTCCATCAGTGCGTGCCGGTGTGACAAGATTATTGGCCTGCTTCCACTATGCGGTATACACCATGCGGCATCGATCCTGCCACAAGACTCCATTGTCATCCAAGTAGGGAGCCAACCAATAAGTTCAGGTTACTTCTGGTGTTCCTCTAGGCAGTTATCTTGGACCTTTACTCTTAACTCTTTTTATAAATGATCTCCCCTCTGTTATATCACATGCCCGTGTACTCATGTATGCGGATGATGTGAAACTTATTCTATCATACACTAAGCCCCTACACCATTCTCGTCTACAAGACGATTTGAACGCTATGCAACTTTGGTGTTCGACCAATCAACTGCATCTGAATAGTTCAAGGTGTATGTTTATCACATCTAATCGTACTACACCTTATCTTGTCAGTTATACAATCGACCCCTTTACAACGTATACTAACAGTTAAGGATCTAGGCGTTCTTTTTGATTCTAAACACTGTTTCAATCTTCACATAAATACCATCGTTAATGAGGCAAAAGGTGTACTTGGATTCATTAAACGATGGTCTAAAGAGTTTAACGATCCTTTTATAACCAAACTTCTGTACATCTCTCTTGTTCGCCCTATCCTTGAATACTGCTCTTGCATCTGATCTCCGCAGTATAAAAATAGCCAGGACCGTATTGAATCTCTTCAGAAGCAATTTCTGCTTTTTGCCTTACGAGCCTAATCCTAATCTCCGGTTGCCTTCCTACTCCAGCAGGCTGCTTCTTCTTAACCTTCCGTCGTTAACCAACCGTAGGACAATTTTCGGTGTTGTTCTTCTACATAAGTTGATTATTGGCGATATAGATTCTCCTTTTCTGCTAGGGCGTCTTCAATTCTCTGTTCCGTCTAGACCAACCAGAAATTACCGCCCCTTATTCCTATCTACGTACACAACAGACTACGCTATGCACAATCCTTTTCGCGTGCTATGTAAAAATTATAATAGTTTGCATCACGTTTTCTCCATTGAACTTTCTCTACCCCTAATAAAATCGTTGCTTTCAGGATACCTTCGGGTACCTGATCATTCCCAGCTATGAGCAGGGGCATAGCTTGCGGGACAGGCTGTAAATTTTCCCCCACCTGGTCGGGGATTTCCTATTACTTTTCTCTCTGTCCTATCTACTTAACACTCTATATATCTAGCTTACATTTCTTTACTTAATTAACAAACTTCTTGCTTTCTTTTTTCCTATTTATTGTATTTTATTAATTAATATAGCAAACTAAGATTATTTTTAATTTTACTTAACACTTTTTTCCTACTTACACCCTTCTGCTTGGATGTAGGCTCTTATAGCGTCACTGACAAATTTAGATGTAAAAAGGGGCACAGATGGCCGGGCTGGCAACTAAAACACCTCCCTTAGTCGGTGATGCTATTTAGAGAACTGTGTTATCTAATTAGGCTTTTAGCATATAATTCCATTATCTACTGTATAATGAGGAAGACACTCGTTTTGTCGACCAGTAAAAAAAAAAAAAAAAAACGCGCGGGCGATTTTATCTGGTAAGGGTTCATCCTATTGAACATTTCTTCGCCAGATCTCACGCATTAGTAACTTTCAGTTATCCTGAGACAGCTAAGAAATCCCAAGGGATCAAATGTTGACATAATCAAGCTCAATAATTCCCTCTTCGTAGGGACTCGCTCTAAATTTATCACACATCGGGGTACCTTGTGGTACTCCATGTTAAATTTGAAACCGTGGCTGACTGCCAATACATGCCCAGAATCTTTTCTTGAGGTTTGTCCCATCCGATGCTTCTTCAGCACCATTTTGCCCCAGGGCGTCAGCTACAGTTGGCGAACTGCAAGAGAACTGCCAGCAGCGACTTGTAGTGCTGCAGCCGTTTGGATGATGCCGAATTCAATGAAATGTCACCGACCTTTGCTGCCGCATCGAACACCAGTCTTATCTTACCGGGCCTCTTTTGATTTTCAACTGCAAAGTGCGGCAGATACCAAAGTTAGTCGCTGTTTGCTAAAACGACCTCATGATGATCCAATCGTCGAGCATGTCCTTTATGAACATAATCGTCCATAATTTGCATATAGGCTCGTTTAAACTGATCGTTACGCTTCATCTTCTTCTCAATGTTGACCAATCTTTTTTATGCCATATCCGGTTATTCGGTTTTATTGGAAGTCGTGCACATCTGTCCATCATTTGGACGTCACGTCGATGCAGACTTTGCATTGGTAAGCTCAGGTTGGACACGGCGTACAAATTTCGCTCCTCATGACGTTTGCGTTTGTCCGCTCCACTTATTGCCATGTTCCACTGTATATTTAGTTGGCTTAGATCTAGTTCGCGCAGCAGCTCGTCGTCGATCATAGTTATGGACGAGCCCTCGTCGAGGAGCACACACGTATCGATCCGCTTATTGGCTCCGTGCAATGTCACTAGCAATATGCGGAATAGTAGGCGTTCTCCATCCGAATCGACATAACTAAAATTCCTTTGTTGCGGTAATTGAGCATCCACTGGCTGCAGTGCCCATGTGTGCGGATGCCTGCGGCATCCGTCCAGTATTTATCACTCTATCATCTGCTACTGCCGTGCATTGTGAGGCAGGCTCTTGCCATATGACTATCTCGTAGACACAAGAAACAAAGCCGGTGTCTTTCTACAAACGTCTACCTTCTTAGTGGAGAGGCTACGTTTAACTCGTTGCAGTCCCTGACTGAGTGTTGCTCATTACAGATTGGACACTGTTTGGGGCGACCTCTGTGTCGCCCTTCATTATCCTGGTTAATACTGGCATGCAGCCCTCGCGTCTGCTCTTTACCATCGACGTCCACAATCGTACATACTACATTGGCGTAGTCCGTTGACCACGCGCTAAAATGTAACACAGTTGGGAAAGGCATAATCGTAGCTGCATGTCTGGCCCATTCCCTCTTGCTTGGTGGTAGCTTAGCGTCCAAATCCTCCATCAGTGAAGGATTCGCTAAACGCTAAACGCTGAAACGTAATTGTTCTATCTTGTTGTTCACATTTCTGGGATGTATGAGCAATGACTTAACAGTATCACGTGCTTCGCCTTTGAGTGCTTTCAATAATCGCTGGTTATTCTCCACATTCGCCAGAGTTATTGCCTTAAACGCGCAGAAGAATATAGACCAATCCTCAGGTTGGGCTGCAAACTAGTGTAGATCTGGTAATCTGCGTAGAAGGCATACATCGTTCGTGGGAGTTGCTCATGTAATGTTCCCAGTTGTCTTCATTGGCTCCAAAATGATTGCTGGTGGTTTCTCCTGTGCCGGCATGTAGCTGAGCGTTCGCAGAACAATATGGCGTCGAGACCCTTGATGTTGTAGAACAGTTATCCATAACTGTCGCCCGCTCTACCGTTTACAACTGGGATTCCGAATTTCCACACAATGACGTAGGCAATGCCTCACTCAAAGATGGCGATCTGCTCAAAATGGCAGTTCCACTCAAAATTGCAGTTTCTCTCAAATATACACTTAAATTTGGGACAACACACAATAGTTTAGTTCCACTCAAACTTGCGCTCGATGATGGCTCTCCACTTAGAGCTCCCGTAAAAAATGGCGGCAAGTTAGGTGTACCTCCCACGCCAGCAATAATCAACTTAACGGGATCAGTAACTGTACTTACATGTCCTAGACTATTTTTTTATCTCTGCAACGCGTGCTCTAGCGCAGCGACTCTCTTTATCAAATCCATGACTTGCGTACTTGAGAGTTGGGTGCTTGGGCTTGGCGCTCCAGTGCCGACTGGTTACACACTTGTGCCAACATCCACGGTGCTGGGACTTTTGGCGCGCTTACAGCGGCAACTTGAGTTTGTGATACAGTGCTCACCATTCTAGTTGTTCGGCTGCGCCTTACTCGCCGTAGTAGTTATCTCCTGGCCATCATTCAGCCGTGGGCATTTACTGGGTGACCGTTGTGTCATCCTGCCCAGCTCGGAGATGGCCATGTTACTCCGATATTAATAGAGACAGCGTAATACAAAACAGGCTAGGGCAAAATCAAGTGCGCGGATGAAATTAGGAGTTAGGATTTTCTTTTTTAGATCGGGGCCAGGTTCCCGACGCAGCGTACCCGCCCTATCTGAGACGATCACCTAATCTCGTCTGCCTCATTTTGGCCAATGGATGGCCTTCATCACCCAACGTAGGTAGTCATACTACCTATCCCCATCAATAGATAATTAGCCGGACATTTTCTTTGTTCAGTGTATGCGTGTAATGGTCGAATAAAATTATTAACAATAGGTCTTAATTTCTTATATTAATATCTCTTATCACATTTATAGCACAAAAATAACGAAAAGACGTCACCGAAAGCTAATGCCAACAAATACAACAAATTACTAAATATTAATCGGCTCTCCACGCATTCACCCACGTATATGTATATATATTACCACGCTGAAACTGGTAAGTAAGAGAGTTTAATATAAAACAAGTAAGAGCTTCTAGTTGGAAGCTAGGGGATACCCTTAACCCTCTTGTTCGAACACCAACACAAAAAAAAGTTCCCTTGGCAGGGTTCGAACTCACAACTATCCACAGTACTTGCCTTCGCAAGTGCCTTTATTCAACAGCCAAACTAGCCACCAAAAAAATTTTTTCCTCGGTAGGGTTCGTACTCACAACTGACCTCGCTGCTTGTCGCCGCCTCTACCCAACAGCCACACCAGAAAAAACCGAATTAAAATAGCTGCAAGGAAAACAATACAATCGGCATTGCAGTGCTGTTGATAACAGACGCGCATGTGTGTGTGCATGTGACAGAAATTCTGCGCTAGCTGCAGCAAACATGTGAGCAACCAAAGCACATTTAATTTTGTGTTTCTTAATCGATCTTCATTAAATTTTCAGCAGTAGATCTTATTGTACTATATATATATATATATAATATTCTTGTATCCTCAATCTGACAATTGCATTTTAATTGTGGCTTATATTGGTGGGCAGCATAAATTGGTTTATTTACTTGATTTATAGCTATGAGGTATTAGTGGGGAGGTCACCACCTCATAGCTATAAAATGAAAAATACTTGATGTATGTATATATACTATTCTAGAAGCTACATGTCGAGTTTGGTGACTCTAGCTCTTATTATTTACGAAAATTTCCTAAAAACACAATTTCGATATCGATTCTTATCGATTGCTTGGAAACGGAGCCAGTTGTCGAATAGATAAGATATATATATCTATAATATATATATTTCTATTATTATTATTTTTTTTTTTTCGGATGAAACAATTAAATAAAATGATTTAAATTCTGTCACGCGACGACAATTATTAAATGTTTTGAACAGTACTTAACTGGTTGTGTTTCAGTCGTAGTTATATTCTATTGTAATTTATGTCGATGTTTAATTAGTGGTTGGTGAATGTTGGAAGTGGGATGATTGATCTGGTGGTGTTGCTGTTATCCAGCAGTCCAACTGCTAGGTTTCTGTTGTGCAGGCGCAGCCTATGCAGGCCAGCCTCTGCTGTTGCTTTTGGCTATCTCGTCACCCTCCCATGTGATCTTGAGAACACTGTGGATGGTATGCAATACGGGCTTCAATTTGAGGTTTTTAATTTTGTTTTCGTTTCCCCTGCACTGTCCATAGGCTCCTTTCTGCGCACAAACACTATCTCTTTTTTAAGGTGTAAATAATATTATTCCTGAAGACAAACAAAAAAATAATACTAACGTGTATCTTATTTTTATCTCTGATGAATCTCTGGCCCGGGGAATATATTGGGTGGGCCTGGCTGGTGTCCTTCGGCTAGGGAATCGGTCACCTTGGTTCACCTATTTGGGCAATGAAATTATTTTGTTTCCGTTAAAGGTACTACTGTGTTAGTGTGTGTTCGTTTGGAAGCATTGATGTAATTTATACATTTTAATTCCAGCGATATGCTTACTCGTAGTTTCTTGAGTCTACCAATGCATTTTTTTTTTGTGTGCATGAACTTCTCCGACTGGCACAAATTAAGTTTTTACATTTACTATTTTATAATATACACAAAATACGAATCATGTACAATTAATGGTAGAGCCAGGTGTTATGGGTAGTTTTATGTATTTAATTTTATATATTCAAATTTTAATATATTTCTGTACATTTGGGCAGCAACATCATCGGTGCCGTATTTTGGCCCACGCATATATGGCACACACAAGGTGAGAACCGTTTCTGCCCGTATGCAACTTTTAAGCAAAATTGTTAACCCGGTTTCGCAATGAAAAATTATATGATTCAATATAATTATTTTTAATTTTTGGTGGCCTTAAAAAAATCGAAAACTGTACGCCTCGTGCTGATAAGTTTTGTTTAATGCGACAACTGAACTATAAACTTCTAGAGGCTTAATTAAGCTATTAAGCAATGCGTTACTGCGCTCTCGCTCTGCCCTAAGCCTTAATTACACTAAACTTCAGCTTTTTGAAAACTTTTTATTATACAACGCGCAGATCTGCGATAAAGTTGGTTTTTAAAGTTGCCTAGGTGACTTGCTCCAGACCGTGTTCCTGAGTGTGGTCCCGGTTGGGACGTATTATTTTTTATTATTTTACGCTTCATCTTCTTCTCAATGTTGATCAATCTTTTTTATGCCATATCCGGTTATTCGGTTTTATTGGAAGTCGTGCACATCTGTCCATCATTTGGACGTCACGTCGATGCAGACTTTGCATTGGTAAGCTCAGGTTGGACACGGCGTACAAATTTCGCTCCTCATGACGTTTGCGTTTGTCCGCTCCACTTATTGCCATGTTCCACTGTATATTTAGTTGGCTTAGATCTAGTTCGCGCAGCAGCTCGTCGTCGATCATAGTTATGGACGAGCCCTCGTCGAGGAGCACACACGTATCGATCCGCTTATTGGCTCCGTGCAATGTCACTAGCAATATGCGGAATAGTAGGCGTTCTCCATCCGAATCGACATAACTAAAATTCTTTTGTTGCGGTAATTGAGCATCCACTGGCTGCAGTGCCCATGTGTGCGGATGGCTGCGGCATCCGTCCAGTATTTATCACTCTATCATCTGCTACTGCCGTGCATTGTGAGGCAGGCTCTTGCCATATGACTATCTCGTAGACACAAGAAACAAAGCCGGTGTCTTTCTACAAACGTCTACCTTCTTAGTGGAGAGGCTACGTTTAACTCGTTGCAGTCCCTGACTGAGTGTTGCTCATTACAGATTGGACACTGTTTGGGGCGACCTCTGTGTCGCCCTTCATTATCCTGGTTAATACTGGCATGCAGCCCTCGCGTCTGCTCTTTACCATCGACGTCCACAATCGTACATACTACATTGGCGTAGTCCGTTGACCACGCGCTAAAATGTAACACAGTTGGGAAAGGCATAATCGTAGCTGCATGTCTGGCCCATTCCCTCTTGCTTGGTGGTAGCTTAGCGTCCAAATCCTCCATCAGTGAAGGATTCGCTAAACGCTAAACGCTGAAACGTAATTGTTCTATCTTGTTGTTCACATTTCTGGGATGTATGAGCAATGACTTAACAGTATCACGTGCTTCGCCTTTGAGTGCTTTCAACAATCGCTGGTTATTCTCCACATTCGCCAGAGTTATTGCCTTAAACGCGCAGAAGAATATAGACCAATCCTCAGGTTGGGCTGCAAACTAGTGTAGATCTGGTAATCTGCGTAGAAGGCATGCATCTTTCGTGGGAGTTGCTCATGTAATGTTCCCAGTTGTCTTCATTGGCTCCAAAATGATTGCTGGTGGTTTCTCCCGTGCCGGCATGTAGCTGAGCGTTCGCAGAACAATATGGCGTCGAGACCCTTGATGTTGTAGAACAGTTATCCATAACTGTCGCCCGCTCTACCGTTTACAACTGGGATTCCGAATTTCCACACAATGACGTAGGCAATGCCTCACTCAAAGATGGCGATCTGCTCAAAATGGCAGTTCCACTCAAAATTGCAGTTTCTCTCAAATATACACTTGAATTTGGGACAACACACAATAGTTTAGTTCCACTCAAACTTGCGCTCGACGATGGCTCTCCACTTAGAGCTCCCGTAAAAAATGGCGGCAAGTTAGGTGTACCTCCCACGCCAGCAATAATCAACTTAACGGGATCAGTAACTGTACTTACATGTCCTAGACTATTTTTTTATCTCTGCAACGCGTGCTCTAGCGCAGCGACTCTCTTTATCAAATCCATGACTTGCGTACTTGAGAGTTGGGTGCTTCGGCTTGGCGCTCCAGTGCCGACTGGTTACACACTTGTGCCAACATCCACGGTGCTGGGACTTTTTGGCGCGCTTACAGCGGCAACTTGAGTTTGTGATACAGTGCTCACCATTCTAGTTGTTCGGCTGCGCCTTACTCGCCGTAGTAGTTATCTCCTGGCCATCATTCAGCCGTGGGCATTTACTGGGTGACCGTTGTGTCATCCTGCCCAGCTCGGAGATGGCCATGTTACTCCGATATTAATAGAGACAGCGTAATACAAAACAGGCTAGGGCAAAATCAAGTGCGCGGATGAAATTAGGAGTTAGGATTTTCTTTTTTAGATCGGGGCCAGGCTCCCGACGCAGCGTACCCGCCCTATCTGAGACGATCACCTAATCTCGCCTGCCTCATTTTGGCCAATGGATGGCCTTCATCACCCAACGTAGGTAGTCATACTACCTATCCCCATCAATAGATAATTAGCCGGACATTTTCTTTGTTCAGTGTATGCGTGTAATGGTCGAATAAAATTATTAACAATAGGTCTTAATTTCTTATATTAATATCTCTTATCACATTTATAGCACAAAAATAACGAAAAGACGTCACCGAAAGCTAATGCCAACAAATACAACAAATTACTAAATATTAATCGGCTCTCCACGCATTCACCCACGTATATGTATATATATTACCACGCTGAAACTGGTAAGTAAGAGAGTTTAATATAAAACAAGTAAGAGCTTCTAGTTGGAAGCTAGGGGATACCCTTAACCCTCTTGTTCGAACACCAACACAAAAAAAAGTTCCCTTGGCAGGGTTCGAACTCACAACTATCCACAGTACTTGCCTTCGCAAGTGCCTTTATTCAACAGCCAAACTAGCCACCAAAAAAATTTTTTCCTCGGTAGGGTTCGTACTCACAACTGACCTCGCTGCTTGTCGCCGCCTCTACCCAACAGCCACACCAGAAAAAACCGAATTAAAATAGCAGCAAGGAAAACAATACAATCGGCATTGCAGTGCTGTTGATAACAGACGCGCATGTGTGTGTGCATGTGACAGAAATTCTGCGCTAGCTGCAGCAAACATGTGAGCAACCAAAGCACATTTAATTTTGTGTTTCTTAATCGATCTTCATTAAATTTTCAGCAGTAGATCTTATTGTACTATATATATATATATATAATATTCTTGTATCCTCAATCTGACAATTGCATTTTAATTGTGGCTTATATTGGTGGGCAGCATAAATTGGTTTATTTACTTGATTTATAGCTATGAGGTATTAGTGGGGAGGTCACCACCTCATAGCTATAAAATGAAAAATACTTGATGTATGTATATATACTATTCTAGAAGCTACATGTCGAGTTTGGTGACTCTAGCTCTTATTATTTACGAAAATTTCCTAAAAACACAATTTCGATATCGATTCTTATCGATTGCTTGGAAACGGAGCCAGTTGTCGAATAGATAAGATATATATATCTATAATATATATATTTCTATTATTATTATTTTTTTTTTTTTCGGATGAAACAATTAAATAAAATGATTTAAATTCTGTCACGCGACGACAATTATTAAATGTTTTGAACAGTACTTAACTGGTTGTGTTTCAGTCGTAGTTATATTCTATTGTAATTTATGTCGATGTTTAATTAGTGGTTGGTGAATGTTGGAAGTGGGATGATTGAATTATTTTGGTCCCTTCCAGAGGGTGTACTCTCTTGAGACATCTGGTGGTGTTGCTGTTATCCAGCAGTCCAACTGCTAGGTTTCTGTTGTGCAGGCGCAGCCTATGCAGGCCAGCCTCTGCTGTTGCTTTTGGCTATCTCGTCACCCTCCAATGTGATCTTGAGAACACTGTGGATGGTATGCAATACGGGCTTCAATTTGAGGTTTTTAATTTTGTTTTCGTTTCCCCTGCACTGTCCATAGGCTCCTTTCTGCGCACAAACACTATCTCTTTTTTAAGGTGTAAATAATATTATTCCTGAAGACAAACAAAAAAATAATACTAACGTGTATCTTATTTTTATCTCTGATGAATCTCTGGCCCGGGGAATATATTGGGTGGGCCTGGCTGGTGTCCTTCGGCTAGGGAATCGGTCACCTTGGTTCACCTATTTGGGCAATGAAATTATTTTGTTTCCGTTAAAGGTACTACTGTGTTAGTGTGTGTTCGTTTGGAAGCATTGATGTAATTTATACATTTTAATTCCAGCGATATGCTTACTCGTAGTTTCTTGAGTCTACCAATGCATTTTTTTTTTGTGTGCATGAACTTCTCCGACTGGCACAAATAAAGTTTTTACATTTACTATTTTATAATATACACAAAATACGAATCATGTACAATTAATGGTAGAGCCAGGTGTTATGGGTAGTTTTATGTATTTAATTTTATATATTCAAATTTTAATATATTTCTGTACATTTGGGCAGCAACATCATCGGTGCCGTATTTTGGCCCACGCATATATGGCACACACAAGGTGAGAACCGTTTCTGCCCGTATGCAACTTTTAAGCAAAATTGTTAACCCGGTTTCGCAATGAAAAATTATATGATTCAATATAATTATTTTTAATTTTTGGTGGCCTTAAAAAAATCGAAAACTGTACGCCTCGTGCTGATAAGTTTTGTTTAATGCGACAACTGAACTATAAACTTCTAGAGGCTTAATTAAGCTATTAAGCAATGCGTTACTGCGCTCTCGCTCTGCCCTAAGCCTTAATTACACTAAACTTCAGCTTTTTGAAAACTTTTTATTATACAACGCGCAGATCTGCGATAAAGTTGGTTTTTAAAGTTGCCTAGGTGACTTGCTCCAGACCGTGTTCCTGAGTGTGGTACCGGTTGGGACGTATTATTTTGGATATCTTTATTCTTTATAAACTAAAAAGTTTGTTCTTTTTTTTTATCTTTTTTTCTTCATTGCTGGTTGAACCATATTGCAGGCATCCAACTTAGCTGGTCTTCCCGGTTTGTTGACATTTGTGGTGGCGGCCTTGGACATGTGTTGCAGGCGCTTGTGCGGCGCGATTAAGGTGGAGAGGAAGCAGAACTTTTTGATTTTTTGAGAATACACAAATATATATATGGCACAATAATATATATGGAATAATAAGATGTACTGTAGAAAATTCCATGAAGATCGGTTAAGAAACACACCCGTTATTAAAGAAAACGTGCTTTGACTTTCCTCGTATCTGCAACAACAAGCGCAAATTCCAAGAATTTCTGTATAAATACACAAACATTCCTGCACGACTGATTTGAATTCTATCAATAGCATTGCAATTGCGATTGTATAGTTCTCTGTGCTGCTATTTTAATTCGTTATTTTCTCAACATAACTCAGGAAACTAGTTTTTTATTTTTTTGGCTGGTGTGGCTGATAAGAAGAGACGGCGGCAAGAGTGTGGTTAGTTGCGAGCTCGAACCCTGCCAAGGGATTTTTATACCCTTGCAGAGGGTATTATAATTTTGTCGTGAAATGTATAACGCATAGAAGGAGACATCTCCGACCCCATAAAGTATATATATTCTTGATCAGCATCAACAGCCGAGTCGATATAGCCATGTCCGTCTGTCCGTCTGTCTGTTTCTATGCGAACTAGTCTCTCAGTTTTAAAGCTATTTTAATGAAACTTTGCAGAAACCCCTTTTTCTGTTGCACGCAGCACATATGTCAAAACCGGTCCACTATATCATATAGCTGCCATAGGAACGATCGGTCGAAAATTAAGTTTTTGTATGAAAAAACATTTTCTTTTTGAAGATATCTTGGCCAAACTCGGCATTTATTAGTTTTACTAAGCTCCTCATATATATGCAAAATGCTATTAAGTTCGGACCACTATATCATATAGCTGCCATAGGAACGATCGGTCGAAAATTAAGTTTTTGTATGAAAAAACATTTTGTTTTTCAAGATATCTTGCCCAAACTCAGCATTTATTAGTTTTACTAAGCTCCTCATATATATGCAAAATCCTATTAAGATCGGACCACTATATCATATAGCTGCCATAGGAACGATCGGTCGAAAATTAAGTTTTTGTATGAAAAAACATTTTGTTTTTCAAGATATCTTGACCAAACTAGGGATTTATTAGTTTTACTAAGCTCCTCATATATATGAAAAATCCTATTAAGATCAGACCACTATATCATATAGCTGCCATAGGAACGATCGGTCGAAAATTAGGTTGTATGAAAAACATTTTGTTTTTCAAGATATCTTGACCAAACTCGGCATTTTAAGATTTCACTATGCTCCCTTCATTTTTGCAAAATCATATTTACATCGGACTATTATACTATACATCAGCCATAGGATCGATCGGTCGAAAACTAGGTTTTTGATTAAAAGCCTTTTTTGCTTATCAAGATACCTTCACCAAACTCGGTATTAACCATTTTCTCGGCATTAAAAGGTTGCAAGGGTATTAGATCTTCGGCGTGCAGAAGATAGCCTTTCTTCCTCGTTTTTTTATAATTTATCTTAATTTCTACATCCAGCGCGTGGCGCGAGCTGAATTTGGTGTTGGTATAAGAGGGTTCAGAGTATCCCCTAGTCGGGAGCTTCCGACTAGAACTTCTTACTCGTTTAAGAAATTTATTTATACTAAGCTCTATGTTTTAATCTATTTTACACCCGACTCTTTTCGTCTTAGTCTTAGTCTTAGTTCATTTGAGCTTAATGTGAATTATGTTAGCGAAAATGATATTTTATGTCATAATAAATAAGTTGGAGTGGAATTTAACATGTGATAATTTGTTATCCATGAGTATTGAGGTAGTGTAACCTTTGTTGTCTCAGTAATCACCTTCAAGCGGCACCGGTGATCATGGTAGGGTGGTTGGCAACCGCTGTCGCATTAACATCAGCGCAGCACGGCAACAACAACATCAGCCGCTGACCCTCTTTGCAAACTATTCTCTGTTCTGTGATTTTTTCAATCTTTCATATTTAATTTATATAGTTAAGTAGGTAGTAAAGTGATACCTTATATAACCCACCCCAGCTGAAGTTATAGCGGCGGAACCAGCGCGTGCTTCGCTAGTAACTAAATGACCATCAACTCGCTGACATACGTTGTATGTTACAGTTTGTGTGAAAAATATGAATTTAGTTGCTTTAATAGTAAAACTTTTCCTTTTGACCTTAAATATGCGAGAATATTATAAAAACGGGTGCAAATCGGACAGAACGCTTTGTTAAAGGAAACATTGCTTAAGTGGTTTTAACAATACATTGCTTGCAATGCAATATTGTTCCGCAGCATACTGAATAAAAGAGAATGTGATTTTTAAGAGATTCATAGATGTTCATACCATCAAACTATTAAAAATTTGTAAAGAGGAGATATTATTTGTAAAATTGCTTAAATTTATATATATATTCATAAAACTGAAATTGTTGGGTGACTTTAAACTAAACGATTTTTATGAATTCAATGCGCTTTGTGCTGATAAGTTTTGTGTAATTCGACACTTGAAATCGCTCCCACAGCGAATGACAAAAGCTTTTTTGAGCTCTCGCTCCGCCTAAACCTAAACTTACACTATTGATCGCGCACATCTGCGCCAACACCGACCACCATGAAGCACTTGGAGCCTTCCTTGAACAGCTCTGTCAACTAGTGGATTGGAATTTTTAATATTCTGCCAATGGCCGTGCCCGCTTCTGTCACCCTAAAGACGCGGTCCTCTGCCGATCAACCACTGCTGGGACAGCAGATTGTCCTCGTCGACGACCATGGTGCCACTGGGTGCTCGCCTAGCGCTTGCAAGGACTTGGAATTAAGAGCGGCTTTCACTAGACATTGAGTTGCCTGTAGCTATTCGGCCGTTAGCAGCAGGCTGCCTACCTTCCGTAGGAGTGGGAACTTTAGAGACATCAGACTTGGTTCCCACATAACCCCGAAATGCAGAGCTTTTGCTGTGAACGCAAATTCGCAACCGCAATTTGATGCCAATTCGCGAATAGCTTCAGCCTCTTCCGTGATTCGAGCTTGTAACTCTGGAACTGGCCACTTGCTCCGACGAAGCTCGTCGCGTTGTGGCAATGGACGGCCTGTGGGACTTTTCGACGGCCGAAGAGCCTTCGAATAGTCATTAAAAATGTATAGTGAATTAATCATAAACTAGTTCTAAGCGAACAGATTTGGAGGAGAAGCAAAAAAATAATGTTATGTACGACTTTTACGAAGGCTTTCCACGCATTTTAAAGATCGTGTTAATTGTGACACACAAATGGACGCCACAGATAGAAAATGGAAGGAGGGTGCGCAGTCGATCTGCTGGTATAATCCAATAATTTGTGTTAGCAGACGAGGTTTGCATTTAAAGCAACGGTTGCAAAATTTCACTATCTGACGACAGACCTATTGTGCGTTAATTAGCTAAAGTCACCTCTGAAAAAGACTCACAAGTGCTCTTGGGCCTGCGGGACAATTCGTTAAATGCAGGTATATAATAAAGCTTCTAGCGAACTGCGAGGATTTATTGAGAAGTAGCGATAATTTGGCATCACACAAAAGAGGAGCAAAAGAGGAGGAGGAGAACAAAACGCGTCACGCGGGACCCAAACGCGCGCGCTTTCGAACTCTCTTTATGTTACCTTTAAATTCAAATCTTTGGCTGTCTACTTTTTGTGGCTTGGGGGTTCTCAGGAATTTTCCAACAACTGGTTTGTGGATCTACCTTTTCACGTAAGTATTGCAATGACAAGTAAGCTGATGCTAGCCGCATCTTAACGCAGCTACAATCGCTATGCTAGCTCTAATGTACAAAATTTATTACTGAACCAGAACCGAATAAATTTCAGGCCAAATTAAAATCGCCACTTATCGTGTTGATGCTTACAGCTGCTGTAGCTAGGATTACACTATCAGACACATTCGCATGCAAAGCATGTGAGGTGGATGGTTAATCCTGTGCAGAGACAATGGTTGGTGGTAACTCTCGGGTGTTAGAATTGCCAGAGTATATGTGAAACTGTGTGTTCAGTGATTAGTGAACTAAATCGGTCATTAGCTATTGAGTCGGTCATGAACGATGTATTCCGTACTCGTTTAGGCGGTCATGAACGATACGCTCTTGATGCTCGTTCAGTCGTTCATGAACGAAGTATGCAACTCAGCAGTTCAGCCGTTCATGAACGATGCATTCTTTTGATATGTTCAGTTCTTAACTAACAAAAAAGATGGAGAGCCAAAATATGCTCACCACGAAAATCATCATCCCCTGGGTCAAAAGTTTCTCGTCTGTGATATTTTAAAGTTGTATCTATATGTGGGGTCGACATTTATAATCTACATTCCTATTCTGTAGATTATAGATTTCATTTACGCTTTATTTATCTGATCATTATAACGCATTATGCTTTTAATGTGTTTCTTTTTTGAACCGTCAAAGGTTTCTTTATTTGCCATGCTTAAATCTGAATACAAATTAATTATTATTAATTTAAATTGAAAACGAATTTATTATTTATAGCAACTATATCACTTAAAAAATTGTATATGCTTTGACCGAAAAGCGACAACGAAAGTGCGAAGAACAACAATTGAACAGCCACCGCTTAGCATGAAGAGAAACGAATATAAGCGGTCTGCAGCTGGCTTGCTATGTACATGCACATGTATGAATGTACTGCACTTATTTTTGTGCTTCACTTTGTAGCTCCAGACGTTCCACTTCAGGAGCTACTATCTTTGGCATTCTCCAACGCAGAATGGAAGCTTGCACAGGCGACGCGATTTATTTTTTTTTATCAATTTAATTTAATTAAAAGCTTAAATAAACTACCGTGGCGAATGGAGTGGAATTCTCAGATCGAGTGACAAGGCTTTATTGCGGTCTCGTTTTGTCCTAAATTTAACTATCGCTTCGTCCTAAATCTAACTATCACTAGACATCACTTTTTTAATTAAATTTTATTATTGAATGCGCGGATGTGCAAATAATGTATGTAAGACGCCAAAGGAACCATCAATAACGAACTTTAATTTTATTTTAAGAGCTATTGCCACTGCATGGGAAGCGGCATAACGGATTAAAAAGTCAATTTTTCAATTTTGTTTTTTTGCAATACATCAGTGATATACAAAAAGAAATGATCAATCACGTATAGTAAGACCTATAAGACGAATAAATACATGATGGACGTATGTGTGCGCCTTTTGCTACTAAAAGGGTCTACCAAAATACCCGTAGGCAGCGCAAAACTATTGCAAAAAATATCTCTGGCTCGTGATAAACGCATTGATATAAAGATCTCATTTTTTTTTCCAATCTTTGCAGTGGGCTGCAAGTAAATCTAAGCAAAAATACATGTATGTTCTGAAATACCATCAACCGCAGCGATATTGTGCACTGTGCGAGATACGACTTAGCACTCATCGTTCGGCTCTAGAGGCTCGGCGTTCATCTGACGCTCAGCAGTCTTACTCTTTCTGTGAGAAAGAGAGATACGACTTAGCACTCATCGTTCGGCTCTAGAGGCTCGGCGTTCATCTGACGCTCAGCAGTCTTACTCTTTCTGTGAGAAATAATATAAACATAATATATTATGTCAAGTAATGAAAAGATAATAAAGATTTTAGAGCGTACTTCGAATCGTATCGTATCCAGTCGTACTTCGAATTGAAGCGTACAGCGTACAGCGAACCATCAAAATAATTGTTTCTTTTCGACGCTAGAAATCCCTGCCAAATACGTACCCTGCACGAGTCTCGGTGCCAACAATCTGAAATATTCTCTGCAGCAGAGAGTGTCTGAGGTATTCTCTGCTGCGGCGGAGATTTCTGCAAAGCACGCGAGTTGCAAACTCACAACCTGCGCTGCCTATAGAGAGACCTCAAAGCGAAATTCATAGTATTGGTGTGGCAAGATGGCTGACGGTGATCAACAAGATGCAAGAGTGAGAAGGACGACAAGTAGTATTCACCCTGGTGGAGATGCAACGCTTGTTATTTCATTGTCAACGGAACATGCTAACGTATCGCCTATTCCTGCTGGAGTACAAGAGTCGCCGGTGTAAGAATAGCTAGCGGAGCACCAAAAATAGAAATTTATAGCGGCTGTCCATCTGCGACGTAGCTACTGGTCCAAGGGAAAGTTCAACACCGTTGCAGCAAAGAACTGAGAGAGAGGGATCATTCTTCAACCCTTCGGATAACCAGAACGTGATCTGTAGGGAGAAACAGGTTGCGGTTAATTAGAGTGTACACCCCAGCTGCCATATCAAGCAAATACGGCGGTGCTTAACCAGGCTACGGAGCCCCGCACTGACGCGTTCATGGGTCACACAGGCGTGGGAGAGCTCAATAGTTCGATTGAGCACGCGCCAAGGCAGCAATTCGACAATGCGCATTGTAATAATGCGACGCGCGGAATGGATCGCTAACATCTGCGCAAATCAGTGCGCGACATGTGATCAGCAAAGATTTACCAATATTTACAGGCAAACCAGAGGAATGGTTGATTCTTATCAGCAACTATGAACAATCCACAGAGAGATGTGTATTCAGCAACGAGGAAAATCTTATCAGGCTTCAGAAGTGCCTCAGAGGGCAAGCCCTGGATGTGGTGCGGGGAAAACTTATGATCGCAGCTACAGTGGCGTATGCTATAGGCACACTGCGAATGCTGTATGGCCGTTCCAAAATTGTACATGCTGCTCTGCAGCAAAAGCTACGATGGGAGCCAAAATAAAATCAGACAATTTGAACATCGTTATCCGACTGGCCTTAGCTGACCAAAACTATTGCGCAACAATAGCGGCCATTGTTATGCACCAATATCTTTACAATCCCGCGCTGCTAAACGAGATTGTTGCTAAGATGCCCAGCAATGTGAAATTGGATTGGGGCCGGCATCGAAGGACAAATGATGATAGCAGTTTGGCCACCTTTGGTAACTGGCTGTTTTATGTGGCAATGTGCGCCATTATGTTCACTTCCTGCGAGACACCATAGACTGACAACGAAAATAAGAGCTCCACGAAAACCACTATCACCACTGAAAACAATTTCAGAGGCGCTAGCAGATCATTTAAATTTGAAATTGAACGTATATTGCCGCCACTGATCGAGCGACAGTGCCTGGAATTGGAGCTCACATATGAGGATCGTGGGAACGAATGGTGTGCTCTACAAAGTCAATACTGTTGGAGATTCTGCCGCGCTCTGGCCTACTAGAGGAGGTGCTACGAGCAGCATTGGCTGATGTACAAAGCGTGCTCAAGGCTAAGTCAAGGCTGCTCACTTATGTTTCCTTGGAGAATTCTGAGTCTGAAGCCCTGACAGCGAATAATTATCTTATAGGTCATTCAATCGGATTGCGTAAGAGAGGGTCGCGGGAGCAAGACGGAGCTAGCTTGGCACTAGTGTGGGGATTTCTAGTTTCTAGTAATTTGCTGAATAAGTAGTGAACTAAATCGGTCATTTGGTTCACTCGTTTATTCATTCAGTTGGTCATGAACGATGTATTTCGTACTCGTTCAGTTGGTCATGAACGATACATTCTCCTCAGTTATTCAGTCGGTCATGAACTATTCGCTTAGTTCTGTTATTCAGTCGGTCATGAACGATTCGTTTTGCTTAGATATCAGTTGCACACGAACTATATTTTCTTTTCAGTTTATTTTCAGGTTTTCAGTTTCAAAAATATGTTTTACTTATACTTATGCCATTATAGTGTATCTTTTTTGTTGATGAACTAAAAAATGTATCGTTCATGAACGGCTGAACTGCTGATTAGAATACATCGTTCATGACCGACGAGTACGGAATATCGGAATATCGTCCATGACCGACTGAATAGCTGAGCGAGTGAACTAAATGACCGATTTAGTTCACTAATCACTGAATAAGTTCAGTAGTTCATTTTAATGACTCGTTCAATAAGCCTTAAAGTTGGAAGCACACTGCACGCACGTTTTTGAATTACAGGGTAGGGAATGTTACGAGGCGAAGTGAAAATAGCTGTTGTCACTAAGCGCAACAGGGTCGCGCATTTTTGTAACCACCGTTCGCTTCGTACACTGGAAGCGCACCGTTAGAATTAGTTTGTACATACAAATTCGATTGCACGCACCTGCACAATTTAGCTTTTCGTCGAGGCTCATTTTCTCTTTGTGCTTGCAGCCACGCAGAAGTGTAAGAGAATAGAAGCGCGTACTGAGCACGAATGTAAGTCTCATAAACTTGTAAAATATAGATTGCTACATAATGAAAAGATAATAAAGATTTTAGCAAGTACATCGAATCGAATCGTATCGTACCGTAAATCGAATAAAAGCATACAGAATTCAGCAATCCATCAAAATAGTAGTATCTTTTCGCGCCCCGGTACAAGGCTCGGTGCCAACAGCCACTATATTATTGCAATTGTCTTTTTGATAATATACGAATATTCTAAAATTAATATATAAGCATAATAAGATCTATAGTTAAAAACTTCATCAAGGTCGGTTAGGAAAAGCAAAAGTTGTTAAAGAAAGTCTGTTCTTTATTGAAAAGTGTTTGCGGCAGCTAGCGCAAATTGCAAGAATTTCGGTAAACATGTGCGTGTTTACACTTACGTTTATGTTTTTTTGGAGATCGGACGTGAAAATTGCAGTCGGGAGTGTGTGTGCACGTAAGTACACCGCTGGTAGCAGGCATAAACAAAGAAAGTGACAGTGACACTGAGTGAAGCTAGGGCTGCCAAATAGGGTTGGTAAAGACGTAGGTGCTACGTTAGCTTTCCAAGAGCCATTGGTAAACTGTCAAGAGGTTCCCCCCAAAAAAAACGGCGTGGGACTACATTGTTGGCCGAAGCTGTTAAGAAAGGGAAGCCGATTAACAACCGCAACACCAGCCGCGCTGGAGCTAGGCCCGTAACTCCTATTTCCGCTTCGACGAGTAACAGTTAAGTTCCCCTTGAGTCTCAGGAGGACGCCTCTATTATCAATAACGACGAGATGGACACTGCCGACAAAGCGCCCACAGCCCCAGACGAACAGCAAGCAGCGAAGAAGATCTCCAAACTCAGGCCGATAACAGTCCCTGGAGTCAGCGATATTGGCGGAAACATAGATCAGGCAGTGGGCCCAGACGCCTACGAGCTCAAGGTCTCTCCCTCTGGCTATCTAAGAATATACGCCAAAGATGCCGACGCCCACAGAGCAAGCCCAGTGAAGTGAGAGTGCAATTTACTCACTTCTGCTTTAAGAATGACAGACCATACCGCGTATTGTTTACAAATTTGGCCGGTTCTAGTCCCAAAAGCCAGATTGAAGCTGCCTTCACATCGCATGGCCACACTGTGACGAACTTATACAACCCTTGCGCCAGACAGCCTACACGTGATGTCAGTGCAGACTTCCCAACGACTCGCCAAGTCGCAACTTCTGGTTTGTTGATCTCAAGTTGAGCTCCCGAGGAAGAATAAAAGCATGAGGGAATGGCTGCTATGAGTTCAATCACACTAAAAACTATTGCCTCAAAAAGCACGAATGCGGACGGTGCGGCCAGCCCCTCTGGACCACCTCGGAGCAATTCCAGGCCAAAACGGTGGCAGACCTGCGATGCTCAAACTGTGACGGGACCCATGCCGCTTATTATAAAGAATCCAAAGCATACAAGCAGCGCTTGAATGCCAGATAAATGGCCATCAATATTGCCCCCCCGGCACGACACAATCTGCACGGCGCATCAATTCGCTGTTCGCACCCTCCCGAATTGTGCAACAAGGCCTGTCGTATGTTGATGCGTTGCGGCCAAGACGCAAAACTTACCAGCAACATGCACAAGCGTGCAAACCCCGTGTGCACCAACCAGCCCATCGCTACAAGAACGCAGAGGTAATACCTCCAGCATAGATCTCAGGGGCGAGACACGTCCCTCGGAAGCATTCTCCAGGGATTCTAGCAGTCGATCGATGCATTTAATGCTGCAGTCACAGCTAACCTGGTTAGCATCAAGGAGCTGAAGGACGCACAAGCTCGACAGCTCGGACTTCCCACTCACCGCAAATAATGGTTGCCCATATGCGCCTCGGATCGTGGAACGCTCGCAGCATCATACAAAATGCAAAACTGCTCAAACTGTTTCTGAGAAAATATGAAATAGACATCATGCTTGTCTCAAAAACTCACCTTCACGCCGGCCTGTACTTCGGCATGGAGGGATATGTTTGCTACCGTGCGGATCACCCAGCAGGTCGAGCCTGAGGAGGTGCTGCGGTGTTTGTCAAGCAAGACTTGTTGCACTACCAACTACCTAACTACCTCAGGTGACTTCTAGCGCCACACAAATGGCTGTTATTATGGTGGGAACTACTTTGGGCGAAATGCTTGTAGCTGCAGTGTATCTACCACCAAATCTATCCTGGAGCTGAGCTGGATTCGATTCCTTCCTTGATCAGCTTGGTCATAAATTCATCGTTGGAGGTGACTTCAATGCCAAACACAGGCTCTGGGGAGGCTACAGAGCTGATAACAGAGGCATTGCGCTGCATGAAGCGCTCACCAGCTGTTCAGCCCAGGAGTATTTGAAACGCTTCGAAAACTGGGCTTGTAGGTGGAATATCTCAGTGAACCCCCAAAAATGTGCTACGGTCACTCACACCCTGCGCAAGGACTCCTGCCCCGTACTTTTTCTGCATAGCGAGCTCTTAGAGCAGATGTGTGAGCATTAATACCTAGGAATTACTTTCGACAGACGACTTACGTTAAAAAAAACAAGTCACCAAGGTAACCAACAACTTGAAAAGTAAAATCACGTGACTGAGCTGGCTGCTAAACCTGGCTGCTAAACCCAAATAACAAACTCTCGCTAATAATGCAATTGCCCTTGCGTTTTGGTACTTCCCCTCCAGGTGTACGTAATTGCCGCGAAGATGCATCTTAACAAAGTCCGCATCATCCAGGCCACGCCCTTGCGAAAAATCTCTGAAGGCGAATGGTATATTCACACACGAGTCATCGCGAAAGACCTTAAGGCTCCTATGGTGAAGACATTATCAATCAACAAGCAGCATGCTACCTACTTAAGCTCCGCAACCACCCTAACATCTGGCAAGGAACCTGCTAAGGAGGCCTTTAATGAAGTAAAATAAACATGTACATAAACATACACATTGTAAATATTAAAATAAAGCTATCATTACCCCAAAACTCACGCTGATAAAAGTTGCTAAGCAAAAGTAACAGAAAGTTAGCTGGAAATAAATGAAAAATTAACCCCAAAATAAAAATAAATAAATTGTGCGTCTTTATTTAATTCTATCAACAGCATTGGAACTGCGATTGTATGGTTTGTGCTGTGTGCATGAGTTGTAGTGCGGTCGCTAAGTGTTTAAGTCCGACTAATTTTAATTTTTTACATTTATTTTTGTGACTGCTAAAGCAAACGAGCATGTAGCTCGAGCTGCATCTGAGTTTGGTAGTAGAGTGTTCAGGGTTCAGTGTTGACCTACTCGGGAACTCCCGACTAGATGCTTTACTTTTTGTTTTTGTTTATTTTCAATGTAGTCAAGCTAAAAAATAATGATGAAATTGTGAGAGTTGAACGATTTTCTCTTCTTTTTTCGGAGATATTCGTGGTTATAGTATATAATAGTTATCCCTCAATTAAATCCTTACACATTTTTATACCCTTGCAGAGGCTATTATAATTTTGATTTTATAATTAATTATAATTATAATTTTGACGTGAAATGTGTAACGCATAGAAGGAGACATCCACGACCCCATAAAGTATATATATTCTTGATCAGTTTAAAAAGCCAAGTCAATATAGCCACATACGTCTGTATGTTTCTATGCGAACTAGTCTCTCAGTTTTGAAGCTATCTTTATGAAACTTTGCACAAGTACCTCTTTCACATAGCACATATGTCAAAACCAGCTGGTTCGGACGACTATATCATATAGCTGCCATGGGAACGATCGGTCGATAATTAAGTTATTGTATGAAACAAATTTTTTCATCAAGATACCTTCACCAAACTCGGCATTTTACTATGCTCCTCTTATATATGCAAATTCCTATTAAGATCGGACCTCTATATCACATAGCTCCCATAGGAAGGATCGGGGAAAATTAAGTTGTTGTATGAAAAAAATAGTTTTATCAATGCATATTTACCAAACTCGGCATTTTTTAGTTTAAGTATGCTCCCCATATATGTGGAAAATCCTATTAAAATTTGACTACTATATCATATAGCTGCCAAGGTGTAGCATTTACTGTGGTGAAGCTACTCTAGCAATACATATCGGGTAGCAACGGTGACGGCGGTTGGCAGCCAATCTTCACAAAATAGTTCGGGAAGTATTCACCGAGGCTCCTCGTGGTTGAGTTAGCATGGCAGGGCGGGATCCTCTTGCTCCCTGCTCTTTCGGGTGGGGGGGTTCTTTTTGCCATGTCTCGACCTGCATACACAATTTTATTTTAGGATCCCTACAGAATCTAAATTGAAGACTGATACTCCGAAGAAACAAAATCTCAAACAGGCATAACTTAACGAGCACTAAAAGTGCCAATACAATGGTGATAGCTTTCATTAGGGCATATATATTCCGTAGAGGCGAGGTCTTGGATGTAAGCTGACTCTCGCGTTCGATACCCTCCCAGCCATGATCTTCCGCGTTTAAGGTTTTGAAGATCCAAAAAAAAAAACATTCTTCTACGACATTATATCACCATGTCACCAGGAAAGAAAAACTTAGCAATACATAATCAAAATCCGTAATTAATATTTATTATAAACAAAAGCATTATTCAATGAAATTTAATCCTTCCGTTAGATAATCTGCATCTTAGTACAAAAGGCATTAATGATTCAACAATAATCCAGTAACTAAAACTAGTCAGTTAATATTCTTACAATGGCTCAAAAATTCTTCAAAAATAATTCATTTTATAAACTATTCAGTTAATATTTTTTTCTTATTGAGCAAAAATAAAAAAAAATCTCCAAATTTTCTCTAAAGTGCATTTAATAATTATGGAATAATGCAAGGCAATGAAAATAAATGACATTAGTAAATGGAATTAAAGTGTAATCGGCAAAAGCAAAAAAAATTTTCATATAATAGAGTCAATATATTTGTAATTAATATAATTGTAATTGAGAGTTAATTGTATGGTCGAAATAAAATTATGGGCAACAGAAGGTTAAGCTCGAAGCGCATGGGCAAATCGAAGCGCAGCGCAACCAGCTGATCAGTGAATACGATGATACATATTTGTGTACCTATATTTGATTCTCTTAAAAATCTTTTCTTTTATGTTGCTTCTGTTTCAGCTAATATTTGAGCGGGTTGTAGGTAGAATCAAATATGATAAGCATTCACCAGACTGACACGGTCATAAACATATTGATCGGAGCTAAAGCGTAATATGAAATAGAAAGTCGTAAAAAGCTCAGCAGGTGCGCATGTCAGCTTGGCTGTGCTTATCTGTGCCAAAATAAGAAAATTTAATCAAAACAAAAGGTACAGACTAACATGTATTCCTCGATGAAAGGCCTTCCAGCGGAGAGTTTGCAGCAAATTTGATTTTATTTTTTTCATTTGTTTTCTTTTGTCTTCTGTGGTGCTTTAAATTGTTTTGATGATTTATTATGGCAAAGGAGGGTTTTTTTAAATTGTGAGTACTTAGAAGATACTCTCCGAAACTAAGTGAGAAAAATTCAAAAAAAAATATACACAAAAATTCAGAAATGACTTTGGACTCTACGCCAACAGGAAGGGGGATAGATTTATACTATTAATTCTTGCTATATATATAAAGATATATATATATACATAGATGTACAATTTTTCTTTTTCACTGTACTTGCACGAGGTTTTTAGAGGGCCCTAAGAAATGCACTTTGCACAAACTTTTGGAAGTCTCTCACTTTATTTAATTAACTATTTTTTTTTTTTACAAACAACATTTATCAGCGATTTTCATGCATCTGCACGCTACGGCCAACTTAATGGGCGATGTCCTCTGGGCTTCTGATCAGCGGCGCGTCAATGGGGCCCAAAAGGCTACTCCCTCTTTCGGATTCCAGACTGGGGAAACGGCGCCTGCCCTTTCTTGCTGGCATGAGCAAGGGAATGGCAGCTGATCCGCAGTTGAGGCTGACGTCTATTTAAAGGGGGGCAGAAATGATATTGCCGTCCCAAGAAATTACAGTGCCATCCAATGGGCACACGTGGCGGTTGCCTCAAAATAAGTGGGTTTTTATGTAAGAGACGGCGGCGGCAAGATTGATTCCTCCAAAAATTACTTTCGGCAGGCAGGCAACAACTGGTCAAAACTGTAACCAGATCTTAGCACAAAGAAATATATGCCGGTGAGGTGCTGGTGGCCGGGTGGCGTAGCGAAAGGCTTATCATCCAACGAACAAAAAAATGTATATTTCGAATCGGCCACTTTTAGGGTTTTCCTTTTTTATACCCTTGCAGAGGGTATTATAATTTTGTCGTGAAATGTGTAACGCATAGAAGGAGACATCTCCGACCCCATAAAGTATATATATCTTGATCAGCATCAACAGTCGAGTCGAATAGCCATGTCCGTCTGTCCGTCTGTCCGTCTGTCCGTCTGTCCGTCTGTCCGGCTGTCTGTTTCTATGCGAACTATCTCTCAGTTTTAAAGCTATCTTAATAAACTTTGCAGAAGTCCCTTTTTCTGTTGCACGCAGCACATATGTCAAAACCAGCTGGATCTGACTATTATATCATATAGCTGCCAAGAAAGATCAGTCGAATAAGTTTTTGTGAAAAAAATTATTTTTTAAGATATTACCAAACTCGCTTATTATTTTACTAAGCTCCTCATATATATCAAAATCCTATTAGATCACCACTAATCAAGCTGCCATAGGAACGATCGGTCGAAAATAGATTTGTATGAAAAAACCGTTTTTTTTTAAGATATCTTGACCAAACTCGGCTATATTTTCTAACTCCTCAAATATGCAAAATCCTATTAGATCGACCACTATATATATACTGCCATAGGAACGATCGGTCGAAAATAAGATTTTATATGAAAAAAATTATTTTTTAAGAAACCTCCTTATTAGTTTTCTAGCTCCTCAAAATGCAAAAGCCTTTGAAGATCGGACCACTATATCAATAGCTGCCAGGAACGATCGGTCGAAAACTAGTTTTGATTAAAAGCCTATACCCTTGCAGGGTTCGTGAATCGAGGAACCTCCGACCCCATAAAGTAAAATTGATCAATCAACAGTTCGGCCACCGTCTTCCGGCTTTTTTCTAGCGAACTCCCAAGCTACCTAAACTTTCAATCCCTTTTTCTGTTCACGCGCCTCAAAACCGCTACTCTACAATAATACTCCTGAAAGATCGGTCGAAAAAATTTTTTTGAAAAGTGGTTAACTTACCAAACTCATTATTAGTTTTACTAGCTCCTCATATATATCAAAATCCTATTAAGATCGGACCACTATATCACATAGCTGCCATGGGAACGATCGTTCGAAAATTAAGATTTGTATGAAAAAAATTTTGTTTTTCAAGATACTTGACCAAACTTGGCATTAATTAGTTTTACTAAGCTCCTCATATATATGCAAAATCCTATTAAGAATTAAAAATTAAAAATTAGTTTGTAAAATTGTGTTGAACTACCGAACTATTATTATTTTACTGTCCTCAATTCTATATCCTATTAAGATCACCCTATATCATAAGCTGCCATAGAACGATCGGTTGAAATAAGTTTTTGTACGAAAAAAATTTTGTTTTTCAAGAATCTTCACCAACCTCAGCATTTATTAGTTTTACTAACTCCTCACATATATCTGCAAAATCCTATTAGATCGGCCTTAACAAAGCTCCAAGAACGACGGTCGAAAAAAGATTTGTATGAAAAAAATTTTGTTTTTCAAGATATCTTACCAAACTCGGCATTTATTAGTTTTACTAAGCTCCTCATATATATGCAAAATCCTATTAGAAATTAAAAATTAAAAATTATTTTTGTAAAATTTTTGGTTCAACTTACCAAACTCAATTATTAGTTTTACTAGCTCCTCATATAATGCAAAATCCTATTAAGATCGGACCACTATATCACATAGCTGCCATGGGAACGATCGTTCGAAAATAAGATTTTATGAAAAAAATTTTGTTTTTCAAGATACTTGACCAAACTCGGCATTTATTAGTTTTACTAGCTCCTCATATATATGCAAAATCCTATTAAGATCGGACCTTTATATCATATAGCTGCCATAGGAACGATCGGTCGAAAATAAGATTTTATGAAAAAAATTTTTTTTTCAAGATATCTTACCAAACTCGGCATTTATTAGTTTTACTAAGCTCCTCATATATATCAAAATCCTATTAAGATCGGACCACTATATCAATAGCTGCCATAGGAACGACGGTCGAAAATTAAGATTTGCATGAAAAAACATTTTGTTTTTCAAGATATCTTACCAAACTCGGCATTAAGTTTTACTAGCTCCTCATATATATGCAAAATCCTTTTAAGATCGGACCACTATATCATATACTGCCATAGGAACGATCGGTCGAAAACTAGGTTTTTGATTAAAAGCCTTTTTTGTTTATCAAGATACCTTCACCAAGCTCGGCATTAACCATTTTCTCGGCATTAAAAGGTTGCAAGGGTATTAGATCTTCGGCGTGCCGAAGATAGCCTTTCTTCCTCGTTATATATTAAATTATATTTAGTTTTTCCCCTGCTAACAACATTTAACCAGAAAACAATCTGCACATTCATAACTTTATGCATATTTAGCAAATCATCATTAACGTCAACAGTCTGACATCGATGGACAAGACAACTTGTAAGAACGGCACAGCCGGCGCAAGCATGAATGCAACAATGTCTGTGTTATGTTAAATGTATTAGCGCACCCTCATTGTAAGCTCAGCTGATAAACATACATACAACTTTTTGCGTGAGCTTTTGTTCAGCTATATGTTGCGTTGGGCTTTCAATATAATAAGCATAATGATCATCCAACAAATTGATTAATTTTTATACCCCTGCAGAGGGTATTATAATTTTGTCGTGAAATGTGTAACGCATAGAAGGAGACATCTCCGACCCCATAAAGTATATATATTCTTGATCAGCATCAACAGTCGAGTCGATATAGCCATGTCCGTCTGTCCGTCTGTCCGGCTGTCGGTTTCTATGCGAACTTGTCTCTCAGTCTTAAAGCTATCTTAATGAAACTTTGCAGAAGTCCCTTTTTCTGTTGCACGCAGCACATATGTCAAAACCAGCTGGATCTGACTACTATATCATATAGCTGCCATAGGAACGATCGGTCGAAAATTAAGATTTTGTATGAAAAAACATTTTGTTTTTCAAGTTATCTTGACCAAACTCGGCATTTATAAGTTTTACTAAGCTCCTCATATATATGCAAAATCCTTTTAAGATCGGACCACTATATCATATAGCTGACATAGGAACGATCGGTCGAAAATTAAGATTTGTATGAAAAAACATTTTGTTTTTCAAGATATCTTGACCAAACTCGGCATTTATTAGTTTTACTAAGCTCCTCATATATATGCAAGATCCTATCATATAGCTGACATAGGAACGATCGGTCGAAAATTAAGATTTTGTATGAAAAAACATTTTGTTTTTCAAGATATCTTGACCAAACTCGGCATTTATAAGTTTTACTAAGCTCCTCATATATATGCAAAATCCTTTTAAGATCGGACCACTATATCATATAGCTGCCATAGGAAAGATCGGTCGAAAACTAGGTTTTTGATTAAAAGCCTTTTTAGACCCTTGCAGAGGGTATTATAATTTTGTCGTGAAATGTGTAACGCATAGAAGGAGACATCTCCGACCCCATAAAGTATATATATTCTTGATCAGCATCAACAGTCGAGTCGATATAGCCCTGTCCGTCTGTCCGTCTGTCCGGCTGTCTGTTTCTATGCGAACTAGTCTCTCAGTTTTAAAGCTATCTTAATGAAACTTTAAAGAAGTCCCTTTTTCTGTTGCACGCAGCACATATGTCAAAACCAGCTGGATCTGACTACTATATCATATAGCTGCCATAGGAAAGATCGGTCGAAAATTAAGTTTTTGTATGAAAAAACATTTTGTTTTTCAAGATATCTTGACCAAACTCGGCATTTATTAGTTTTACTAAGCTCCTCATATATATATGCTAGATACTATTAAGATCGGACCACTATATCATATAGCTGCCATAGAAACGATCGGTTGAAAATTAAGTTTTTGTATGAAAAAACATTTTGTTTTTCAAGATATCTTTACCAACCTCGGCATTTATTAGTTTTACTAAGCTCCTCATATATATGCAAAATCCTATTAAGATCGGACCACTATATCATATAGCTGCCATAGGAATTGATCAAGATACCTTCACCAAGCTCGTCATTGCAAGGGTATTAGATCTTCGGAGTGCCGAAGATAGCCTTTCTTCCTCGTTTTGTTTTATATTTTTGTTTATGGTTCAATTTAGATGGAATTTAAATTAAACGAATTAAACGACTGATGCCCGAATTTGTTGCTTTTAGTTTAATTTTTTTGTGGGGCTATGTCCGAACCGCTGTAGCCAGACCTTCGATGGTAAAGTAATTTTTGAAAAGAAGGGTTATATCCGGGACCTACAGGCTTATATAGGGTCTCAGAGCTTTTTTCCTTTCGCGGATTAGATTGAAGATAGCTGCGCTGCCAATCTGCACGCTGGTGGCTTATAGCAGCGGCAGAATCATTCGCAGCTGACCGTGACAGACAAAAGCTGATCGCTATAGCGTCGTTACACAAACGCAAGCTGTTAGGATCGCTTACGCGGCTTAATTTAAATAGGAAAACTGCGACCATTACACCACCCGATAATATCCAACCGTTAGACGGGCATATTAGCGGGAATTAGACTTTAATGTCTTTGGCATGAAAAGTGCCAATTTCTTTTCCTTGCTGATTTTCAAGGGAAAAAAACAATTGCCGAGTTTCTTTTTGACACGGCATTTAATAAACTGGGGAGCCAGTTTAGCATTAAAATTGTGTGAGAATTTACTAAGCGCAAAATTTCGGCAGAACACCTCCTGTCCTTCACGAAAAGAAACAGGCTTGCTGCGTAAATTATATTGAGCCGCATTGCGCTCATAGGCTTTCCTGATGTTTTTCTGAATATCTGTCCTTAGCAATGCCAAATGGTCAGACCGCAACAGGGGGACCAGCGGTTTTTCCAATAAGGACAACTCCTTCAATAATTTGTAATCGGAACCATGAGTGATCATATCCACCCTGAATAGGGCACGGTTTGGAGAACACCCAATTGATTGGTGCAGAGCAGACCTTAAGGAGCATGAAATCCCTGTAATATGTTCATCCCAATGGGTCTGATCCTGTTTTAAATACGAGCGAATGGCGGCGAGTATTGAGCGGTTAACTCGTTCTGAAGCATTGCTCTGCGGTGAATATAGAGCTGTATACCGATGTTCAATGCCAAGTTCGGCTAAGAAGGCATTGAACTCACGAGCTTTGAACTGGGTGCCGTTGTCACTTATTATAGTTTGCGGCACACCAAAACTATGGAAAATTTGTTCAAGAAGAAATTTTTGTATCACAGCTGAGGTGAATTACTTCAGGGGCTGCAACCAATGATACTTGCTAAAGTGATCTAAGACTATTAACAATCCCACATGACCGCTTTTACTTCTAGGGTATGGCCCAAGCTGGTCAATATAAATTTTGAAATGGTCTGCAAGTTGGGATGTGAGCACCCATAGGTGGCCGAAGGGTATAATTTGGAGCCTTAATTTCTTTACATATCTCGCAATGTATTCACGTACATCTTTAACTAATCCTGGCCAGAACAAATGTCTGCGGATTTTCTCAATAGTTTTTTGCATGCCGGCGTGAGACGACGTTATGCTGTCATGGGCTCGTTTGAGCACATCGACTTTAAGTCGATCAGGCACCCATAGTTTCCAAGAAGGACTTTCTTGTGTCTCCTCTTGAGTCTCCTCTCGAATGTTCGGTGCGTACATACAAAAACTTATCAACGATTTTATGTCCGGAAACTGAGTAAAATTTTGGGAAAATTTGTCTTTAATTTGTACATAGCTAGCGTCCATAAATGTATCGGACTCAAGATCTATTACAGGACCCATGTCTAATTGTCTAAATCAGGCAACCGAGACAAAGCGTCGGGAACAATGCGTTCTTTGATGGGAGACGGAAAATTTAAATTGTTGCAGTCTAAAAACCCATCGTGCCAGTCTACCAGATATATTTTGCTGGCGCATAAGCCATAGCAAACTAGAATGGTCGGTAACCACTTCAAATTCCTGGAGTTTCAAATAACATCGGAACTTCTCGATGGCTAATATGACTGCTTTCACGCTCGGTAACACTATAGTTTCGCTGCGCACGGCTTAATTTTTTTGACATGAAAGCTATCGGTTGTTCTTCATTATCTTCAGACATCTGAACTAAAACGTCGCCAATGCCAAAATCACTAGCGTCACAATGTAAGAAAAATTTCTTCTTAAAGTCAGCATTTTTTAAAACCGGCGAGGATGTTAGCACTGTTTTTAAATTGTCCATTGCGGCCTATGCTTCAGGGGTCCACTCAAACTTTTTCTTTGTCGATAATATGTCCGTTATGGGACAAGTGAGATCGGAAAAGTTGCATATAAACCGACGATACCAACCGCAAACTCCTAGAAATTCTCGAACTTGCTTCAAGTTTTTTGGCGGCGGCCAATTTACAATACAAGCTACTTTTTCCGGATCTGTGAAAATACCTCCGCTACCAATCACGTAACCAAGATAATTGATACTTGTTACACAGAATTGATTCGAAATATTTAAACTCAAGTTGGCTTTTCTAAACTGCTCAGCGATGCGAACCAATACCGCCAGATGTGAACTGAAATCCTCTGACACAATACACAGGTCATCTAAATAACCAAATACGCAATAGCGCAGGTCAGATGGAATTATCTCGTTCATTAACCGACACATGGTAGAAGGCGCGTTACAAAGGCCAAAGGGCATGACCTTAAACTGATATAGCGGTCTTCCGGGGACCGTAAAAGCAGTGAGAGGCTTTGAATCTTCGAAATTATATTCGCCTTAGGTAGCCGCGAAAAAATGCCATTGATGCTCGGCAGAGGATACGCATTTTTTTTTGTGGCGTCATTCAGTCTTCGAGCAACCAGACAAAGGCGAACCTTGTTGGGTTTAAGGACGAGTCGCATAGGCGAGCTCCAGGCGCTTACAGACGGCTCAATAACTCCAAGCTGCAACATGCGATCGATTTCAGCATATAACAACTTTTCTATGGCCGGACTTACAGGATAGAATCTTTGTTTCACTGGACGTGCGTCTCCTATATCTATATGGTGTTGGATCAATGTTGTGCGGCCGAATCTATCAGCAGCGTTGGGGAACAACTGCTTTACTACGTGCAGCTGTTGCGTTTGCTGGCTATCTAAGGGGTATGCAATCGAATCTGTTTCCTGCTCTTTTTCCATTGATTTTAGCTCAACAGAATTTATAATGCTTGGCGCAAGCTCAAAGGCTCTCCAAAAATCATGACCCAAAATTAGATTTTGGTTTATAGAAGGAATCACATACAGTTTCAAGGACTTGGTAGCCGATTTATACTGCATTTCAACTTCAAGCACTCCGATGACTTTCTGACTATGGCCATCTGCTGTTCTGACATGCGATTTAATATGCTTAAATTCCGGCATTGCGGTAAAATCTTGTTGCGCAAGCGTAGAACCCATGCAGCTAATATTCGCGCCTGTATCCAGTAGACCAAGCTCCGTAAAGGTTAAAAATGACACTTCGGCATAGCTGCGCATATCGGTGGGATTGCAAAAAACTGTCGAAACTAAAAGCTTGCTATGTTGCTTGATTTTTTAATAATAATTTTTCTAGCGCTGCGTTTGCTGAGAAATACGCGGTTTTTCTTCATAAAAAATCTTATTTCGGACATGCAAATAATTAGCTAACCGTTCATGATACGGTAAAAATCGTAATATAATAGTTTTAGCTATTTCTAAATTGTTGGAATGTGACTTTAAAGTCGCTGTAGGGACCAAGCTTTTGCTTCGGTCCACAGGTACAAAGTTCGTATGGGAATTAATTAGATTTTTGGGGGCATCCGACTGCTGCTGGATGCACCCTTCTGTTGGTTTTCCGAAGCTTTACGGATACAGTTTTGGCACTGGGGCTTATAAATGTTGGGTGCTCCGCATCCGTAACAAAATATACGGCGGTCAGCAAGGCAATTTTCCCACAGATGCCCTTGCTCTTCGCAGTTCCAACATTTAAGGTTGGCATGACATCTACGAATTGCTGCGATATCAAAGTTTGTATCTTCTGAATTTTCTACCTCCGGTTCATTAAAAGCTTCTTCTAGTCCATATACTTGGCGACGGCCAATAGTCATGGATTTATTCATACCATCAGTGCAACAACTGAGCTCATGAACTAAATTCTCGTTCATTTGGACCAATCTACGTAGATGGCCAACTGAGCTTATTGGCTGGTATAGCAGTTTATGTCGGGTTTCAGGTAATAAATTATTTTTTAAAATTTCGATTAACTCCTCTTCGTCAATTTTAATTGCAAATTTATCGATCAGTGACGCTACAGCGTCATGGAACGACACAAATGATTCCCCAGGGTTTTGCTTTCTAGCTCTCCTTGCTCATAAAATCGGAGCGATAATTTTTTTACTGATACCACAGCATGGTGCAGTACAAAATTCAGTCCAGACTATGTGGTCTACCTGCTTGTGGTACCGCCAGTACCAGTCACGGGCTTTGCCTAAAAATATCACATGTAGGTGCTTACAGAGACCCATAAAGTCGCTGTCTAAAGTTTCATCAGTCAATGTTTTGACTCTATATAGAAATTCTTTTACCCCTAATCCTTCGGTAGACCCATCGAAATGAAGATTCCATTTTTGCATGGTGTCAGCAATTTTTCCATTTCGGAATGACGAGCTACTAGGCGACACCGGGATCGGGGTTGGCAACACTCTTGGAAAGGGTGGTGCTTGTACTTGCAGTGATGACATAACGCGAGTGATTGATTGTTCGATCATCTCCTGAATTATCCTATAGTCCACTCCCGGATTTTGGCGGGTATTATTGGACTGAGTGGGTCTTCCTCTTCTTCTTACACCAGGAGCTGGTCGTGCTGGTGCGATTTCAGGTGGATTCGTGCTATTGCTAGCGTCGAGTCCTGATTGTGGTACATCACTAAAATCTGATAACCTTGCTGTTGGATTCTCGCCACTCTAGGTAGGACCAGGATTAAGAGATTTTGCTAGACTGCGCGTTACCGTTCTCCCTATGTTCTTAGGTGGAGGTGGAGCAGATTGTTTTCCTCTCGGCGAGCAATCTCCAACAACTAATTTAATTGAGGCTGGGTCAATCACAGCACTACAACTGGGACATTTAGCACCCTACAAGGGGTGCAATAGCAAGACTATTGTCCATTACTAACTGGCATAGAACACAGTGGTTATCAGCTCTCTCTGCCGACAGCTGTACATTTTGTGGGCTGCGTAAAGGCAACATGATTCATTAATTTTTCCTGATTCGTAACATTGGTTTGGTAACATAATAGAGTAGAAGTTTTTTTTTTTAATTACGAAATATAATCGCCTCAATGAAAGTAGGTAATTTATCTGGTTTATTGAAACTACTTTAGAAAGCGGTTTGTAACATTCAACATTTTAATCCAGTCAGAAATGTTCGGCAAGGATATGCAAAGCAGCATATGGCCAAGTTCCGGGCAACATTCTAACTATCTTTGATAGTATCGTTAATACAAAACCATTCAATCTAACTTTATAACTTTTGCCTCCACGAAGACTGAGATTTACTTAACCATCAACAAGCTATCAAGTAGAAATCAGTACTGATATCTTATCAAAATATGCAGTATTCTAAAATTGCATTTGAAAGTATTTCTACCTTAGCAAACCTAATCTGTTTTTTCTCCAAAATTATAAGAAAAAGACGAGCAAATATATGGGACCGATTGTATAGCTGGTGTTAATAACTATAGTCGTGTTTATATATAGGCACTCAACAATATAGTAAGGTCAAATTCTCGGCATAATTCAAGCTCTGAATTGTAAGCATCGTAGTCCTCATTACCATCTTGTATCTACCAGTATCTGCGCATGCGGAAGATAGACTTAACCAGTCTCATCGACGTCAGCGTGCGTGGACAATAATATAAAGACTAATTATACCCTTGCAGAGGGTATTATAATTTTGTCGTGAAATGTGTAACGCATAGAAGGAGACATCTCCGACCCCATAAAGTATATATATTATTGATCAGCATCAACAGTCGAGTCGATATAGCCATGTCCGTCTGTCCGTCTGTCCGTCTGTCCGGCTGTCTGTTTCTATGCGAACTAGTCTCTCAGTTTTAAAGCTATCTTAATGAAACTTTGCAGAAGTCCCTTTTTCTGTTGCACGCAGCACATATGTCAAAACCAGCTGGATCGGACTACTATATCATATAGCTGCCATAGGAAAGATCGGTCGAAAATTAGGTTTTCGTATGAAAAAACATTTTGTTTTTCAAGATATCTTGACCAAACTCGGCATTTATTAGTTTTACTAAGCTCCTCATGTATATGCAAAATCCTATTAAGATCGGACCACTATATCATATAGCTGCCATAGGAACAATCGGTCGAAAATTAAGATTTTGTATGAAAAAACATTTTGTTTTTCAAGATATCTTGACCAAACTCGGCATTTATTAGTTTTACTAAGCTCCTCATATATATGCAAAATCCTTTTAAGATCGAACCACTATATCATCTAGCTGCCATAGGAACGATCGGTCGAAAACTAGGTTTTTGATTAAAAGCCTTTTTTGTTTGTCAGGATTCCTTCACCAAGCTCGGCATTAACCATTTTCTCGGCATTAAATGGTTGCAAGGGTATTAGATCTTCGGCGTGCCGAAGATAGCCTTTCTTCCTTGTTTTTTTTTGTTGTTGTATATATTCAACCTCGGGCCCCACGTTGGGCGCCAAAAATTTATGTAGCCTGTACTGTGGTGAAGCTACTCTAGCAATACATATCGGGTAGCAACGGTGACGGCGGTTGGCAGCCAATCTTCACAAAATAGTTCGGGAAGTATTCACCGAGGCTCCTCGTGGTTGAGTTAGCATGGCAGGGCGGGATCCTCTTGCTCCCTGCTCTTTCGGGTGGGGGGGTTCTTTTTGCCATGTCTCGACCTGCATACACAATTTTATTTTAGGATCCCTACAGAATCTAAATTGAAGACTGATACTCCGAAGAAACAAAATCTCAAACAGGCATAACTTAACGAGCACTAAAAGTGCCAATACAATGGTGATAGCTTTCATTAGGGCATATATATTTTCCGTAGAGGCGAGGTCTTGGATGTAAGCTGACTCTCGCGTTCGATATCCTCCCAGCCATGATCTTCAGCGATTAAGGTTTTGAAGATCCCAAAAAAACATTCTTCTACGACATCATATCACCATGTCACCAGGAAAGAAAAACTTAGCAATACATATTCAAAATCCGTAATTAATATTTATTATAAACAAAAGCATTATTCAATGAAATTTAATCCTTCCGTTAGATAATCTGCATCTTAGTACAAGTGGCATTAATGATTCAACAATAATCCAGTAACTAAAACTAGTCAGTTAATATTTTTACAATGGCTCAAAAATTCTTCAAAAATAATTCATTTTATAAACTATTCAGTTAATATTTTTTTCTTATTGAAAAAAAAAAAAAAATCTCCAAATTTTCGCTAAAGTGCATTTAATAATTATGGAATAATGCAAGGCAATGAAAATAAATGACATTAGTAAATGGAATTAAAGTGTAATCGGCAAAAGCAAAAAAAATTTTCATATAATAGAGTCAATATATTTGTAATTAATATAATTGTAATTGAGAGTTAATTGTATGGTCGAAATAAAATTATGGGCAACAGAAGGTTAAGCTCGAAGCGCATGGGCAAATCGAAGCGCAGCGCAACCAGCTGATCAGTGAATACGATGATACATATTTGTGTACCTATATTTGATTCTCTTAAAAATCTTTTCTTTTATGTTGCTTCTGTTTCAGCTAATATTTGAGCGGGTTGTAGGTAGAATCAAAGATGATAAGCATTCACCAGACTGACACGGTCATAAACATATTGATCGGAGCTAAAGCGTAATATGAAATAGAAAGTCGTAAAAAGCTCAGCAGGTACGCATGTCAGCTTGGCTGTGCTTATCTGTGCCAAAATAAGAAAATATAATCAAAACAAAAGGTACAGACTAACATGTATTCCTCGATGAAAGGCCTTCCAGCGGAGAGTTTGCAGCAAATTTGATTTTATTTTTTTCATTTGTTTTCTTTTGTCTTCTGTGGTGCTTTAAATTGTTTTGATGATTTATTATGGCAAAGCAGGGTTTTTTTAAATTGTGAGTACTTAGAAGATACTCTCCGAAACTAAGTGGGAAAAATTCAAAAAAAATATACACAAAAATTCAGAAATGACTTTGGACTCTACGCCAACAGGAAGGGGGGATAGATTTATACTATTAATTCTTGCTATATATATAAAATGTAAAATTTTCCTTTTTCACTGCACTTGCACGAGGTTTTTAGAGGGCCCTAAGAAATGCACTTTGCACAATCTTTTGGAAGTCTCTCACTTTATTTAATTAACTATTTTTTTTTTTTACAAACAACATTTATCAGCGATTTTCATGCATCTGCACGCTACGGCCAACTTAATGGGCGATGTCCTCTGGGCTTCTGATCAGCGGCGCGTCAATGGGGCCCAAAAGGCTACTCCCTCTTCCGGATTCCAGACTGGGGAAACGGCGCCTGCCCTTTCTTGCTGGCATGAGCAAGGGAATGGCAGCTGATCAATTTAGATGGAATTTAAATTAAACGAATTAAACGACTGATGCCCGAATTTGTTGCTTTTAGTTTAATTTTTTTGTGGGGCTATGTCCGAACCGCCGTAGCCAGCCCTTCGATGGTAAAGTAATTTTTGAAAAGAAGGGTTATATCCGGGACCTACAGGCTTATATAGGGTCTCAGAGCTTTTTTCCTTTCGCGGATTAGATTGAAGATAGCTGCGCTGCCAATGTGCACGCTGGCGGCTTATAGCAGCGGCAGAATAATTCGCAGCTGACCGTGACAGACAAAAGCTAATCGCTATAGCGTCGTTACACAAACGCAAGCTGTTAGGATCGCTTACGCGGCTTCCTTTTAAATAGGAAAACTGCGACCATTACAAAGGGAACGATCGGTCGAAAATTAAGTTGTTGTATGGAAAATTTTTGTTTGTCATTCAAGATATTTTGATTAAACACGGCATTTAAAAATTTGACTATGCTTCCTTCATTTTTGCAAAATCTTATTTACATCGGACTACTATATTATATATCTGCCATAGGAACGATCGGTCGAAATCTAGGTTTTTGATTAAAAACCTTTTTTGTTTATCAAGATATCTTGACCGAACTCGGCATTATCTATTTGCCCTGTGCTGCTTAGAGACGGGCAAAGCACTATCAGCATTATGAAAAGGTTGGGTCTGCATGGGTATTAGATCTTCGGCGTGCCGAAGATAGCCTTTCTTTCTCGTTTGTTTTGCTTCAGTATTTAAGATTAAATTATTTACACATCACTGATGCTAAAGCAATTAGAAAGTTACTTAATCCTTAACTTGATTTAACGTAAACAATTCAATGATTCTTATTAAATCATCATTTTGAAAAAGCAGAATATAGTTTTTCGCAAAAGCATTGAAAAAATTTAAAATTTAAGTAATAGGTGCGCTCGTTAGGCGAAAGTATCCTATTTCGATGTAATAACAGTCATTAAAACTTACAAAAATTGCAGATTTTATGATTGAATAAAGATTTATATAAATTTAACGTTAGTATCCTTGGTTCATTAAAGACCCAGAAGACAAATTTCTGATATATATATATGATTTTTTATTGTTTTATCCACTGTATCTGTTAAATCAACAACATATGTAATTATATAAAAATACATTGTTATAATACGATGTTCGGCAACATACAGAATATAATATCTTTGGACCGCTGCATTTAGACCCCAAGAATGGCTAGAGTATTGCAAGGACAAAATAAATTAAGATTTTTAATGTACTTACCTTCATTGAGTGTTTGAAGTGCATCATTAATATAATAATCTGCAAAAGAATATGTAATGTGAAGGAATCAAGAAGCCTAGGACAAAATTAAAACAAACACACCTTTAATTTACGGTTGCGCGACAAATCAATTTTAGAGTTATTGTATACTCACGCATTTTATTAGCGGCTTAGAGTACAACCACTAACCATAGAACATATAGACTGGAAAATTAGGGTAAAAGAATGGGACCATGCATATTTTTGTCGACTGGTCCAAGCTCGACTTCATTTTTGTATGTAGATCACATAAATAACTGATCACTTAAATGATTTTATGACAAGAGGAAATTTGTGCAAAAAGTAGAATCTTTATATTCAAATATAAGTAAGAAATATAAAAAAGGAGCGATTTTGTAATTATAGTATTAATAAAATTATAGACATATATATATCCTTTTTATTTAATTTATTCAATCCAAACCCGAAATTAAAAAAAAAGAAGGGCACGGGAATAATTGAATTTGTGCGCATTGTTGTTTGTGCGGACACATGCACTAACATACATTTAAACGATCCCTAGCATAATGAGAGCGCATTGAGTGCACTGAGAGTAACCCAAAGATCTTTCCTGTATTGAGAGCGAGATACAAAACAGCGATGCCGTTCTACTACGCAAGTCATAAGTATTTCTTACCCTCTTGCTGTCTGAGTATGAGAGCGTGTCTCGGATCCGAACAAAAACAAAGTTGAGTTTGGACCAGTCCGCAAAAATATGCATAATTCCATTCTTTTACTCTAGTTGTCCAGGGTTTATGTTATGATGTTATTATGATATAACACAGTCACTTAACTTGGGATTTTGGGCAGTGACAATAAATGTACTACGAGGCGCTCACGAAATAGAAAATATTTTTACATATTAAACTGTTTGTCCTGACTGAGTGACTGATTGGTCAGATTGGCGCGGACCAAACCACAAGTAAAAGGAAACTGAAATTTTCACTGTAGTTGCCTTATGTGGCGAAGGAGAACAATAAGACGGGGTTATGGGAAATTCAAGTCACAAGCGAGCAAAAATCGGGAAAACGATTTTTTGAAACTTGATTACAATCCGATCGTGCTCAAAGCATTTTCTTCTTTGTTCAAATTCACTTGAGGGGTGTTTTACACTTTTCGAAAAAATCCAATTTTCCTTGGTAGAAATAGGAGTCAAAGGTTTGCTGGGTGAAGTTTGGCGTTCAAATTCATTCCCAGTTGTATGTAAAGATTGATTTTTAAATATCCATGCGAAAATTCATCTAAATCATGCATTACAATCGCAAAGCAAGGGCTTATAACTTTCGAGCTTTAAGGTTTTGCCTGATCGGCGTCAAAGTTTTTTCAAAGCACTATGCTAACATTAGTGGAAGCCGTTTATTCCAACTTTTGGTTTTATATTTGATGGACCTTAAATATATTTTCAATTAGACGTGGAGCTCAAAATAGTACGGACAGATTTTAATTTTTTATAGCCGGGAACTGAATGAAAAAGTTGTATTTAAAATGTCTAGCACAAAACTTTCCGGGGTATTCCCGCTAGGTGTATATACATAGTACAGAAAATTTTACATTTTATACCCTGAACCCATTAAAAATGGGTAAAAACGGTATAACGTATTTGTGCAAATGTATGTAACAGGCAGAAGGAAGCATCTCCGATCACATAAAGTGTCTATATTCTTGATCAGCATTAGTAGCCGAGACGATCTAGCTCGTATGTATGAATACAAGGTGTTGGATCAAAAGCGTTTTTTTGACCTTTTAAGAATCTTATCTCAAGTGGGCGTGTGTGGATGGTATGAAGTTTTAATAAAGGTTTCACAAATTGATGAGCAACACGACTGATCTCTATGATGATGCTTACAGAACTGATTTCTTAACATAAATTAAGATTAAAGGGACCGAGCAAATACGGAGTTCGAAAGAGAGCGAGGCTTCGTACATGTGTATGAGTGCTTATGACATTCAAATAGAAGAGAATTAGCATAATCTTAACATAATCTGCTTTGACCTTGCTATTGATACCCTGACTAATATATATATGAGGTATATGACCGAACATCCCGGCCGCCTTGAAAGAATTATCTTTCAAGAGACAGGTAGAACAGCCAGCTTATGTACTGGCCGGCAACAAAGTCCAGAGGCAGTGCGAATATATGCGACACGAACCCGGTCATCTTTGCCACTCACAACAGACTCAACACGCCCTAATTTCCAGTGTAATGGCGGTGTGTTGTCCTCATGTATGATGACCATTGAGTCAACTGTGAGATTTGGGGAAGCCGAAGTCCACTTTGTCCTGGCTCGAAGCTCGTTCACATACTCCGCAGACCAACGACGCCAGAATTGCTGTTTAACAGCTGTGATCTGTTCGTAACGATCCAAGTTGGAGATGTTGTTGGTGATAATCTCACGCTCGGGCAAAGCGAGCGGTGCATCTCCATTTAGAAAGTGTCCTGCAGTGAGAGCACTGAAGTCGTTGGGATCAGATGATAGCGGTGACAGCGGGCGAGAGTTGAGTACTGCTTCTATCTCAACGACTGCGGTGTTCAGTTCCTCAAAGGTGAACCGGGTGTTGCGCTCTTGACAGCGGCCTCCCAAAGACCGCCAAAGTGTGGAGCCCTAGGTGGAATGAAATGAAAGGTTATCTCTTCAGAGGAACAATATGATAGGATAGCATTTTGAGTGCTAGTGTTGAACATGAACTTCTTTAACTCGAGTAGCTTGTTGGATGCTCCGACAAAATTTGTGGCGTTGTCACAATAGATGTGCGATACTGGTCCACGTCGAGCAACCATGCGTTTCAACGATTCCAAAAACTTATTCGTTGAAAGATCTGACACGATTTCAATGTGAACGGCCTTTACGGCCATGCAGACATATATGGCGATATAGGATTTTGTGGGACCCTTGCCACGTATTCGAAGATAGGTGTTCACTGGGCCGCAGAAGTCGACTCCGACGTGGCGAAATGGCTTGTCTGTGGATAAGCGCTCAGGTGGTAGGGAACCCATGACTTGACGAAGTAGAACTGCACGATGTCTGACACAGTGTACACAAGAACGAACAATGCTGCGTGCTAAAGCTCTTGCGTTTATGACCCAGAATTGAAGCCGCAGCAGTCCAACTAATGCCTTTGATCCTGCATGGTAATTGCGCAAGTGAAGATGCCGAACATAATTGTGGACGAATTGCGATTCCTTGGGAACAAGTAAAGGATGCCTTTGACGAGAAGGGATATCAGCATGCTCGAGTCTGCCGCCAACCTTAATGAGCTCGTATCCAGAAGAGTCATCTATGAAGGTGCTGAGAAATTTCAGATTGCTTTTCAAATCTCTTTGTTTCCTTAGCAATTGCAAATCTTCCTTGAAATAGTGCTGTTGGATGATCCTGATGATGCAGTGCAACGCGTGGCAAAGTTCTTCTGGGCATGGCGGCGAGCTTTCGACAGGGTGATCCTTTTTGGCAATATGGTAAAACCGGAACATATATGCCATAGCTCGAAGCGCCCGAATGTATGAACTAGTTCCGTTCAGCCAGTCCAGAATAGAATTACTTTCGATGATTGCAGCAAATGTAGACTTCCGTTTTTCAGCAACGATAATGTCCATGTCCAAATCATGGTCGAATTGTTGGCAGGGCCATTGAGTCTCGGAATCACGCAGAAATGCTGGTCCTGTAAACCAAATTGATTGCTGGAGCTCATTAGCTGGGCATCCACGTGACACGATGTCAGCAGGGTTCAATTTTGACGGTACATGTCTCCACTTTCCATCTGCTGTTTGATCTTGTATAATGGATACTCTATTTCCAACAAATGTCGACAAGGTGATGATGATGATTTCGAGACGATAATGATTGGTGCCAGCAATCCTAATGGATCGAACACAGAAGACGCAGTCGAGAGAATAGTCCTCTTTGTGGCTGTTGAATACAATTTTTTGGGTTTAAATTCAAATAGTAGCACATCACGACGTTGATCCCAAGCTACGCCAAGTGCGCTAGTGACAGCGTTTTTACCCAAGTTTAAATCCTTTACCGATTCGCCGTTCCTGACGGCGGGATGATTGGAGTGCCACTTAACCAATGGGAAGTGTCCTCGGCGAAGTATCTCGGTGACTTCGTGTTTGATGTTCTGCAACTCGATGAGCTCGTTTGCTCCGCATAGCAGATCATCAACATAAAACGATGATTTTACAATGGAAGCGCCAATGGGAAACTCGTTCACATGCAGATCTGCCAGATATTACAAACTGCGAACTGCTAAGTATGGGGCCGAGGCCGTTCCATACGTCACTGTATTTAGCTCAAAGGTCTGCAAATCAAAATCAACATCCAAAATATATATTGAAATTTCCGATCCACTGGGCTGACTAAAACTTGTCTATACATTTTCGTAATGTCCGCTGTGATGGCGTAACGAACCAATCGAAAACGAAGGAGAAGTATATACAGATCTTTTTGGAGTGTTGGGCCAACGAGAAGCAAATCATTCAATGAATGCTAGGATGATGAAGTGCACGAGGCGTCAAACACGACTCGTAACTTCGTTGATGCACTGCTGGGTTTAAGAACACAATGGTGAGGTATATAAAAGTGTGACTCACTTACTCTCGGATTCGTCACTTAAGTCATATGGCCAAGATCCTCATATTCTTTCATGAAGGTTACATATTGCGATTGAACAGTAGGCTGCTGACTGAGGCGCCTCTCGAGCGATAAAAAACGACGACGTGCAACATCGCTTGAGTTGCCAAGGCACATTGGATCTCCCTTGAAAGGTAGACGCACAACAATCCTGCCGTTATTCATCTGTGTTGTCCTTGAATACATATCTTCGCAGAGCCGATGTTCTGGATTGATTGACTTTGAAGAATTTTCTAGAGCATCAATGCTCCACAGTAATTGAAGATTTTTGTCAATTGACTCCTCCACAGAAAGCAAGCACGTTGATGACTGCTTAGCTGACTGATGACGATACTTGCCAGACACAACCCATCCAAGCAACGTTTTCTGAAGGACTGGCAAATTGTCTCCGAGCTTAATCTGTCCAACAGCCAGGCATTCGAAAAATGCCTCGGTACCGAGAAGGAGATCAATCCGACCTGACCTGTGGAAAGTTTCGTCCGCAAGTGGTGTATTCGCGGGCAACCTCCAATCTGAGGTGTCGATTTCCGAATTCGGCTGGTAGGCAATGTGAGACGTTATGCAGAACTGTAGTGTTACTTCAAATGGTGACAAACGAGATTTAATTCCAGTAGTTGTACAGTTGTTAATTTTAGTCGAGGTCTCCCCTATGCTGCGGATTTCGAAATGATGCTTATCACGGCGTAGATGCAGCCGTTGGGCGAATTGATCAGTTATGAAATTGACTTGGGAACATGAGTCAAGCAATGCTCTGCCTTGTTTATACGCCCCTGATGAATCTCGCACTAATACCTTTGCAGTAGCAAGAATTATTTGTCCGCCTGGCGATTGATTCATATGCGAGTGCGTTGCAGCAGGAGTCGTTGTTGAGGACATTTGCGCTATGGATGGTGGCGATGTAGACGATGATGATGCAAGCGGTTGGCCAAAATGCAGAAGCGTGTGATGGCGATGCTTGCAGCTTCGACAACGATTGTTAGACGGACACTGAGCCATCCGATGTCCTAATTGAAGGCAATTAATGCAAAGTCCAGCATTTTTTACGACTCCGTACTTGAGTTTAGGACTCATGTCTTGAAACTGAGGACATTGTACAATTTTATGGTCGGAGCTGGAACAAACAATTCATGTTGGATTAGTAATAGCAAATGATAATCCCTTGCTAGGCTTGTACACGTGTTTTTGTTTCGAAGAATCAGCCATTCGATACGATGCAATGCCGCTTGATTGCAGAAACTGACAATGACGTTCAAAAATAGTTGTGCAGTGAGCCCAATTTGGCAATGTACGTAAGTCAAGAGACTCATTCCACTTGTTACGAGTTTGCTGGTCACATTTTCCGATGACGATAAATATCTACATGGCTTGGGCAATATCTGATCCGGTTCCCAATCAAGATAATGATGAATACAGGGCTGACGCATTGTCCAGCAGACTGCGCAGCTGATTTCCGTCCGGTTTGTCGACTGGCTGTAGATTGAATAGTGATTCTATTGTGTCTAAAAATGTAAGTGTAGGATTGTCATAACGTTCACTTAAACGAGCTAGAGCCTTGGGATAATTTTCCTGAGTCACTTGGAATGCCTTTACTGCCTGTAGGGCAGGGCCCCTTCAAGCAATTCAGCAGATGATTAAACTTTTCAATGTTCGAAAGAGAGTACTCACGACCGATAAACTGATTGAATGATGTAATGAAGTTTTTAAACTCTGCTCGTTTCCCATCAAATACAGGCGGAGCCAATCGAGGAAGACTCGATGGCGGCGAAGAGCGAATTGGAGAAGGGTTAGAAAATGAGGTGCTGTGCAGTGCATCATCTAGTTGGGATTGGATGGACAATTTGATACTCACATATGTGTCTTCCACCTCTGCACGTTCATTGTCCTGAGGATCTTCCAATTCAATTTCAGATTGTACTTCCAAAACCTCCTTAATGTATATCTCCAACATGTCCAAGCGTAATTGTAGCTCACCGTGTGATAATCTTTTTCACTGCCATCGGCCTCAGTAGACACTCTTACAACATCCTCTAAGTGTGCGATATTGCATTTTATGTTCGCTCGCTTACGTAAGTTTGCCTCAAGAGTTGACATTATATGTCGAGAATGTTGTGATCACCGATGTGACCGAGCGACGATACTGCCAAATTTTCACAGCCTAACTTTAACCTGATAATGTAACTCTCACCGAAGTGAGCGAGCGACAGTTCAAATGCTCCCACTGTTAACAGAACAGAACACTTTCTCCAACGAAATGTTGTGCGGCAACGATAGGCCGTCAATTTCCACACACTAGCCCCAATGTTGGGCGCCAAAATGTTGGATCAAAAGCGTTTTTTCGACCTTTTAAGAATCTTATCTCAAGTGGGCGTGTGTGGATGGTATGAAGTGTTAATAAAGGTTTCACAAATTGATGAGCAACACGACTGATCTCTATGATGATGCTTACAGAACTGATTTCTTAACATAAATTAAGATTAAAGGGACCGAGCAAATACGGAGTTCGAAAGAGAGCGAGGCTTCGTACATGTGTATGTGTGCTTATGACATTCAAATAGAAGAGAATTAGCATAATCTTAACATAATCTGCTTTGACCTTGCTATTGATACCCTGACTAATATATATATGAGGTATATAACCGAACACAAGGATCTCAGAACGTTTAAGTTCTAGAACGCAGCCCAATAAGAAGCATTGCAACACCTCATAAGAAGTGCAGCGAAATGCTAACTTGGTGTCTGTGCCATTTTCTCCACGCGCCGATTGGTAACCGCTGAAATTTCCAAGAAGAATTTCCGAACGGGCCAACAACATCAGCAACAACGCCGCTGCAGCTAAGCCACAAGTTACTAGGGCTAGAATTGATTTAAGTTTATTCTGTTGCAAATTGACATCAATAAACGGAAGACTTGCTTCCCCAAAAAATATTTTTTTTCATGGTTTAATAAAACTTGGTATTAACTGGCGCCCGAGCAGGGACCGGCTCGTGTTACAAAAGAACTAAACGCTTCTTCGTGCGCGTTAGTCGGTTATACGGAAAAACAAAACCAGTGCAACTCTCGTTTATTAAATTGAACGACTAGTGAAATTCGCGAAAGGCAATTAGAACTTAATTGTAATATGCCCATTGACAACACATCTTGTAAGGCCCGCCCGCAGGGTACTCCCAACAAAGTCTGGTGGCAGGATCCCCAGTAGATACCCAAAGGCTTCAAATAGGATGAAATCCGGACCGGCAGGGGAGGTTGCCACATCAGGAATGGTACTGTAAGTTAGAAATTAAGTGAAAAACAAACAAACAACTAACACAAAAGTGAAATAGGAGTATAAGAATAAGAAATACAAAATATTGCAGAACAATAAGCAAGGTAAAGAAGTGTAAAACGATAAACAAATAAAATATAAATAAAAATTAAACTTTGCGATTCCCAAGGGACCTACCAAAGTAAAAGGAAGAAACCTGCCACTGGTTTTTAAAAGAAAACAAAAACGATCAAAGAAGAAAACTTATACTAAATTTAAAAATACCGTAAAATATAATATAATTCCATGCCAGAAACCAAAATATATATGTACCACCACCTATACTGCCACCCGAACAGCCCAGCCTTCTTTCGCCCAAACTTTTAGGCCACCACCAATTAGCTTCAAGCCCCAACTCCCGATTCATACACCTTGGCCAGTCAATACAAACTATGGACCAGCGACTTATAACAATAATGGACCGACTCCACAATACCCTAACCAAAGAACCTACCAGACACAACCTCAACAAGTATACGTACCCAATAGACCTTCTGCACTAAAACCCCAACCACGTCCTGAGCCAATGAACATGGACCAAAGTATCCGTACAAGGATGATAAATTACATGAACAGACCCAACTTTGAGGTAGGAAAAAGACCTCCACCACCAACAAACACCATTGACACAAAACAAAGAAACTTCAACATCCGAACAGGAGAAGTGCAAACCGATATAGAAAACACTGACAATTATGTGATAATGGAAGAATACGTACAATCAATGCTAAATTACGAACAGCAGACAGAATATGAGCAGCCATTAAATGAATACACCCAACAAATTGAAGAAGCAGATGACGGACAGAATAACCAGTACGAACATTCAGACATTAATTTTGTAGGATAAGGAGCTCCTCTCTTCCCTACATAGAATGTAAGATGGGGAGCGGAAAAGTACTCAAAATATTAATAGATACAGGATCAAACAGAAATTATGTCCAATCCAAATTTGTGTCCGAACCAATCCCAAATGAAAAACCCTTCGAAGCCGTTGCAGTCGGCGGAAGCATAAAAATTACACACCACAAGTTCGCTAATCTCTTCAATAGAAATGATATCAAAATAAAATTTTTTTCATTTAGCCACTTTAAAATCATTTGACGCCATATTAGATAACGATAGTCTAAAAGAGTTAGTTGCTGTTATACATAGCAGCCAGAATCTACTGATAATCAAGAATAATATTTGCATACCCATTAAGCAGAAAAGAATCGAGGCAGTAAACACGATAATACCACGGACATGACGAACGAACAAAAAAATATCCTAAATCAACTACTTAAAATGCACCAAAGTCTCTTTGCCAACCCGGTCGAGAAATTGACCTTTACAACTAATGTAAGAGCAGAAATCAGAACCAAAACCGATTCCCCGATATATTCGCAATTCTACCAATTTCCAATGTCTTTGAAAGACGAAGTACACAACCAAATTAAAGAACTCTTAGAGGACGGAATAATTTGACCCTCCCGATTACCATATAATTCTCCTGTGTGGATTGTTCCCAAAAAACTAGATGCCTCTAGGCAAAAGAAATATCGCATGGTCATAGACTACAGGAAACTTAATAAAGAAACAACCGCAGATAAATACCCAATGCCCGAAAATAAAGAGGTATGAGCACAGCTAGGTAATAATAAAGTATTTTCCGTCTTAGATCTGAAAAGTTGATTTCACCAAATACCCTCAAAGAATCGGACAGAAAAAACAACCTTCTCCGTTAACAACGGAAAATACGAGTTTACAGGACTCCCCTTCGGACTCAAGAATGCGCCCTCAATTTTCCAGAGGGCTTTTGACGATATCCTTCGTGAGCATAAAAAATATGCTTCATTTACATTGACGATATCATTAACTTTAGCAAGGATGATGAATCGCATGCGCGTCACCTTAGCACCATATTCAGAACTCTACAGGAAGCAAACATGAAGTGTCAGTTGGATAAATGCGAGTTCTTTAAAAGCAGTGTTTTCCTGGGATTTGTCATCTCGGGTAAAGGAATTGTAACCAATCTCGACAAGATAGAGACCATAGGAAAGTACCCACTTTCCAAAACACATAAAGCGATAAAGAGATATACAAAAGACTAGGTTAAGTTGGCAAAGCCCCTTACCTCTCTTTTAAGGGGGGAAGATGGACGTGTGTCCAAAAAGCTATCAGATAAAAAGCTCATCAATCTCAACGAAGAATCAATCGAAGCATTTAATAAAATTACAAACGCCATGGTTTCAAACGAGGTAATACTCCAGCATACTTCAGCAAAGAATTTCATCTAACTTTGCTATTGGCGCTGTTCTATCCCAGAACAAGCGACCCAATTGTTTTCTCTCTAGAACTCTCTCTAAAACAGAAGAGAACTATGCCACTAATGAAAGGGAAATGTTGGCAATAATTTGGGCCCTAAAAGCCCTCAAAAATTACCTTTGCGGTAAGGCAAGAGTAAAAATATACGCTGACCATAAACCCTTAACCCACTCTCTAAGCAGTTTGAACGGCATCGCAAGAATAAAAAGGTGGAAAGCTTACCTGGAAGAGTTCGACTATGAACTCCTCTACAAGCCAGGTAGGGACAATATTGTAGCCGATGCGCTATCACGAATCTCTGTATTCAATAATATCGGATCAGTAGCCTCCACCCAGCACAGTGCAGACAGTTCAAGTCACAATTTAATACCAAGCATAGAAGCCCCAATTAATGTATTTAAGAATCAGATGTTCCTTAGCAAAGCTAAGGAATATGACTACAAGTTCCACATCCCATTCCCAAAATTCCACAGACATACAATAACTCGACTAAACTTTACAGAACACGACCTCACACAAATACTGAAAGCTCATCTCAACCCATCCCTAATTAATGGAATAATATCCTCAGAGGAAATAATGAACCAAATAAAACAGATATATCCCCAACATTTTAGTAACTTCAAGATAAGATTCACACAGTCTCAAGTAAAAGATTTAACAAATGAAACAGAGCAAGATGAGAAGATATTGGTTACACACAACAGAGCTCACCGCAACGCACTAGAAAACAAAATGCAATTGTCCGAACGCTTATATTTCCCAAAAATGAAACAACGAAAAACCACTTAATGAAATCCTATTTTATTTTGGCGTACCTAAAACCGTTGAAATAGATAACGAAAAATCCCTTAATTCAGCCTTAATCACTTTTATGATGCAGGACCAATTAGGTATAGAAGTTTTTAAAACATCACCCTACAAAAGCGCAGTCGACACTATCGGACATTATAAGCTGATATCATATAACAGGCAAACTAAGCCGATATGTATAATTGAAATATAAGTGCCACATTAGACCAACTTATAAAATAAATGAATATAAAATAATCAGCGGTGCACACCAGCCACATCCGCGACGCCGCCAGCCAAGCCACCGGCGACCGGCCTCCAACCACGAAGTGGTGACTCCGAGTGAGTCCGTTCCGTTTTGCCCATCCTCGTTCGAGCCCTTGGCAGAGTCAGACGAAGACTCCTGATCATATTCTCTGAAAAGAAACAGATTTTTTTTTATCGTTAAATTTAGTTTTTTTCTTGTATTTATAAATTACCTCTGTACATATATAGACGCTTACGCCGAGCTTCACTTTAGAGTGCGAACGGTGAGGGAAACTCCAAAGGTGATGCATCTGTGCCTGCAAAATATAAAAGTTTAAAATTAATTCTTGCGCGAACTATGCCCCATACCTACCTAATTGGAATTACCAATTTATATCGCCCCTTACCAACCCCAGAGAGCTCTTTAGGTAGGGTGAGAGAAAATTAAGCGATTTAATAATAATTAATCCTGATTATCGAACATACCCGGTTTTAAGTAGTTGTGTGGGCACTTTGTTCCAAAACCGGCAGAACGATTGCCCTTTTAAATTCCCTCTTTGCGCAGTTCTTTTGCGGCGACTGGCAACATATCTGTAGTGTTTCGTCGCCTGTTTCATATAGTGGGCGCGGCCCACTGAGAAACAAGCAGTTCCGTAACAATAGCTTGATGAAGCACTCGGCTTCTTTGAAGTCGGTGTGCAATCAAAGAAAAATAAATATATATCAATGAAGGTACAGAGAAGAGGACTCCCTTGGCTTCAGGACCCACACCGCTGAAGTCTTATGTGGCACGAGTAGGTAGCTCATAATCGCGCAGCGTGTAGTGGAATCCGAGGAGCACGACGGAAATAGAGAATATCCATAAACATGAGAAGTTTTCTTGTAGTGGTTGATGACGGTAAGTCACGTTCGCATGTTGGCGAAACGTTTGCGACCGTTTATCGTAGCCTGGTGGTAGCCGCAATGACAAAATAACTTGTGTTAGAATGTGATATTAGGGTAGGTCTTACTAGAGTTTGTTTAATGTTAACGTTAACGTTTGGGGTGTGCTGGCCGTGGTTAAATGAGCCTCGGAGACAGGTGACCCAGGACGACAAAGAGCCGATCCTGCGCCTCACCTGTCACACAGCATACCCTAAAGGTGCCCAGAAGTGCGACAGAAACCAAATAGCATTCAAGTTAGCGTTCCTTGATTGCCGAACTGAGCATTTGACGAATGCTTAAGTGTTGTCCACTGTCCAGATTATGCGTAGATTAGTTAGCCTGTGTTAGGATTTGTCTTCTCTCCGATGTCGATGTGATTTAATTTATTATTCTTTATTAGTGAGATTTGCTAGTGGGTGTTTATTTATTTATTAATTTATTTGGAATATTGGTAAAGTTATTTTTTTTTATAAGGGTAGAAAGCCTTGTAGAGGTATGGCTGAGGAACAGGTGTCCGATTGGGCTTCTGACGCTGATGGGGCGTCGGCTCTGCCACCGCCGCGCCCAGCTGGAGGGCTGGTGCGAACGCCAATGAATTTCCGGGGATTTCCAGAGAGACAGATCCCGGAAGAGGGTCACCTGGTAGACGTGGATAAAGAATTGGGTCAACAAGATAAACCTACACGGAACCTGGAGTTCCCGAAAGCCCCGTTTGACTCAGTGCTCAAATCGGCGGCAAACGCGGCGATCGCTCAGGCCCACCAAACGTATCTGCATGCTCTGCCATCTGGCATCAGCGAGTCCATCCGCGAGGAGATGCGAGCTGGCTTCATGGAAATGATGAAGGGCATCATTGATGTGCTTAGGCCGCCAGGAAGCCAAGCCGCCGAGACTTACACTGCGCCGAAGCCGCCGAGAAATATCGAGCCGGGACCACGAACAGGCGCCATCCCGAAAGAACGGGAAGTGTTCCAGCGCGAGGCATTTCCACCACCGGTGCCACCGAAACCACATAGACAAGGCGCACGAGGAGCGGAGTATTCGTCCAGCAGCCCAGTTTACGTTGCAGATGCTCAGTCGAGGAACTGGCGTAACCCGAATAACCGCCATATCCGAGTGGAGGACCGGAGAGCAGATGATTTTCAACCGGAGGAGGCGTACGCCAACGTACGAGAAACGGCGTACATGAAGCTCGAGCGGTGGAACGTCAAGTTTGACGGCGAGGACGCGATGAATTCGGTCGAGGACTTCGTGTTCCGCCTGGAGTTCCTGCAGAGGCAGTATCAATGCCCGTTGAAGAAGGTACTGCACGGTTTCCACCTGCTCCTGACCGGCCGCGCCCGCGAGTGATATTGGATGCACGTGCGGCATTCTAGGGTCGACAGCTGGATGACACTGCGGCATGCCCTCTTGGACAGGTTCCGGGGCTACCAGACGGAACACGATGTGATGCAGGAACTATTACAACGAGAGCAACAGGCCAGCGAAGGGGTGGATGATTATATCCACCACATGCGTCAACTCGCCGCGCGATTCCAGAAGCCGCTGAGAGACCGCGAACTGGTGAAGATTATAAAGCGGGGTTTGAAAGAAAGTCTGGCGAAATATATCTATACCATGGACGTACTCACCGTGTATGAGCTTTGCCAAGAGTGCCTAGAAGTGGAGAGACACATAGGTCGCAGAAGCCGGACGGGGTACATGCAGCCGTCGCGTTGTCCACAAGGAACGAGCCCCGTAGTCCACGAGGTTGAAGTACCACCACATCGTACAGAAACGCCGCCGGGAGAACTGGAGGAAGCATTCGTGCGAGGCAGGAACTCATCTCGACTTGTATGCTGGAACTGCAGATAGTTCGATCACGTCTTTGGAGACTGTCTGTCCAAGGAGCGTAAAATATTCTGCTATAGGTGTGGAAAGCCGGACACTTTCTGCTCCCAGTGTGAAAACTGTCCGGGAAACCCCAGAGGGAGCGCGGTGATGGCGGGACAGACGCGTTCCGGGACGGCGACCGCGGGGAAGCAGGAGAGGGGTACCTACCAAAGCCAATAATCATTGGAAAGGAGACGGAGGTTTGGAATAAGGATCAGGATAAGGCTAATTATAATAATAATATAAGCAAAGGAGGGACACTCAGGGGCTTACCATATGAAGAACGTGTTCGGGCATACATGTCGGCCGGATGACACTAGCCACTCGGAGAGTGGTGAAGACACGTGCGCGCTTTTGCAGACGCAGGATTACCCGGCGCCAGGTCGTCGAAGCGGTGAGACGGGAGGATAGTCTAGACCCACGCGTATTCGCCGAAGTGGAAGTCGCCGGAGCCAAGATGAAAGGGTTGCTGGACACCGGGGCCTCAGTCAGTCTGTTGGGACGAGGATGCCGAGAGTTGGTGGAGGAACCGGGATGGGAAGTTCGGCCATACGAATCGATGGTGAGGACAGCGGCGGGTGCCAATCGCCCAATTTTAGGTCGCGTTGTTCTGCCTGTGGAATACGGGAATAGAAAGGAAGATATCGTATTTTACATGTGCCCGGACCTGCGACAGGAACTATACCTGGGAATCGACTTCTGGCGAGCCTTCGAGATTGCCCCAGAGCTGCTCGATCCGGCCAGAAAGTCCGAAACACCAGCAGAGGCATCTGAGGTAACGGTAGCGAACCCAGATGTGGCCAAATGTGGGACCCGGACGACGATCAGAGAAGTCAGTTGGAAAGCGTGAAGCGCAGATTTCTCCAATTGGAGAAGGGTGGTCTAGGGAAGACTCACCTGCTGCAGCACCGAATTCAGCTGATCGAGGGAGCAGAACCCGTCAAGGACCACCTGCACACCGCGTACGAGCGAAGTCGCCAAATATACGACCACCGCGCGCGCCAGCTCTATCTGGAACCGGGACAGGAAGTGTGGAGGCGCAGCTTCGGCAAAGCCTTCAAAGCCAAGTTCGCCCGGAAATTCTTAAAGAGCCGAGTCGTCCGAGCCGTGGGCACCAACGCCTACGAGTTGGAAGATCTCCAGGGACGCGTGCTAGGCGTCTTCCACGCAAAAGATATACGGACATAATCGTAATGTGCTCACCCCCCTGCCAGGCAATGGCGGCGGCAGCGCCCGTCCTTCCTTTATTTTTCTTTTGGGTCAGTGACGAAAATATAGATTACTTGTCGTGGGTGTGGCCTACGTTGGGCATCGTTATTAGCCGGCTGGGTCAGTACATGAAATGCGCACGCAGATTCCTTGTAACGGTCATTCATGTCGTTACAATAATCTGCGTGGTGATGTTGCATTTGATGTTATCGGCAGCACCGAGGGTTACTTTGTTGGTTGCGTGCGATATTATCGGCCACGCCGATATCTTTTTCTCATATAGGTCAGAGTATGCGGGGTGAAGCTGGGCCCACGGCGGAGCCCAAATTTTTGAAGGGTGGCAACGCCAAACTTGCGATCCACGGCTCCAAAAGCGACGATTGCTATTGGCCGCCCGGTTCGCTCTTAAAGAGAATTAAGGAGAGCGAATCGCATGCCCTTGGATATGCCCTTGGCCTCCATTTGGGCCGTTGACCCAAAAACATATGCAGCTGTGCCGATGGGCAGCAACGGTGCCCGCCTCGCCAATGTATGCGTGTGCCGAAATTCGGCACCGATGATGTTGCTGAAAAATGCAAGAAGGAAGTTTGATTTTGTCAGTTGTCAACGGCGGGCGTGCTGTGCTTCAAAGCCCATTCAAGTTTTTCTTGATTTTTTTCAAACCGGCCCGCGGATAAAAGATTCTAAAAAAAGTTTATAACAGGCAAACTAAGCCGATATGTATACTTGAAATATAAAGGGCTTGTTTCGGTTTAATAACACAATTTTAATTAAAACGATGTGCCGTATACATCTAAAGCCACAAAATCAAAAACAGTGACATTTCCGGGCAAGCACCCAACTTGGAAGCGGCCATCTAAGTGCCACATTAGACCAACTTATAAAATAAATAAATATAAAATAATCAGCGGTGCACACCAGCCACATCCGCGACGCCGCCAGCCAAGCGTCTGCGCAACCCTGAAGGCGAAGAGACGAGCCACCGGCGACCGGCCTCCAACCACGAAGAAGCGGCCACAGGCGAGACCACGCCCACATCCTCCGAGTGAGTTCGTTCCGTTTTGCCCATCCTTGTTCGAGCCCTTGGCAGAGTCAGACGAAGACTCCTGATCATATTCTCTGAAAAGAAACAGATTTTTTTATCGTTAAATTTAGTTTTTTTCTTGTTTTTATAAATTACCTCTGTACATATATAGACGCTTACGCCGAGCTTCACTTTAGAGTGCGAACGGTGAGGGAAACTCCAAAGGTGATGCATCTGTGCTTGCAAAATATAAAAGTTTAAAATTAATTCTTGCGCGAGCTATGCCCCCATACCTACCTAATTGGAATTACCAATTTATATCGCCCCTTACCAACCACAGAGAGCTCTTTAGGTAGGGTGAGAGAAAATTAAGCGATTTAATAATAATTTAATACTGATTATCGAACATACCCGGTTTTAAGTAGTTGTGTGGGCACTTTGTTCCAAAACCGGCACAACGATTGTCCTTTTAAATTGCCTCTTTGCGCAGTTCTGCGGCGACTGGCAACATCTCTGTAGTGTTTCGTCGCCTGTTCCATATAGTGATGTTAAGATAAACAATTGAATTCTATATGATAAGAAAAGAATTTAGTAATTAATACATTTTATCTATAAGCATATATATATATATGAACATTAATACGCACCTATGGAGTTAAAGAAATTTCCACATACCTAAAAATTTAAATAGCTGCAAAGATAAGTGCCATAAGCAATGATAATAATTGTCATAAATTTTAAGAGAACGCATCTAATTATACCTACATATTGAAAGAAAGCATGTCCGGCTGAAATAATATTGTTGGGGAGAGTGGGCATGATGGCCGACACGGGCTAATGTAGGCCGTTTGGTGGCCAAAATGAGGGAGACGAGTGCAGGTGATCGTCTCATGGTAGGGCGGGTACGCTGGGTCCGGAACCGGGGCCCGATCTGGAAGAGTAAAGTGGATAAAATAGTGTTTTTGTTAATTTATGGTGTGTCTCACCTTTGTTTTTTACGTTTTCATAGCTATTACAGCTGTTTAGTTTGTTCACGAATAAGCAGTTCCGAATGTTGGTTATCGATATGTGGTTCATTTTTGAATAGTGTTGTGAGAGTCTGTTTTGCTACAGACATGTAGCTTTGTTGGTATCGATTGTGCGGACTGCGGGCCAGGGATGGGACTACACCCAGAGAATCCGATGAGCCAGCCGGCGCGGCCCACTGAGAAACAAGCAGTTCCGTAACAGTTGTAATAAAAGAAAACAAGAACACAGAACATTTGAAGAACTTCTTAACAAATCCATATACGACTACAACTACACTATACACTTGACAACCAACAAGAGACCATTAGACATATTCTTCGGCAGAAATGTGACTACAGACCCAGATCAATACAAAAAGCTAGGAAAGAAAACAGACAGACTCAAACAGAAACAACCAACTGACATGCAGAACCATAAAAAAACCCAACGAAATACGCACCTACACACCAGGTCAAAGTCAATACCAGATTAGGTACCAAACTATCACCCAGATACAAAAAGGAAATAGTTAAAGAAAATATGAACACGACCGTACTAACAACAACTGACAGGATAATCCATAAAAGCAATATAAAAATACATAAAAAATTACAGATTACTATTAATGATGACAGCAAAAGAAACCGAAGGATACTTGGAAATTTTGAACTACACAGACGCCGTATGTAGCCGGCTGCCCAGACAACGATGATTTAATAATACTTACCAACAACATAAACAATTTTATAGAAAACAACAATAAGCAGCTTATCATAAGCAGGCAAAAATCTCAAACGATTTACCCAATAGCATAAGGAAGGAATCTTTCATAAGCGACGAGATAGCTATTAGCTTACAAAATCAAATTAGGCTCATAAAAGAAGAAATAATTAACACTAAATACGCCATACAATGGGCTAAATTGAATTTAATTAATACATTCCTACTTGGCGAAAAGGAAATAAAAATAGTAAATGATAATTTTAATAAAAACAACATGCCACCTTTAAATATTGAAGGAATGTTAGAATTTGCATTTGTTATATCGTAAAAATTCCAAATTTAGAAGAAATAGAGTGCAAAAATACCATAATATGGCCTGTAGTGAAAAATTACAATATTACAAATTTAGAATTTAACGTACTGTTTCATTGTAATAAAACAATTTATGGCATAAACAACAATTGTAAAAGATATCATAATATTAAAATTTGTAACAAATCAAAAATTGTAAACTTGAACACTAGTAACTGTATACCTAAGTTAGTTAGTGGAGAGCAAGCGCTCTGTGGCCTTAGTAATGCAGACTTATACTGGTGAACACTATTAGATGGCAAGAAGAGGTGAAACGCGTGAGAGGCACATATATGATAAACTTCTGGAATGAAACTTTATTCATCAATAAGCAAGAGTTTAATAACTTCAAAGTCACGGTCATGACCCCAGGAAATCCCACAATCCAGATAACCCCTACAAAACACGAAAGAATTAAGATTCTAACTCAGAAGTCATTGGAAGAACTGCATATAAACAATATACAAAGAATGCTAAAACTTCAGACGCACTTTATGGCAAATAGAGTCGGGTTCATATCTCTTGTCTCAGGTGTAATCCTCCTTACCTGTGTATTACACGTATTGCAGAGAAAAAATAAAAAAATAACACTGCAACTGAACAAAGAACATGAGATCCCCAGAGAAGAACCAAAGCATATCCAAATAAAAAATAAAGATGCCTACAACCTAAGGTTCAACAACATACCTTTCTTCTGATGATCGCTTGACTACAATCAAGAATTAACAAAGAATAAATTCACACAGCCCAATAAGAAGCATTGCAACACCGCATAAGGAGTGATGGAATATGCTGACTTGGTGTCTGTGCCATTTTCTCCACGCGCCGATTGGCAACCGCCGAAAATTCCTAGAAGAATTGCTCAACGAGCCAACAAGCAGCAGCAACGCCTCTGCCGCTAAGCCACAGGTTACTAGGGCTGGAATAAATTTAAGTTTATTGAGTTGCAAATTCACATTAATAAACGGAAGACTTGCTTCCCCAAAGATTAAAATTTTTCATCGCTTAATAAACCTTGGAATTAACTTATATATCAAGTATCTTTTGTTTTATACCTATCGCCACTTTTCCGCTGCCACCACATAGCTACAAATCAAGTTAATTAACCAATTTGTATTGCCCGCCAATTTAAGCCACAATTTAAATGCAATTGTCTTTTTGAGAATACACAAATATTCTTTGGTACAATAAGAAGTACTGTAGAAAATTTCATTATGACCGGTTAAGAACACACAAAAGCTATGTGTTTTGACTGCACATGTGTTATTAGCAACAAGGGTAAGTTCCCAGAATTTCTGTATACATGTACACACACATTCATGAGCGTCTACTTCGAATTCGATCAACAGCATTCCAATCGCGATTGTATTGTTTTCTGTGCTGCTATTTTAATTAGTTTTTTGTTTGTTCATAACACTCAATTATTGGTGTGGCTGTTGGGTAGAGGCGGCGACAATTAGCGCGGTCTGTTGCGAGTTCGATGCCTACCGCGAAAACAATTTATTTTATTTATCTGGTTTGCTTGCATTTGGTGTTGGAATAAGAGGGTTCAGGGTATCTCCTAGCCGGGGGCTCCCGACTAGAACCTCTTGTTTTTTTAAAAATTTGTAATATTTTAACACCCTAAACCCATTAAAAATGGGTAAACAGTGTATGTTACTGTGGAAAATGTAAATGTATGTAACAGGTAGTGAAAGCATCTCCGACCCCATAAAGTATATATATATTCTTGATCAGCATCAATATCCGAGTCGATCAAGCCATGTCCGTCTTTCTGTCCGTTCGTGCGTCCGTCCGTCCGTATGTACGAACGCAAGGAACTCAGAGCCAACAATAGCTACAGACTTGAAATTTTAGCTGAAGGTCCCCCTAGTGCCTACGCAGATCGAGATTGATTGATCCGATTATCCATAACTAACTCCGTTTTCAAGCAATCGATATCGACGTATAATAATAATAAAGACTAGAGTCACAAAACTTGATATGTTGCTTCTAGAATATTATATATATATATATCAATTATCTTTAATTTTTTAATTTCGCCACAGTTGGTGTCGCTCAGTTGAACGAGACGGAAGTGCATAACAAGTAAATCAAAGTGATCTACAATATAATATCGGCGAGTAAAAAACTGACGCTAAGCGTCACTGCTTAATTTTTGGGTAATGCTGTTACGGCATTGCCGGCAACAATAACTTGCAAAAAACTAAAACTATTACAAAAAAAACAAACAATAATTATCTTGCCCAAGGGCAATAAACGCAGCGCAGGCGGCTGCAGCTGCGTAGAAGCGAGCGCAAAACATTTCTTATCTCTTGCGCAGGTGCAAGTGCTATCTTCCAGCATATTTTTGGGACTTCTGGGGACAGTTGCGGTAAATTCTGCAAGCAATAAAACTCCTCAGCATGGACACGCATAGCGACTCCAACGACTCCGAAATATATAATTTGTCCCCATCGTATATGCCCAAAACGAGAGCTATAGACGATAGAGCATTATCGGCCCAAGAGAGGCGACTAAATGAGCGGTACAGAGCTGTGCTTCGCGAGAATCAGATCCCCGCTACCACTTCGGGCTGCTACCCGGCCTATATCACGACCACAGCCAACGCCTGCGCTACTACCACAGTCACTTATGCAGCGGCTTCAGCTACTTCTGCGACGGCTCCCAGCTCAGTAGGGCCCAACCACCCGCAAGACAGCAGCAGTAAGCCATCACGCCACCCTAAAACAACTTCATGCACCGTTGATATGCCCAACACAACTCCTGTCGCACCTGCAATCAACACCCAAGGCGGTACGGTGCCTCATAACGACCCCCCCCCCCCCAAGTTCAGAATGGCAAACAGGCGGCAATGCCAAACACAAGTGCCCCATCGCTCCCCTCTCGCCCGACCAAGCCAACAAAAAGGGCAAGGCCAAAAGAATAACCAACCAACAAGCAAGGTCACTCCAAGCCAGCCGGCCAAGCGACGACATCCCATCAACGTCAAGGGATGCTCGTCTAAGGCCCAATAGATTTGCAGCTCTAGACACTGACGACAACGATGCCGAAGAAAGACAGGAATACATCGACATAGACGCAATGGAGTCAGAAGCCAGAATGCTGGAGGACCTACCACTTCCTGCACCATCACCAACGCCTCCGAAGTCCAGTAAACCTGGCCCCATAATGGTTCCGGGAATAACAGATATCCACAAATTTCAAGCTGCCCTGGACCAAGTCATACCACCTAGCAGCTACTCAACTCGCACGTCTGGCTCAGGCCTAACTAGACTATACACCAGGGACGTCCCGACATTCCGAAAAGTAGTTGCCTTAATGGAACAGACCAAATGTCAAAACTACCACTACCAACTGCAGGAAGACAAACCTTTTCGCATTGTCACCAAACAGATGGCGTCCTCTACGGCCAAAGGCTACATTATCAAGGAGATGCAAGATAAAGGACACAATGTAGTTAATATCTATAATCCTAAAGCCAAGGCCACAAATGGCACGGAACAAAGCGGGCTACATATGTTTTTCCTGGACCTCAAACCGGCCCCCAACAACAAGGAAGCGCTGAAAATAAAACTTCTTTGCCGTCAAGGCGTCCTAGTGGAGCGCCCCCGCCGATCTGCTGACGTTGTCCAATGCCACCGCTGCCAGGATTACGGACATTCCAAAAATTACTGCATGAAGCAATTCGTCTGTGGTAGATGTGCGGAAGAGCACCCAACAGGATCTCCTAATTGCAAAGCAGCCCAGGATGCCGACTTCTTCTGCGCCAATTGTGGCGGAAACCACTCTGCCAATTACAAAGGCTGCAAATGGTACATCGACCGAATTAAGGTACGCAAGCCTGCCCCCAGTATTTCGGCTCCCCTCCTCAAGGCGCATAATAATCACGCTGGGCAAAATAGGAATACGATACAATTTATTCCTCCTCCCATGGTAGCTGGTAAATCCGTGTCATTTGCGGACATCCTCAGAACGAGCACCCCAGCAAACAGTCAGCGAAGAGACACCACCCAACGAATACCGAACGAAAAGGAGTACGAAAGGCAGCCCAACAATGCTCCCGGAAACCAGCTGAGCGACGATACCAGCTCCAGAATTACGGTTCTTGAAGATGCCATGTTAATGCTTACCTCAAGAATGGACCAGATCCTTAATACTCTCCACAAAAACTCCGAAACTCAGCACATCCTGATGTCGCTGATCTCCCGCCTTATCCCATCAAAATGAGTCAATTAAGGATCGGATTATGGAATGCGGATTGCCTAAACAGGAAAATTAATGAATTAAGGACCTTCCTCGCCACCCACAACATCGACATAATGCTCCTAACGGAAACACACATGCACATGAGCACCAAAATATACGCCCCCGGATATACTGCATATATATCACAACACCCCAGCAACTACCGCAGAGGAGGTGCCGGCATTCTAATCCGCCGTAGCCTAAGCCACCACACCCTGACACACATATCCCAGCCACATCTGCAGATGGCCGCAGTCAAGATAAGCACCAGCAGAGGAGATTTTACAATTGCTTCTCTCTACCTCCCGCCGACTGTGCCTTGGACCAAAGCCAACTTTGAATTCCTACTAATGAACCTTGGACAAAAGTTCATTGCGGCAGGAGACTGAAATGCGAAGCACAGATTATGGGGAAACAACAGAGCCTGTACGAGGGGGCAATGCTTGCACGAAGCCATCATTGACTGCAGATGCGACGTCCTGGCAACCGGAGATGCAACATATTACGCGTACAACTCGCAACGCACTCCTAGCTATAGACTTCTTTATATATAGTGGCCTTAGGCAGAACACACTCTCCGTCGAGGTCAAATATGACCTCTCTTCGGACCATCTTCCTCTTATGGCCACTGTCCACACCAACCCTCTACTGCAGCCAAAAAGAAAGAGCCTAATGCCGATAAATGGGGACGTTGAAAGATTCCAGGCGGAACTCAATAGATCACTCAACCTCAACATGATCAATCAACCGCTACCTTGGAGTCCACCTCGATCGCAGGCTAACTTGGAGCAAGCACATAACAACAGTATGTCACAGTTTACGACAAAAACTTAAAAGAATGACTTGGCTCCTTAAGGAAAACAGCAATCTTTCTCTGAGCAACAAGGTGCTGCTGTACAAAACCCTACTGGCCCCAGTTTGGCGCTATGCAAGCCAAATCTTCGGCACTGCCTCAAAGTCCCACTGGGGGAAAATTAGTGTCTTTCAATCCAAGGTGCTGAGACTAAGTACTGGGGCCCCCTGGTACATCCGAATCCGGGCCTTAGCAAGAGACCTAAAAGTCCCCATGGTGGGTGACCAGCTACGTCAGCAGTCCACCAGCTACATGGCCCGTCTTTCTGCCCACCCCAATATACTTGCAAGAAGGCTTTGCAGAAGAAAACGACGGAGACTTAGCGGGATCCACCCCATCGACCTCCCAAATCGGGTTCTAAGATAGAGTAAACATAAACCAAATAATGTAAAACTTAATAGGTAATGTTAAGTAAGTTCCTGACATAATTATAAAGCTAGGTTAAGATGCTCAAGTATAGTATCACAAAATTAGCTAATAAAAGGGATCCCCCAGTCGGGAGCTCCTGAGTAGAGCCCCTTACTTGTCTTATATTTTTTTCTTTTTCCCTCTCCATGAACCTTAAGTAGTATGTCCATTGGTAAATACACATACCTTACTTAATAAATTAAAGTTTTGTTTTTC
>JBAMCE010000430.1:0-20559 GCA_037075305.1 Drosophila kanekoi | reverse complement strand
CTTGCGCCCCTAGGATGCAAATGCTGGAATAACAGGGTTCATGGTATCTAAGGCAAGTTTTGGTAAATCATTTTTGGCGGCCAGATGGGGCTATATGTTTTAAGATTTAGTAGTCGGGAGAGCCTGTTTGGCTTTGACTTGCGCCCCTAGGATGCAAATGCTGGATTAACAGGGTTCCTGGTATCTGAGACAAGTTTTGGTAAGGCAATTTTGAGTTCCAGGTGTGGCTGAATGAGTTAAAATTTAATAGTCGGGTGAGGTTTTTTGGCTTTGTTTTGCTCCCCTAGGCTGCAAATGCTAGATTAACAGGGTTCCTGGTATCTGAGACAAGTTTTGGTAAATCAGTCTTCGCGGCCAGATGGGTCTATATGTTTTAGGATTAAATAGTCGGATGAGCCTGTTTGGCTTTGACTTGCTCCCCTAGGCTGTACATGCCAGCTTGGCGGGGCTTCTGGGATCTAAGACAAGTTTTGGTAAAACAGTTTTGACAGCTAGGTAAGGCTGTATGTTTTAAGATTAAATAGTCGGTTGAGCCTGTTTGGCTTTGAGTTGCGCCCCTAGGATGCAAATTCTGGATTAACAGGGTTCCTGGTATCTGAAACAAGTTTTAGTAAGGCAATTTTGAGTTCCAGGTGAGTCTGAATGTGTTAAGATTTAATAGTCGGGTTAGGCTATTTTGCTTTGACTTGCTCCCCTAGGCTGCAAATGCTAGATTAACAGGGCTCCTGGTTTCTAAGGCAAGTTTCGGTAAAGCAGTTTTGGCAGCTACGTAAGTCTGTATGTTTTAAGATTAAATTGTCGGGTGAGCCTGTTTGGCTTTGACTTGCTCCCCTAGGCTCCACATGCAAGATTGGCGGGGCTCCTGCAATCTAAGACAAGTTTTGCTAAAACAGTTTTGACAGCTAGGTAAGGCTGTATGCTTTAAGATTAAATAGTCGGGTGAGCGTGTTTGGCTTTGACTTGCGCCCCTAGAATGCAAATGCTGGAATAACAGGGTTCATGGTATCTAAGGCAAGTTTTGGTAAATCATTTTTGGCGGCCAGATGGGGCTATATGTTTTAAGATTTAGTAGTCGGGAGAGCCTGTTTGGCTTTGACTTGCGCCCCTAGGATGCAAATGCTGGATTAACAGGGTTCCTGGTATCTGAGACAAGTTTTGGTAAAGCAGCTTTGGCAACTACGTAAGTCTGTATGTTTTAAGATTAAATTGATGGGTGAGCCTGATTGGCTTTGACTTGCTCCCTTAGGCTCCACATGCCAGATTGGCTTGGCTCCTGGAATCTAAGACAAGGTTTGGTAAAACAGTTTTGACAGCTGGGCAAGACTGTATGTTTTAAGATTAAATAGTCGGTTGAGCCTGTTTGGCTTTGAGTTGCGCCCCTAGGATGCAAATTCTGGATTAACAGGGTTCCTGGTATCTGAAACAAGTTTTAGTAAGGCAATTTTGAGTTCCAGGTGAGTCTGAATGTGTTAAGATTTAATAGTCGGGTTAGGCTATTTTGCTTTGACTTGCTCCCCTAGGCTGCAAATGCTAGATTAACAGGGCTCCTGGTTTCTAAGGCAAGTTTCGGTAAAGCAGTTTTGGCAGCTACGTAAGTCTGTATGTTTTAAGATTAAATTGTCGGGTGAGCCTGTTTGGCTTTGACTTGCTCCCCTAGGCTCCACATGCAAGATTGGCGGGGCTCCTGCAATCTAAGACAAGTTTTGCTAAAACAGTTTTGACAGCTAGGTAAGGCTGTATGCTTTAAGATTAAATAGTCGGGTGAGCGTGTTTGGCTTTGACTTGCGCCCCTAGAATGCAAATGCTGGAATAACAGGGTTCATGGTATCTAAGGCAAGTTTTGGTAAATCATTTTTGGCGGCCAGATGGGGCTATATGTTTTAAGATTTAGTAGTCGGGAGAGCCTGTTTGGCTTTGACTTGCGCCCCTAGGATGCAAATGCTGGATTAACAGGGTTCCTGGTATCTGAGACAAGTTTTGGTAAGGCAATTTTGAGTTCCAGGTGTGGCTGAATGAGTTAAAATTTAATAGTCGGGTGAGGTTTTTTGGCTTTGTTTTGCTCCCCTAGGCTGCAAATGCTAGATTAACAGGGTTCCTGGTATCTGAGACAAGTTTTGGTAAATCAGTCTTCGCGGCCAGATGGGTCTATATGTTTTAGGATTAAATAGTCGGATGAGCCTGTTTGGCTTTGACTTGCTCCCCTAGGCTGTACATGCCAGCTTGGCGGGGCTTCTGGGATCTAAGACAAGTTTTGGTAAAACAGTTTTGACAGCTAGGTAAGGCTGTTTGGCTTTGACTTGCGCTCCTAGGATGCAAATGCTGGATAAACAGGGTTCTTGGTATCTGAAACAAGTTTTGGTAAGGCAATTTTGAGTTCCAGGTGAGGCTGAATGTGTTAAGATTAAATAGTCGGGTGAGCGTGTTTGGCTTTGACTTGCGCCCCTAGGATGCAAATGCTGGAATAACAGGGTTCCTGGTATCTAAGACAAGTTTTGGTAAATCAGTTTTGGCGTCTATGGGGCTATATGTTTTAAGATTTAATAGTCGGGTGAGCCTGTTTGGCTTTGACATGCGCTCCTAGGATGCAAATGCTGGATAAACAGGGTTCTTGGTATCTGAAACAAGTTTTGGTAAGGCAATTTTGAGTTCCAGGTGAGGCTGAATGTGTTAAGATTTAATAGTCAGGTGAGGTTATTTGGCTTTCTCTTGCTCCCCTAGACAGCTAGGTAAGGTTGTATGCTTTAAGATTAAGTAGTCGGATGGGCGTGTTTGGCTTTGACTTGCGCCCCTAGGATGCAAATGCTGGAATAACAGGGTTCCTGGTATCTAAGACAAGTTTTGGTAAATCAGTTTCGGCGGCCAGATGGGGCTATATGTTTTAAGATTTAATAGTCGGGTGAACCTGTTTGGCTTTGACATGCGCCCCTAGGATGCAAATGCTGCATTAACAGTGTTCCGGGTATCTGAGACAAGTTTTGGTAAAACAGTTTTGACAGCTAGGTAAGGCTGTATGCTTTAAGATTAAATAGTCGGGTGAGACTATTTTGCTTTGACTTGCGCCCCTAGGATGCAAATGCTGGAATAACAGGGTTCCTGGTATCTGAGACAAGTTTTGGTAAATCAGTTTTGGCGGCCAGGTTGGGCTATATGTTTTAGGATTAAATAGTCGGATGAGCCTGGTTAACTTTGACTTGCTCCCCTAGGCTGTACATGCCAGATTGGTTTGGCTCCTGGAATCTAAGACAAGGTTTGGTAAAACAGTTTTGACAGCTGGGCAAGGCTGTATGTTTTAAGATTAAATTGTCAGGTGAGCCTGTTTGGCTTTGCCTTGCTCCCTTAGGCTCCACATGCCAGATTGGCTTGGCTCCTGGAATCTAAGACAAGGTTTGGTAAAACAGTTTTGACAGCTGGGCAAGGCTGTATGTTTTAAGATTAAATAGTCGGTTGAGCCTGTTTGGCTTTGAGTTGCGCCCCTAGGATGCAAATGCTGGATTAACAGGGTTCCTGGTATCTGAAACAAGTTTTGGTAAGGCAATTTTGAGTTCCAGGTGAGGCTAATTGTGTTAAGACTTAATAGTCGGGTGAGACTATTTTGCTTTGACTTGCTCCCCTAGGCTGCAAATGCTAGATTAACAGGGCTCCTGGTTTCTAAGGCAAGTTTTCGTAAAGCAGTTTTGGCAGCTACGTAAGTCTGTATGTTTTAAGATTAAATTGTCGGGTGAGCCTGTTTGGCTTTGACTTGCTCCACTAGGCTCCACATGCCAGATTGGCGGGGCTCCTGGAATCTAAGACAAGTTTTGGTAAATCAGTTTTGACAGCTAGGTAAGGCTTTATGCTTTAAGATTTAATAGTCGGGCGAGCCTGTTTGGCTTTGACTTGCGCCCCTAAGATACAAATGCTGCATTAACAGGGTTCCTGGTATCTGAGACAAGTTTTGGTAAAGCAGCTTTGGCAACTACGTAAGTCTGTATGTTTTAAGATTAAATTGATGGGTGAGCCTGATTGGCTTTGACTTGCTCCCTTAGGCTCCACATGCCAGATTGGCTTGGCTCCTGGAATCTAAGACAAGGTTTGGTAAAACAGTTTTGACAGCTGGGCAAGACTGTATGTTTTAAGATTAAATAGTCGGTTGAGCCTGTTTGGCTTTGAGTTGCGCCCCTAGGATGCAAATTCTGGATTAACAGGGTTCCTGGTATCTGAAACAAGTTTTAGTAAGGCAATTTTGAGTTCCAGGTGAGTCTGAATGTGTTAAGATTTAATAGTCGGGTTAGGCTATTTTGCTTTGACTTGCTCCCCTAGGCTGCAAATGCTAGATTAACAGGGCTCCTGGTTTCTAAGGCAAGTTTCGGTAAAGCAGTTTTGGCAGCTACGTAAGTCTGTATGTCTTAAGATTAAATTGTCGGGTGAGCCTGTTTGGCTTTGACTTGCTCCCCTAGGCTCCACATGCAAGATTGGCGGGGCTCCTGCAATCTAAGACAAGTTTTGCTAAAACAGTTTTGACAGCTAGGTAAGGCTGTATGCTTTAAGATTAAATAGTCGGGTGAGCGTGTTTGGCTTTGACTTGCGCCCCTAGAATGCAAATGCTGGAATAACAGGGTTCATGGTATCTAAGGCAAGTTTTGGTAAATCATTTTTGGCGGCCAGATGGGGCTATATGTTTTAAGATTTAGTAGTCGGGAGAGCCTGTTTGGCTTTGACTTGCGCCCCTAGGATGCAAATGCTGGATTAACAGGGTTCCTGGTATCTGAGACAAGTTTTGGTAAGGCAATTTTGAGTTCCAGGTGTGGCTGAATGAGTTAAAATTTAATAGTCGGGTGAGGTTTTTTGGCTTTGTTTTGCTCCCCTAGGCTGCAAATTCTAGATTAACAGGGTTCCTGGTATCTGAGACAAGTTTTGGTAAATCAGTCTTCGCGGCCAGATGGGTCTATATGTTTTAGGATTAAATAGTCGGATGAGCCTGTTTGGCTTTGACTTGCTCCCCTAGGCTCCACATGCCAGATTGGCGGGGCTCCTGGAATCTAAGACAAGTTTTGGTAAAACAGTTTTGACAGCTAGGTAAGGCTGTATGCTTTAAGATGAAATAGTCGGGTGAGAGTGTTTGGCTTTGACTTGCGCCCCTAGGATGCAAATGCTGGAATAACAGGGTTCCTGGTATCTAAGACAAGTTTTGGTAAATCAGTTTTGGCGGCCAGATGGGGCTATATGTTTTAAGATTTAATAGTCGGCTGAACCTGTTTAACTTTGATTTGCGCCCCTAGGATTCAAATGCTGCATTAACAGTGTTCCTGGTATCTGAGACAAGTTTTGGTAAAACAGTTTTGACAGCTAGGTAAGGCTGTATGCTTTAAGATTAAATAGTCGGGTGAGACTATTTTGCTTTGACTTGCGCCCCTAGGGTGCAAATGCTGGAATAACAGGATTACTGGTATCTAAGACATGTTTTGGTAAGTCAGTTTTGGCGTCTATGGGGCTACATGTTTTAAGATTCAACAGTCGGGTGAGCCTGTTTGGCTTTGACTTGCGCTCCTTGGGTGCAAATGCTGGATAAACAGGGTTCTTGGTATCTGAAACAAGTTTTGGTAAGGCAATTTTGAGTTCCAGGTGTGGCTGAATGAGTTAAAATTTAATAGTCGGGTGAGACTATTTGGCTTTGTCTTGCTCCCCTAGTCTGCAAATGCTAGATTAACAGGGTTGCTGGTAACTGAGATAAGTTTTGGTAAATCAGTATTGGCGGCCAGATGGGGCTATATGTTTTAGGACTTAATAGTCGGATGAGCCTGTTTCGCTTTGACTTGCTCCCCCAGGCTGCAAATGCTAGATTAACAGGGCTCCTGGTTTCTAAGGCAAGTTTTGGTAAAGCAGTTTTGGCAGCTACGTAAGTCTGTATGTTTTAAGATTAAATTGTCGGGTGAGCCTGTTTGGCTTTGACTTGCTCCCCTAGGCTCCACATGACAGAAGGCGGGGCTCCTGGAATCTAAGACAAGTTTTGGTAAAACAGTTTTGACAGCTAGGTAAGGCTGTATGCTTTAAGACTGAGCGTGTTTGGCTTTGACTTGCGCCCCTAGCATGCAAATGCTGCATGAACAGGGTTCCTGGTATCTGAGACAAGTTTTGGTAAAGCAGCTTTGGCAACTACGTAAGTCTTGGAGTTTTAAGATTAAATTGTCGGGTGAGCCTGTTTGGCTTTGACTTGCTCCCTTAGGCTCCACATGCCAGATTGGCTTGGCTCCTGGAATCTAAGACAAGGTTTGGTAAAACAGTTTTGACAGCTGGGCAAGACTGTATGTTTTAAGGTTAAATAGTCGGGTGAGTCTGTTTGGCTTTGAGTTGCTCCCCTAGGATGCAAATGCAGGATTAGCAGGGTTCCTGGTATCTAAGACATGTTTTGGTAAGTCAGTTTTGGCGGCCAGATGGGGCTATATGTCTTAAGATTTAATAGTTTGGTGAGCCTGTTTGGCTTTGACTTGCGCCCCTAGGATGCAAATGCTGGATTAACAGGGTTCCTGGTATCTGAGACAAGTTTTGGTAAGGCAATTTTGAGTTCCAGGTGTGGCTTAATGAGTTAAAATTTAATAGTCGGGTGAGGCTTTTTGGCTTTGTTTTGCTCCCCTAGGCTGCAAATGCTAGATTAACAGGGTTCCTGGTATCTGAGACAAGTTTTGGTAAATCAGTTTTGGCAGCTACGTAAGTCTGTATGTTTTAAGATTAAATTGTCGGGTGAGCCTGTTTGGCTTTGACTTGCTCCCCTAGGCTCCACATGCCAGATTGGCGGGGCTCCTGGAATCTAAGACAAGTTTTGGTAAAACAGTTTTGACAGCTACGTAAGGCTGTATGCTTTAAGATTAAATAGTCGGGTGAGCGTGTTTGGCTTTGACTTGCGCCCCTAGGATGCAAATGCTGGAATAACAGGGTTCCTGGTATTTAAGGCAAGTTTTGGTAAAGCAGTTTTGGCAGCTACGTAAGTCTGTATGTTTTAAGATTAAATTGTCGGGTGAGCCTGTTTGGCTTTGACTTGCTCCCCTAGGCTCCACATGCCAGATTGGCGGGGCTCCTGGAATCTAAAACAAGTTTTGGTAAAACAGTTTTGACAGCTAGGTAAGGCTTTATGCTTTAAGATTAAATAGTCGGGTGAGCGTGTTTGGCTTTGACTTGCGCTCCTAGGATGCAAATGCTGGCTAAACAGGGTTCTTGGTATCTTAAACAAGTTTTGGTTAGGCAATTTTGAGTTCCAGGTGAGGCTGAATGTGTTAAGATTTAATAGTCGGGTGAGGCTATTTGGCTTTACCTTGCTCCCCTAGGCTGCAAATGCTAGATTAAGAGGGTTACTGGTATCTGAGACAAGTTTTGGTAAATCAGTTTTGGCGGCCAGATGGGGCTATATGTTTTAGGATTAAATAGTCGGATGAGCCTGGTTGGCTTTGACTTGCTCCCCTAGGCTGTACATGCCAGATTGGCGGGGCTCCTGGAATCTAAGACAAGTTTTGGTAAAACAGTTTTGACAGCTAGGTAAGGTTGTATGCTTTAAGATTAAATAGTCGGGTGAGCGTGTTTGGCTTTGACTTGCGCCCCTAGGCTGCAAATGCTAGATTAACAGTGTTCCTGGTATCTGAGACAGGTTTTGATAAAACAGCTTCGACAGCTAGGTAAGGCTGTATGCTTTAAGATTAAATAGTCGGGTGAGGGTGTTTGGCTTTGACTTGAGCCCCTAGGATGCAAATGCTGGAATAACAGGGTTCCTGGTATCTAAGACATGTTTTGGTAAGTCAGTTTTGGCGGCCAGATGGGGCTATATGTTTTAAGACTTAATAGTTTGGTGAGCCTGTTTGGCTTTGACTTGCGCCCCTAGGATGCAAATGCTGGATTAACAGGGTTCCTGGTATCTGAGACAAGTTTTGGTAAGGCAATTTTGAGTTCCAGGTGTGGCCTAATGAGTTAAAATTTAATAGTCGGGTGAGGCTATTTGGCTTTGTTTTGCTCCCCTAGGCTGCAAATGCTAGAGTAACAGGGTTCCTGGTATCTGAGACAAGTTTTGGTAAATCAGTCTTGGCGGCCAGATGGGGCTATATGTTTTAGGATTAAATAGCCGGATGAGCCTGGTTGGCTTTGACTTGCTCCCCTAGGCTGTACATGCCAGATTGGCGGGGCTCCTGGAATCTAAGACAAGTTTTGGTAAAACAGTTTTGACAGCTAGGTAAGGTTGTATGTTTTAAGATTAAGTAGTCGGATGAGCGTGTTTGGCTTTGACTTGCGCCCCTAGGATGCAAATGCTGGAATAACAGGGTTCCTGGTATCTAAGACAAGTTTTGGTAAATCAGTTCTTGCAGCCAGATGGGGCTGTATGTTTTAAGATTAAATTCTCGGGTGAGCCTGTTTGGTTTTGACTTTCTCCCCTAGGCGGCACATGCCAGATTGGCGGGGCTCCTGGAATCTAAAAAAAGTTTTAGTAAAACAGTTTTAACAGCTACGTAAGTCTGTATGTTTTAAGTTTAAATAGTCGGGTGAGTCTGTTTGACTTTGACTTGCTCCCCTAGGATGCAAATGCTGGATTAACAGGGTTCCTGGTATCTGAGACAAGTTTTGGTAAATCAGTTTTGGCGGCCAGATGGGGCTATATGTTTTAAAATTTAATAGTCGGGTGAGACAATTTGGCTTTGTCTTGCTCCCCTAGGCTGCAAATGCTAGATTAGCAGCGTTCCTCATAACTGAGATAACTTTTGGTAAATCAGTTTTGGCGGCAAGATGGGGCTATATGTTTTAGGACTAAATAGTCGGATGAGCCTGTTTGGCTTTGACTTGCTCCACTAGGCTGCACATGCCTGATTGGCGGTGCTCCTGGAATCTAAGACAAGTTTTGGTAAAAAAGTTTTGACAGCTAGGTAAGGCTGTATGCTTTAAGATTGAGCGTGTTTGGCTTTGACCTGCGCCCCTAGGATGCAAATGCTGGAATAACAGGGTTCCTGGTATCTAAGACAAGTTTTGGTAAATCATTTTTGGCGGCCAAATGGGGCTTTATGTTTTAAGATTTAATAGTCGGGAGAGCCTGTTTGGCTTTGACTTGCGCCCCTAGCTTGCAAATGCTGCATTAACAGGGCTCCTGGTTTCTAAGGCAAGTTTTGGTAAAGCAGTTTTGGCAGCTACGTAAGTCTGTATGTTTTAACATTAAATTGTCGGGTGAGCCTGTTTGGCTTTGACTTGCTCCCCTAGGCACCACATGCCAGATTGGCGGGGCTCCTGCAATCTAAGACAAGTTTTGGTAAAACAGTTTTGACAGCTAGGTAAGGTTGTATGCTTTAAGATTAAATAGTCGGGTGAGCGTGTTTGGCTTTGACTTGCGCCCCTAGGATGCAAATGCTGGAATAACAGGGTTCCTGGTATCTAAGACATGTTTTGGTAAGTCAGTTTTGGCGGCCAGATGGGGCTATATGTTGTAAGATTTAATAGTTTGGGGAGCCTGTTTGGCTTTGACTTGCGCCCCTAGGATGCAAATGCTGGATTAACAGGGTTCCTGGTATCTGAGACAAGTTTTGGTAAGGCAATATTGAGTTCCAGGTGTGGCTGAATGAGTTCAAATTTAATAGTCGGGTGAGGCTATTTGGCTTTGTTTTGCTCCCCTAGGCTGCAAATGCTAAATTAACAGGGTTCCTGGTATCTGAAACAAGTTTTGGTAAATCAGTCTAGGCGGCCAGATGGGGCTATATGTTGTAAGATTTAATAGTTTGGGGAGCCTGTTTGGCTTTGACTTGCTCCCCTTGGCTGCAAATGCTAGATTAACAGGGCTCCTGGTTTCTAAGGCAAGTTTTGGTAAAGCAGTTTTGGCAGCTACGTAAGTCTGTATGTTTTAAGATTAAATTGTCGGGTGAGCCTTTTTGGCTTTGACTTGCTCCCCTAGGCTCCACTTGCCAGGTTGGCGGGGCTCCTGGAATCTAAGACAAGTTTTGGTAAAACAGTTTTGACAGCTAGGTAAGGCTGTATGCTTTAAGATTAAATAGTCGGGTGAGCGTATTTGGCTTTGACTTGCGCCCCTAGGATGCAAATGCTGGAATAACAGGGTTCCTGGTATCTAAGACAAGTTTTGGTATATCAGTTTTGGCGTCTATGGGGCTATATAATGTAAGATTTAATAGTCGGGTGAGCCTGTTTGGCTTTGACTTGCGCTCCTAGGATGCAAATGCTGGATAAACAGGGTTCTTGGTATCTGAAACAAGTTTTGGTAAGGCAATTTTGAGTTCCAGGTGAGGCTGAATGTGTTAAGATTTAATAGTCGGGTGAGGCTAATTGGCTTTGTCTTGCTCCCCTAGGCTGCAAATGCTAGATTAACAGGGTTCCTGGTATCTGAGACAAGTTTTGGTAAATCAGTTTTGGCGGCCAGATGGGGCTATATGTTTTAGGATTAAATAGTCGGATGAGCCTGGTTGGCTTTGACTTGCTCCCCTAGGCTGTACATGCCAGATTGGCGGGGCTCCTGGAATCTAAGACAAGTTTTGGTAAAACAGTTTTGACAGCTAGGTAAGGTTGTATGCTTTAAGATTAAGTAATCGGACGAGTGTGTTTGGCTTTGACTTGCGCCCCTAGGAAGCAAATGCTGGAATAACAGGGTTCCTGGTATCTAAGGCAAGTTTTGGTAAATCAGTTTTGGCGGCCAGATGGGGCTATATGTTTTAGGATTTAATAGTCGGGTGAGCCTGTTTGGCCTTGACTTGCGCCCCTAGGATGCAAATGCTGGATAACCAGGGTTCCTGGAATCTGAGACAAGTTTTGGTAAGGCAATTCTGAGTTCCAGGTGAGGCTGAATGTGTTCAGACTTAATAGTCGGGTGAGACTATTTTGCTTTGACTTGCTCCCCTAGGCTGCAAATGCTAGATTAACAGGGCTCCTGGTTTCTAAGGCAAGTTTTGGTAAAGCAGTTTTGGCAGCCAGATGGGGCTGTATGTTTTAAGATTAAATTCTCGGGTGAGCCTGTTTGGTTTTGACTTTCTCCCCTAGGCGGCACATGCCAGATTGGCGGGGCTCCTGGAATCTAAAAAAAGTTTTGGTAAAACAGTTTTAACAGCTACGTAAGTCTGTATGTTTTAAGGTTAAATAGTCGGGTGAGTCTGTTTGACTTTGACTTGCTCCCCTAGGATGCAAATGCTGGATTAACAGGGTTCCTGGTATCTGAGACAAGTTTTGGTAAATCAGTTTTGGCGGCCAGGTGGGGCTATATGATATAAAATTTAATAGTCGGGTGAGACTATTTGGCTTTGTCTTGCTCCCCTAGGCTGCAAATGCTAGATTAACAGGGTTCCTGGTAACTGAGATAAGTTTTGGTAAATCAGTTTTGGCGGCAAGATGGGGCTATATGTTTTAGTATTTAATAGTCGGGTGAGCCTGTTTGGCTTTGACTTGCGCCCCTAGGATGCAAATGCTGGATAACCAGGGTTCCTGGAATCTGAGACAAGTTTTGGTAAGGCAATTCTGAGTTCCAGGTGAGGCTGAATGTGTTCAGACTTAATAGTCGGGTGAGACTATTTTTTTTTCAGTTTTGGCGTCTATGGGGCTATAAGTTTTAGGATTAAATAGTCGGATGAGCCTGTTTGGCTTTGACTTGCTCCCCTAGGCTGCACATGCCAGATTGGCGGTGCTCCTGGAATCTAAGACAAGTTTTGTTAAAACACTTTTGACAGCTAGGTAAGGCTGTATGCTTTCAGATTAAATAGTCGGGTGAGCGTGTTTGGCTATGACTTGCGCCCCTAGGATGCAAATGCTGGAATAACAGGGTTCCTGTTATCTAAGACAAGTTTTGGTAAATCAGTTTTGGCGTCTATGGGGCTATATGTTTTAAGATTAAATAGTCGGATGAGCCTGTTTGGCTTTGACTTGCTCCCCTAGGCTGTACATGCCAGATTGGCGGGGCTCCTGGAATCTAAGACAAGTTTTGGTAGAACAGTTTTGACAGCTAGGTAAGGCTGTATGCTTTAAGATTAAATAGTCGGGTGAGCGTGTTTGGCTTTGACTTGCGCCCCTAGGATGCAAATGCTGGAATAACAGGGTTCCTGGTATCTAAGACAAGTTTTGATAAATCAGTTTTGGCATCTATGGGGCTATATGTTTTAGGATTAAATAGTCGGATGAGCCTGTTTGGCTTTGACTTGCTCCCCTAGGCTCCACATGCCAGATTGGCGGGGCTCCTGGAATCTAAGACAAGTTTTGGTAAAACACTTTTGACAGCTAGGTAAGGCTGTATGCTTTCAGATTAAATAGTCGGGTGAGCTTGTTTGGCTTTGACTTGCGCCCCTAGGATGCAAATGCTGGAATAACAGGGTACCTGGTATCTAAGACAAGTTTTGGTAAATCAGTTTTGGCGTCTATGGGGCTTTATATTTTAGGATTAAATAGTCGGATGAGCCTGTTTGGCTTTGACTTGCTCCCCTAGGCTGCACATGCCAGATTGGCGGGGCTCCTGGAATGTAAGACAAGTTTTGGTAAAACAGTTTTGACAGCTATGTTAGTCTGTATTTTTTAAGGTAAAATAGTCGGGTGAGTCTGTTTGACTTTAACTTGCTCCCCTAGGATGCAAATGCTGCATTAACAGGGTTCCTGGTATCTAAGACAAGTTTTCGTAAATCAGTGTTGGCGGCCAGATGGGGCTATATGTTTTAAGATTTAATAGTCGGATGAGCCTGTTTGGCTTTGACTTGCTCCCCTAGGCTCCACATGCCAGATTGGCGGGGCTCCTGGAATCTAAGACAAGTTTTGGTAAAACACTTTTGACAGCTAGGTAAGGCTGTATGCTTTCAGATTAAATAGTCGGGTGAGCTTGTTTGGCTTTGACTTGCGCCCCTAGGATGCAAATGCTGGAATAACAGGGTACCTGGTATCTAAGATAAGTTTTGGTAAATCAGTTTTGGCGTCTATGGGGCTTTATATTTTAGGATTAAATAGTCGGATGAGCCTGTTTGGCTTTGACTTGCTCCCCTAGGCTGCACATGCCAGATTGGCGGGGCTCCTGGAATGTAAGACAAGTTTTGGTAAAACAGTTTTGACAGCTATGTAAGTCTGTATTTTTTAAGGTTAAATAGTCGGGTGAGTCTGTTTGACTTTAACTTGCTCCCCTAGGATGCAAATGCTGCATTAACAGGGTTCCTGGTATCTGAGACAAGTTTTGGTAAAGCAGCTTTGGCAACTACGTAAGTCTGTATGTTTTAAGATTAAATTGTCTGGTGAGCCTGTTTGGCTTTGCCTTGCTCCCTTAGACTCCACATGCCAGATTGGCTTGGCTCCTGGAATCTAAGACAAGTTTTGGTAAAACACTTTTGACAGCTAGGTAAGGCTGTATGCTTTCAGATTGAATAGTCGGGTGAGTCTGTTTGACTTTAACTTGCTCCCCTAGGATGCAAATGCTGCATTAAGAGGGTTCCTGGTATCTAAGACAAGTTTTCGTAAATCAGTGTTGGCGGCCAGATGGGGCTATATGTTTTAAGATTTAATAGTCGGATGAGCCTGTTTGGCTTTGACTTGCTCCGCTAGGATGCAAATGCTGGATTAACAGGGTTCCTAATATCTGAAACAAGTATTGGTAAGGCAATTTTGGGTTCCAGGTGAGGCTGAATGTTTTCAGATTTAATAGTCGGATGAGTCTGTTTGGCTTTGACTTGCTCCCCTAGGCTGCACATGCCAGATTGGCGGGGCTCCTGGAATCTAAGACAAGATTTGGTAAAACAGCTTTGACAGCTATGTAAGTCTGTATTTTTTATGGTTAAATAGTCGGGTGAGACTATTTGGCTTTGTCTTGCTCCCCTAGGCTACAAATGCTAGATTTATAGGGTTCCTGGTAACTGAGATAGGTTTAGGTAAATCAGTTTTGGCAGCTACGTAAGTCTGTATGTTTTAACAAAAGAGTTTTGATAAGGCAATTTTGAGTTCAAGGTGAGGCTGAATGTGTTAAGACTTAATAGTCGGGTGAGACTATTTTGCTTTGACTTGCTCCCCTAGGCTGCAAATGCTAGATTAACAGGGCTCCTGATTTCTAAGGCAAGTTTTGGTAAAGCAGTTTTGGCGGCCAGATGGAGCTAAATGTTTTAGGATTAAATGGTCGGATGCGCCTGTTTGGCATTGACTTGCTCCCCTAGGCTCCACAGGCCAGATTGGCGGGGCTCCTGGAATCTAAAAAAAAGTTTTGGTAAAGCAAATTTTAACAGATACGTAAGTCTGTATGTTTTAAGGTTAAATAGTCGGGTGAGTCTGTTTGACTTTGACTTGCTCCCCTAGGATGCAAATGCTGGATTAACAGGGTTCCTGGTATCTAAGACAAGTTTTGGTAAGGCAATTTTGAGTTCCAGGTGAGGCTGAATGTGTTCAGACTTAATAGTCGTTTGAGACTATTTGGCTTTGACTTTCTCCCCTAGGCGGCACATGCCAGATTGGCGGGGCTCCTGGAATCTAAGACAAGTTTTGGTAAAACACTTTTGACAGCTAGGTAAGGCTGTATGCTTTCAGATTGAATAGTCGGGTGAGCGTGTTTGGCTTTGACTTGCTCCCCTAGGATGCAAATGCTGGAATAACAGGGTTCCTGGTATCTAAGACAAGTTTTGGTAAATAAGTTTTGGCGTCTATGGGGCTATAAGTTTTAGGATTAAATAGTCGGATGAGCCTGTTTGGCTTTGACTTGCTCCCCTAGGCTGCACATGCCAGATTGGCGGGGCGCCTGGAATGTAAGACAAGTTTTGGTAGAACAGTTTTGACAGCTAGGTAAGGCTGTATGCTTTAAGATTAAATAGTCGGGTGAGCGTGTTTGGCTTTGACTTGCGCCCCTAGGATGCAAATGCTGGAATAACAGGGTTCCTGGTATCTAAGAAAAGTTTTGATAAATCAGTTTTGGCATCTATGGGGCTATATGTTTTAGGATTAAATAGTCGGATGAGCCTGTTTGGCTTTGACTTGCTCCCCTAGGCTCCACATGCCAGATTGGCGGGGCTCCTGGAATCTAAGACAAGTTTTGGTAAAACACTTTTGACAGCTAGGTAAGGCTGTATGCTTTCAGATTAAATAGTCGGGTGAGCTTGTTTGGCTTTGACTTGCGCCCCTAGGATGCAAATGCTGGAATAACAGGGTACCTGGTATCTAAGATAAGTTTTGGTAAATCAGTTTTGGCGTCTATGGGGCTTTATATTTTAGGATTAAATAGTCGGATGAGCCTGTTTGGCTTTGACTTGCTCCCCTAGGCTGCACATGCCAGATTGGCGGGGCTCCTGGAATGTAAGACAAGTTTTGGTAAAACAGTTTTGACAGCTATGTAAGTCTGTATTTTTTAAGGTTAAATAGTCGGGTGAGTCTGTTTGACTTTAACTTGCTCCCCTAGGATGCAAATGCTGCATTAACAGGGTTCCTGGTATCTGAGACAAGTTTTGGTAAAGCAGCTTTGGCAACTACGTAAGTCTGTATGTTTTAAGATTAAATTGTCTGGTGAGCCTGTTTGGCTTTGCCTTGCTCCCTTAGACTCCACATGCCAGATTGGCTTGGCTCCTGGAATCTAAGACAAGTTTTGGTAAAACACTTTTGACAGCTAGGTAAGGCTGTATGCTTTCAGATTGAATAGTCGGGTGAGTCTGTTTGACTTTAACTTGCTCCCCTAGGATGCAAATGCTGCATTAAGAGGGTTCCTGGTATCTAAGACAAGTTTTCGTAAATCAGTGTTGGCGGCCAGATGGGGCTATATGTTTTAAGATTTAATAGTCGGATGAGCCTGTTTGGCTTTGACTTGCTCCGCTAGGATGCAAATGCTGGATTAACAGGGTTCCTGGTATCTAAGACAAGTTTTGGTAAGGCAATTTTGAGTTCCAGGTGAGGCTGAATGTGTTCAGACTTAATAGTCGTTTGAGACTATTTGGCTTTGACTTTCTCCCCTAGGCGGCACATGCCAGATTGGCGGGGCTCCTGGAATCTAAGACAAGTTTTGGTAAAACACTTTTGACAGCTAGGTAAGGCTGTATGCTTTCAGATTAAATAGTCGGGTGAGCTTGTTTGGCTTTGACTTGCGCCCCTAGGATGCAAATGCTGGAATAACAGGGTACCTGGTATCTAAGACAAGTTTTGGTAAATCAGTTTTGGCGTCTATGGGGCTTTATATTTTAGGATTAAATAGTCGGATGAGCCTGTTTGGCTTTGACTTGCTCCCCTAGGCTGCACATGCCAGATTGGCGGGGCTCCTGGAATGTAAGACAAGTTTTGGTAAAACAGTTTTGACAGCTATGTAAGTCTGTATTTTTTAAGGTTAAATGGTCGGGTGAGTCTGTTTGACTTTAACTTGCTCCCCTAGGATGCAAATGCTGCATTAACAGGGTTCCTGGTATCTGAGACAAGTTTTGGTAAAGCAGCTTTGGCAACTACGTAAGTCTGTATGTTTTAAGATTAAATTGTCTGGTGAGCCTGTTTGGCTTTGCCTTGCTCCCTTAGACTCCACATGCCAGATTGGCTTGGCTCCTGGAATCTAAGACAAGGTTTGGTAAAACAGTTTTGACAGCTGGGCAAGGCTGTATGTTTTAAGATTAAATTGTCAGGTGAGCCTGTTTGGCTTTGCCTTGCTCCCTTAGGCTCCACATGCCAGATTGGCTTGGCTCCTGGAATCTAAGACAAGGTTTGGTAAAACAGTTTTGACAGCTGGGCAAGGCTGTATGTTTTAAGATGAAATAGTCGGGTGAGCGTGTTTGGCTTTGACTTGCGCCCCTAGGCTGCAAATGCTAGATTAACAGGGCTCCTGATTTCTAAGGCAAGTTTTGGTAAAGCAGTTTTGGCGGCCAGATGGAGCTAAATGTTTTAGGATTAAATGGTCGGATGCGCCTGTTTGGCATTGACTTGCTCCCCTAGGCTCCACAGGCCAGATTGGCGGGGCTCCTGGAATCTAAAAAAAAGTTTTGGTAAAGCAATTTTGACAGATACGTAAGTCTGTATGTTTTAAGGTTAAATAGTCGGGTGAGTCTGTTTGACTTTGACTTGCTCCCCTAGGATGCAAATTCTGGATTAACAGGGTTCCTGGTATCTGAGACAAGTTTTGGTAAGGCAATTTTGAGTTCCAGGTGAGGCTGAATGTATTCAGACTTAATAGTCGTTTGAGACTATTTGGCTTTGACTTTCTCCCCTAGGCTCCACATGCCAGATTGGCGGGGCTCCTGGAATCTAAGACAAGTTTTGGTAAAACAGTTTTGACAGCTACGTAAGGCTGTATGCTTTAAGATTAAATAGTCGGGTGAGCGTGTTTGGCTTTGACTTGCGCCCCTAGGATGCAAATGCTGGAATAACAGGGTTCCTGGTATCTAAGACAAGTTTTGGTAAATCAGTTTTGGCAGCTACGTAAGTCTGTATGTTTTAAGATTAAACTGTCGGGAGAGCCTGTTTGGCTTTGACTTGCTCCCCTAGGCTCCACATGCCACATCGGCTTGGCTCCTGGAATCTAAGACAAGGTTTGGTAAAACAGTTTTGACAGCTGGGCAAGACTGTATGTTTTAAGATTAAATAGTCGGTTGAGCCTGTTTGGCTTTGAGTTGCGCCCCTAGGATGCAAATGCTGGATAAACAGGGTTCCTGGTATTAAGAAAAGTTTTGGTAAGTCAATTTTGAGTTCCAGGTGAGGCTGAATGTGTTAAGACTTAAATAGTCGGGTGAGACTATTTTGATTTGACTTGCTCCCCTAGGCTGCAAATGCTAGATTAACAAGGCTCCTGGGTTTTAAGGCAAGTTTTGTTAAAGCAGTTTTGGCAGCTACGTAAGTCTATATGTTTTAAGATTAAATTGTCGGGTGAGCCTGTTTGGCTTTGTCTTGCTTCCCTAGGCTCCACATGTCAGATTGGCGGGACTCCTGGAATCTAAGACAAGTTTTGGTAAACCAGTTTTGACAGCTAGGTAAGGCTGTATGCTTTAAGAATAAATAGTCGGGTGAGCGTGTTTGGCTTTGACTTGCAAATGCTGGAATAACAGGGTTCCTGGTATCTAAGACAAGTTTTGGTAAATCAGTTTTGGCGGCCAGATGGGGCTATATGTTTTAAGATTTAATAGTCGGGTGAGCCTGTTTGGCTTTGACTTGCGCCCCTAGGATGCAAATGCTGCATTAACAGTGTTCCTGGTATCTAAGACAAGTTTTGGTAAAAAAGTTTTGACAGCTAGGTAAGGCTGTATGCTTTAAGATTAAATAGTCGGGTGAGCGTGTTTGGCTTTGACTTGCGCCCCTAGGACTGCAAATGTTGGAATAACAGGGTTCCTGGTATCTAATACATGTTTTGGTAAGTCGGTTTTGGCGGCCAGATGGGGCTATATGTTTTAAGATTTAATAGTTTGGTGAACCTGTTTGGCTTTGACTGGCGAACCTAGGATGCAAATGCTGGATTAACAGGGTTCCTGGTATCTGATACAAGTTTTGGTAAATCAGTTTTGGCGGCCAGATGGGGCTATATGTTTTAGGATTAAATAGTCGGATGAGTCTGTTCGGCTTTGACTTGCTCCCCTAGGATGCAAATGCTGAATTAACAGGGTTCCTGGTATCTGAGACAAGTTTTGGTAAAGCAGCTTTGGCAAGCTACGTAAAGTCTGTATGTTCTTTAGGATTAGATTGCTCGGGTGAATGCCTGTTTGGAATCTAAGACAAGGTTTGGTAAAACAGTTTTGACAGCTGAGAAAGACTGTATGTTTTAAGATTAAAAAGTCGGTTGAGCCTGTTTGGCTTTGAGTTGCGCCCCTAGGATGCCAATGCTGGATTAACAGGGTTCCTGGTAACAATCTGTAGTTTTAACAAAGAGTTTTGGTAAGGCAATTTTGAGTTCCAGGTGAGGCTGAATGTGTTAAGACTTAATAGTCGGGTGAGACTATTTTGCTTTGACTTGCTCCCCTAGGCTGCAAATGCTAGATTAACAGGGCTCATGGTTTCTAAGGCAAATTTGGGTAAAGCAGTTTTGGCAGCTACGATAGAGTCTGTATGTTTTAAGATTAAATTGTCGGGTGAGCCTGTTTGGCTTTGACTTGCTCCCCTAGGCTCCACATGCCAGATTGGCGGGGCTCCTGGAATCTAAGACAAGTTTTGGTAAAACAGTTTTGACAGCTAGGTAAGGCTGTATGCTTTAAGATTAAATAGTCGCGTGAGCGTGTTTGGCTTTGAGTTGCGCCCCTAGGATGCAAATGCTGGATAAGCAGGGTTGCTGGTATCTAAGACATGTTTTGGTAAGTCAGTTTTGGCGGTCCACATGGGGCTGATATGTTTTAAGATTTAATAGTCTTGGTGAACCTGTTTGGCTTTGACTGGCGAGCCTAAGATGCAAATGCTGGATTAACAGGGTTCCTGGTATCTGAGACAAGTTTTGGTCAATCAGTTTTGGCGGCCAGATGGGGCTTTATGTTTTAGGATTAAATAGTCGGATGAGCCTGTTTGGCTTTGACTTGCTCCCCTAGGATGCAAATGCTGGAATTAACAGGGTTCCTGGTATCTGAGACAAGTTTTGGTAAAGCAGCTTTGGCAACTACGTAAGTCTGTATGTTTTAAGATTAAATTGTCGGGTGAGCCTGTTTGGAATCTAAGACAAGGTTTGGTAAAACAGTTTTGACAGCTGGGCAAGACTGTATGTTTTAAGATTAAAAGTCGGTTGAGCCTGTTTGGCTTTGAGTTGCGCCCCTAGGATGCCAATGCTGGATTAACAGGGTTCCTGGTATCTGAAACAAGTTTTGGTAAGGCAATTTTGAGTTCCAGGTGAGGCTGAATGTGTTAAGACTTAAATAGTCGGGTGAGACTATTTTGCTTTGACTTGCTCCCCTAGGCTGCAAATGCTAGATTAACAGGGCTCCTGGTTTCTAAGGCAAGTTTTGGTAAAGCAGTTTTGGCAGCTACGTAAGTCTGTATGTTTTAAGATTAAATTGTCGGGTGAGCCTGTTTGGCTTTGACTTGCTCCCCTAGGCTCCACATGCCAGATTGGCGGGGCTCCTGGAATCTAAGACAAGTTTTGGTAAAAAAGTTTTGACAGCTAGGTAAGGCTGTATGCTTTAAGATTAAATAGTCGGGTGAGCGTGTTTGGCTTTGACTTGCGCCCCTAGGATGCAAATGCTGGAATAACAGGGTACCTGGTATCTAAGACAAGTTTTGGTAAATCAGTTTTGGCGTCTATGGGGCTTTATATTTTAGGATTAAATAGTCGGATGAGCCTGTTTGGCTTTGACTTGCTCCCCTAGGCTCCACATGCCAGATTGGTGGGGCTCCTGGAATCTAAGACAAGTTTTGGTAAAACAGTTTTGACAGCTAGGTAAGGCTGTATGCTTTAAGATTAATTGGTCGGGTGAGCGTGTTTGGCTTTGACTTGCGCCCCTAGGATGCAAATGTTGGAATAACAGGGTTCCTGGTATCTAAGTTTTGGCAGCTACGTAAGTCTGTATGTTTTAAGATTGAATTGACGGGTGAGGCTATTTGGCTTTGTTTTGCGCCCCTAGGCTGCACATGCCCGATTGGCGGGGCTCCTGGAATCTAAGACAAGTGTTGTTAAAACAGTTTTGACAACTAGGTAAGGCTGTATGCTTTAAGATTAAAAAGTCGGGTGAGCGTGTTTGGCTATGA